>OY755040.1:66976142-67381142 GCA_963576565.1 Aspidapion aeneum | reverse complement strand
TGGTCACCTTAATTTACAAACACTTGTTGGTCGCCGTAATCTAATCAACAATAGGCGAAATTTGGTCACCTTACTTTAGACCTAAATATGGTCACCTTAAATCTTAGACCCGAGTGGTCACCTTAACTTAATATGTTAAATTTTACTTAAGCAAAATTAAACTTAATATTTTAATTGGCCATTGAAAATTTACATACCTAGTTGTATTGCTATTTATTTAATTTAATGCGTGGGAGTTTTATTATTATTTATACTAGAATGTAATTTAATTTCTTTATATAGGAACGTCTTTTCATTTTACTTTTCTAAAAGAAAATATCTTTAACTTTTTCGCACTAATATTTCTATTTGGAAAGATCTAACCTGCATGTTCCTATAGTCAATCTTCCAAAGTTGACATGTCTCACCAACTATTTATAGTCAGAGGTACAGCTGTAGTATGCAGTAAGCAGTGTAAGTTTCTAGAAGTACATTCATCAGAACAGCAGACGTAGAACATCCAACTGATTGTGCCAAAACATATTTCCCAACTCTCAAAACTTTTAGTACATGAAGTTTCCAAAACAAGGATCCAAATCCCAGAATTCTTACTCCAACTCGAAGAACTCGAACTCCAAAAATCCAAATCCAAGAACTCCAAGAACCCTAGTATAAGAAAATAATGTTGTAATTCTCCGACATACAAACTACAGAATTTTGACATGCTTCTGTTGTTTCATCTTTTATTTATTTACTGTAATATTTTATCGTTTCTGTTTCTCAAGAAAACATAGTTAATTTCTTTGTGGATTTATTTGAGTTATTAATTATTTAATTTTATTGTAGATACTTAGAAATAATTTTATTTAGTATTTATTTTAAAGAATTTATTTTATTTTCCCCTAAGAATTTATTTTATTTTCCCTTAAGAATTTATTTTATTTTCTGTAAGGTTATTAATAAATAGAGGAACATAAAAATCAATAACTTTTATCTACTACACCTCAAAATTCTGGTTGTAAAATGTTAAGCTTCAACTGTCTCATACTTCAGTTAAAAAAATAGATATATTATTATAATGCCCAAATAAAATAAAATAATAACTAAAGTTAAAACTTCAAATAAGTTTTTCACTAATATACCCTATTTTACATCTGTAAATTAATCTACTAAAATCAAATTTTACCTTCTATTACGCAGCAAGTATTTTACAAATCATAGTAGCCATTTTCAATCGACCCGACTTTATACTTTTTACACCACTAGAAGGGTTCTTCCTATTTTCCAATTATATAAGGCTTTTGTTGTATTTTGCCTGTGTTGAATTGCCGTCTAGGCTAAAAACAAGGAATAAATTCATTTTAATAACATATTTCTCAACAAGGAATAATGATAACTTTATAAAAGAGTTCAAAAGAATTGCTAAGAAGTTCAACACGTGGTGCTAACAATAGAACTTACCATGGAGAGGTTTTATCCCACTGGGAACTAGAAATAACCACTTTCAATTATACCATGCCAAATACCGCACAAATAGGTTTAGTTTCTAATATCTTGGAAATTTTTACTTAATCCCAAAACGGAAATTTTGAATTTCAAAATTTTTATTAGCAAAAATTTCACTTCTTCTTAGGGGAATTTTGACCGAAGTGTCGTCACAGCGCAGAAATCATCGTCATCCCCGAAATTTCAGATGCCCAATACAACAGGGACGGCTTATGTGCTGTTTTGATTTTCTTATTAGTTATAAACACGCATTGAATAAAATAGACAATACTCTTAATAGAATTATTTCCATACTCAATTAATATCAACTAGGTATCACAAATCTCAACCACAATTAAACATACCCCAAAATTACTTATTAATCAACAATTTTACAACAAATAGGTAATTCAAATATTCAGCTTATTTTCGTATTCTTAGCATTTTCCTTCATGCTTACCTGAGCAGGTTTAGTCATTTACTCTATTGCATCTATCAGGTGAATTTACATACACGTGATGAACCACATCGAATAGCCGATCTCGCATCCTTCTTTCCCGCAACGCGATACAAGAGAGCTCCCAACTACATGCGTTGTGCTATTTTCAGTACACTTGACCTACTTTCATACATGGCCGCTAATATTTCGCCTGCTAAAGTATTTCCGGATAATTTAAGTGTTTAATATTCAATCATAGACGGAAAATTAATAACATAACAAGAAATATAAACTAGAATATTAGTGCCGTAATGTGAGAGTAACAAATCTCTAGAAAATCATATGTGAAGTGATATAATCACGGTCTTAAGACAGATAACCTAGTGACAAAATGTAAACATTGCACTTTAGACACAAATTGTCTAAACAATACAGTATTTTGTTATTACTTTTGACTGATTCTATGTTCCCTGATAGATCTTTTATCATGTATCAAAATATAGACTTGCTGGAAAATCATTTAATATGGAAAATAAGTTGAAATGAGACTGTATGCATAACCAACTTTTAAAGGTAAGTTTATATGCACATTCTATATGAAATACCACCAATACACTTTAACTAGTTAGGGTTAGCATTTATTTTAACCATAACCAGTACCAAAATAACTATCGGGTCTCTAAAACTTCCCTAATTTAATATATTTACATCTTAAAATTAAAAATGAGTAAAGGTCAATTTTTGTAACGTAACAAACTCTACCTTTTCTCCCCCCAAAAGAATTGGAATGAAATGACATTTCTTTTGCCACTTCACTATACAAAACTAAAGTTAACTAAGTAATAGATTCATCATCTATTTCATCAGTATCTTGACTCGAATCGGGTTTTAAATCTTTGACGTGCCAATTTCCTATTGACACACCCTTATCATTATCTAATTCATATTGTAAATATCCTATCTTCCTCCTTATTTTAAAAGGACCTATAAATCGATTAGCTAACTTAGAAGAAAAATGTTTCGCTTTATCCGATAAGACATAATTTTTCTTATAGACATAATCTCCAACTTTATACTCGACATGTCGACGTCTTAAATCGTATTCCTTTTTAGAAATCTCATAACCTCGTTTTAAACGTTTCTTTACAAATTCTCTAAGCGTAATTAAACCTTTCTCTCTGTTTGAAATTCTTTCTTCACCAGCATCGTCTTTATTTATCTTTATTGCGTATTCTCTACCATGAGTAACCATTTCTTGACCGAAATTAACAAAATATGGAGTTGCACTTATAACTTCATGAACAGAACTACGATATGCACACCCTAATTCAGGTAAAAATTCACACCATTTACGTTGGTTCTGACTTACATAAGCGATCCACATCGATTTTAAAGAACGATTACTTCTCTCTGTTAGATTACATTGTGGTGAATAATTTGGAGTAAAAAGCGTGGAAACTCCAAATGAATTTAGAAAAGCTCGTTACTTTTGAATTGAACTCCGTTATCCATCCGGATAAATCGGGGAATACCAAATACCATAAATATATTGTCTTTTAACAGCTTGATTACAGAACTAGATGTTGCTTTTCTAAGAGGAAAGAACATAGCAAAGCGACTAAACGAATCTCTTACTACTAAGATGAACTGATTCCCATGAACTGTTCTCGGATATGGTCCACAAAGATCAGTTGTTATAATTTACCAAGGTTTTGTACATTTGCGAATATATTTGGTTATATCAGCTTTCATAGCTGGCCAATAAAATAGTCGAGCAATTCTACGAAAAGTTTTAAATACACCGAGATGTTCACTGGTTACACTATTGTGATATTATTGTAAAATGTCAATACGATTTTCTTTTGGAATTACTAATTTCCAATAATCAGTATTATCTCTTAAATCAGGAAATTTACAGTCCAGATACTTATAAATCTTATTATTTTCAACGCGCCAACGTGGAAATTTTAAAGGATTTCTTAAAATAGCATCTCGCATTTTTAAGTACCATTTATCTTTCACATCTTGCACTTCAATACATGATATATCAGGTGAATCACTATCGGGTATTGCCCTAGACAAAGCGTCTGGAACAACATGATCTTTACCACGTCGATGCATAACTTCATAGTCAAACACTTGCAATCGTAAAGCCCACCGTCCAAGCCGACCTTGTGGATCTTTAAGATTTTCCAACCACAATAAAGAATGACAATCAGTTATTATGCAAAATTTTGACATTTCAAGATAACAGCGTAATTTCTCACATGCCCATAATACAGCTAAGCATTCACGCTCACAACTCGAATAATGCATCTCAGCTTTGTTGAGTTTACGTGACAAATAACAAATTACATACTCTCTTCCATTATATTTTTGAGAAAGAACACATCCTAATCCATAAAGACTAGCATCAGTTTGTACATAGAAAGGATACTCAAAATTTGGACTGGCTAAAATTGGTGCACTGACTAACGCATCTTTTATTCTAGTAAAAGCAGTCTCACATGCATCGTCCCATACAAAACGTTTATTCTTTTTCAAGAAATTAGTGAGTGGAGCTACTATATCGGAATATGAATCTACGAACCTTCTATACCAAGCTATCATTCCTAACACTCTCCTAACCTCAGAAACTGTCTTTGGTCTGGGTAACTTAGTTATGGCTTCCACTTTTGCAGGGTCGCAAGCTATACCTGACCTTGAATTTAGCTGATAACCAAGAAATTTGAGTTCTTTTCTACAAAAGTAACATTTCTCATGGTTTAAAGTTAAGTTTGCCGACACTAAACGATCAAGTACAGTCGATAGGACCTCTAAATGCTTTTCAAATGTGGGTGTAACAATTAACAAATCATCTAAATATTTTTGCAGATAGGGTTCTAATTCAGGACCAAACAAAGTATCAACTAATCTCTGAAATGTTGCCGGAGCATTTCACAAACCGAATGGCATCTTCTTAAATTGGTAGAGACCTCTGGAAGGCACCGTAAAAGCAGTGTATGGTCGTGAAGAAGGTTCCACTTCAACTTGCCAATAAGCTGACATAATGTCCAATGAAGACAAATATCGAGCATTTCCTAACTTTCTCAAAATGTCAGAAATATAAGGTAATGGCCATGCGTTTTTACGTGTTTTGGAACAAGTAACACAGGAGAAGACCAACCACTAGTAGATTTTTCCACTACTCCTTTCTCTATCATCCTATCCAACTCAGGATTAATTACCGCTTGCTTGTGAGGAGAAACAGGGTAATACCTTTGCTTAATTGGAGTATCATTAATTAATTCAATCTTGTGTTGAACTACAGAAGTACAACCAAGTTTATCAGGATCTATCTTCGAAAAGTAACTATCAATAATATCAGTTAAATCAGGATCTATCTTCGAAAAGTAACTATCAATAATATCAGTTAATTGTTGCTGTTAGTCAGGTGACAAATCAGTTTCCGTTTGGATAGAATTTACTACTACATTGTCATTAAGATCTTGATCAGAGAAATACCATTCGCCTTTGCGAACATCGGGAACTATTCCCATTCTTTTCCAGAAATTTATACCAAGAACTAATTTATGTCTCAACCCTGGAAAAATATAAACATCAAAAACCTTAACAACATCTTTTAATTTTGTGGGTACATCTGCAACTGTACAAGTCGTAACTCTATTCTCATCCAAGAAAACTCCAAGTTCTTTTAACTCTTGCCATCCTACTTCATTCATAAAAACTTTATTTGCACCGCTATCTAATAACGCATATACCTCTAAACCTAAAATATCTACCTTTACATATGCACATTCATCTACACATACTTGAGATAAAATATAATCTAATACTACCTTATTTTCAAAATTGTTATTCTCAACCGAGTTAAATTTACTGGAGGAAACACCTCGGTTATTTATTGCCTCCTGCTGTCGTTTCCCTGATAATCACCAGTGTTCCGACGTAAATGTCCACCATTAAATCTGTCTCTATTCGCATTATTGCCCCTTCTTTGACCTTCATCACTTGGTCTATTAGCATCTCGCGTGGTATTCTCGCTGGATTGGTTTCCACGATTATGGCGTGAAGAATTTTCTTGGCCTTGTGTTGTTTGACGATTATTTCGAGTTTGGAAATCTTGACGATCTTGTCGATTTCGATCTGTGCTACAATTTGGACAATTTCCCTGCTCATAACCCTCTAAACCACACGAATAGCATCAATACTGCCTCTTAGTAGGACAATCCTTAACCACGTGACCTTTTAATTTACAGCGATAACATGTGACGTCATTACCTCTTAGTTCCATTAATCTTGGTTTTAAAGATCTCGAAGAAGAAGGACCAACATAAGCCAAATCACTTTCTAGCGACAACGAAGAAACATCGGGTGGTCTAAACGCTTTAATACATTCACGAGATTCTTCAATCTGTCTTACTTTTTCGATTAACTCAAAAGGTGTATTTATCTTTTCCAAAGTCAATTTCTCTTGATAATACGGAAGAATATTTTCTCTTAAAATCTGCATTCGTAACTCCTCAGGTACTGGAGTAGGCATTCTTTCAAACAAACTAGTCATTATTGCAACATATAATCCAATCGACTCACTTTGATCTTGAGTTCTACTTCAATTTGTCTCCAAAGAGCTCTTGCTGATTTACAATATTCCTGCTTTAATAAAGCAATCAATTCATTCCAATTTCTACTATGCTTTCGTATCATTCCAAAAACACTTAAAGCATCACCATCAAATAAATCCCGAGCAGAATCAAACAACTCTTCTTTAGTAACATTCCTGCTAATGCAATATTCATCAACTGTCTCCAAGAAAGCATTAAAACTTTCATTTTCTAAACCGCGAAACTTTACATTCCACTTATGAACAGGAACACTTTCTCTACTTCTGTTGAACCTTGAGAAATTCATACTTGGATTTTGCATATTAATGGGATCAGGTATGTGTGAAAAAGATGGACTACTTGATTGTGAAACTCCAGAAGAAAATATAGGATTAGACAACAATGATTGCTGTATTGCTAAATTAGTTGAACCCGCAGTAGGAATTCTCGCAAAATTAGTATTAACACCTGAGTTAGGTTGCATCGCATAAGGATATGTCACGCAAGAATTTGACTGTGTCATAGCAATTGGATTCCTAGCACTCGAAGCAAAATTTTCTAAACCAATAATACTATTTAAAGCTGTGGCATTTTCTACTACTGTTTTTGAAGCAACATTAGTTTCAGAACCACTATGAATACTGTTGACAGAAGAATCTATCACGCGACTTATGACAGGAGATACAGATATACTAGTACCTATAGAAGTAACATGTCATTATCACTTTTATCTTCTTGGTCCTCAAAAGTAACTGCATTTGTGTGTGTTTCACTATGTTGTATCGCATGTAGTCTAGTTTTATACTTAAAAATCAATTCAGTTATTTGCCTCAAAAGTGTACCTGTGCTTTCCATTATACCTACATCATCAGACTTAATATACTCTATACGCGTATATGTGTGCAAAAGTTTTGTTTCTAACTTCTTACTTTGTTTCTTTAAACCAGTAAAAGAATCAATTAATTTCGTAATCTCTGCTATCTTATTTGAACAACAAGCCAACTTTTCTTTCAAGTCAAACGCAACTCTCAAAATAAGGGAAGATTCTCTTTCCATTGCTAGAGCACCTCGTAAACTACACCTTAATGCATCAGCATTATCACTCTCATTTACAGTAATCCCTCTTATTTTTAATTCAAAAATCAACTCATCTTTGTTAAGATAGTTCACAGTTATTTTAAAACTCATCTTGATGTCAAACAGTCAATGTCAGAAAATAACCAAACAATTAAATTAATTAACTATCTGCAGCAACAAAATTTCCACCTTTACCTGTGCTGTTCACCTGTTCCAAGTCCTGTCCAAGTTTACCTGTAAATTACTTACCTACCTGTATGTAGTGTAACATAGCCTAGAAAAACTTCTCAAATCGGTTTTGTTTTACTTTACCTTAGAGCTTATTTTTTTTTTGTTAAATTTTAAAGTGTGTTAAACAAATTCAAGTGCTAAACTTTATATCAACCCAAAATTTTTAAATTGAAAGCACCCAAAATTTATGTAAAACAATCATCTGTCCTCAAATTTTTCATTTATTATTATTATTATTTCTTTTTGACAAAATAAAATTCAAAAAAAATTTGTAAACCTAGAAGTTTAAAATTTTTAAAACCTTTAAAACTCTTAAATCTCAATCATGCCACACGTTGGGTACGCCAAAATTTATGTGACAACACATAAAAGGGTTGCTCGGCAAGCTCAGTTTTATATTGCTCTAAAGTAAATCAAAAGATAAAAAAATTAAATCTTTGTATTTATCTAAATTCCTAAATACAATAAAGCATTCAAGTAAGGTTCCAGCTTACTGAAAGAAAAATACAAAATAAATTACTATTCCAAAGAATAAAAAAATCATCTTAATGTTTTAAAATTAACTAAATCAATGGGATGGTCACCCTCCGTTAAGTTGGTCACCTTAATTTACAAACACTTATTGGTCGCCGTAATCTAATCAACAATATGAGAAATTTGGTCACCTTACTTTAGACCTAAATTTGGTCACCTTAAATCTTAGACCCGAGTGGTCACCTTAACTTATTATGTTAAATTTTACTTAAGCAAAATTAAACTTAATATTTTCATTGGCCACTGAAAATTTACATACCTAGTTGTATTGCTATTTATTTAATTTTATGCGTGGGAGTTTTATTATTATTTATACTAGAATGTAATTTAATTTCTTTATATAGGAACGTCTTTTCATTTTAGTTTTCTAAAAGAAAATATCTTTAACTTTTTCGCACTAACATTTCTATTTGGAAAGATCTAACCTGCATGTTCCTATAGTCAATCTTCCAAAGTTGACATGTCTCACCAACTATTTATAGTCAAGGTACAGCTGTAGTATGCAGTAAGCAGTGTAAGTTTCTAGAAGTACATTCATCAGAACAGCAGACGTAGAACATCCAACTGATTGTGCCAAAACATATTTCCCAACTCTCAAAACTTTCAGTACATGAAGTTTCCAAAACAAGGATCCAAATCCCAGAATTCTTACTCCAACTCGAAGAACTCGAACTCCAAAACTCCAAACCCAAGAACTCCAAAAACTCCAAGAACTCCAAGAACCCTAGTATAAGAAAATAATGTTGTAATTCTCCGACATACAAACTACAGAATTTTGACATGCTTCTGTTGTTTCATCTTTTATTTATTTACTGTAATATTTTATCGTTTCTGTTTCTCAAGAAAACATAGTTAATTTCTTTGTGGATTTATTTGAGTTATTAATAAATTAATTTTATTGTAGATACTTAGAAATAATTTTATTTAGTATTTATTTTATAGAATTTATTTTCTTTTCGCCTAAGAATTTATTTTATTTTCCCTTAAGAATTTATGTTATTTTCTGTAAGGTTATTAATAAATAGAGGAACATAAAAATCAATAACTTTTATCTACTACACCTCAAAATTCTGGTTGTAAAATGTTAAGCTTCAACTGTCTCATACTTCAGTAAAAAAAATAGATATATTATTATAATGCCCAAATAAAATAAAATAATAACTAAAGTTAAAACTTCAAATAAGTTTTTCACTAATATACCCTATTTTACATCTGTAAATTAATCTACTAAAATCAAATTTTACCTTCTATTACGCAGCAAGTATTTCACAAATCATAGTAGCCATTTTCAATCGACCCGACTTTATACTTTTTACACCACTAGAAGGGTTGTTCCTATTTTCCAATTATATAAGGCTTTTGTTGTATTTTGCCTTTGTTGAATCGCCGTCTAGGCTAAAAACAAGGAATAAATTGATTTTAATAACATATTTCTCAACAAGGAATAATGATAACTTTATAAAAGAAGTTCAACACGTGGTCCTAACAATAGAACTTACCATGGAGAGGTTTTCTCCCACTAAGAACTAGAAATAACCACTTTCAATTATACCATGCCAAATACCGCACAAATAGGTTTAGTTTCTAATATCTTGAAAATTTTTACTTAATCCAAAAACGGAAATTTTGAATTTCAAAATTTTTATTAGTAAAAATTTCACCTCTTCTTATGGGAATTTTGACCGAAGTGTCGTCACAGCGCAGAAATCATCGTCATCCCCGAAATTTCAGATGCCCAATACAACAGGGACGGCTTATGTGCTGTTTTGATTTTCTTATTAGTTAGAAACACGCATTGAATAAAATAGACAATACTCTTAATAGAACTATTTCCATACTCAATTAATATCAACTAGGTATCACAAATCTCAACCACAATTAAACATACCCCAAAATTACTTATTAATCAACAATTTTACAAGAAATAGGTTTCAATCAAATATTCAGCTTATTTTCGTATTCTTAACATTTTCCTTCATGCTTACCTGAGCAAGTTTAGTCATTTACTCTATTGCATCTCGCTCGAAAGTCACCCGATAGGTAAAATTTGCATGGATGCATTCAGATATCAGGTGAATTTACATACACGTGATGAACCACATCGAATAGCCGATCTCGCATCCTTCTTTCCCGCAACGCGATACAAGAGAGCTCCCAACTACATGCGTTGTGCTATTTTCAGTACACTTGACCTACTTTCATACATGGCCGCTAATATTTCGCCTGCTAAAGTATTTCCGGATAATTTAAGTGTTTAATATTCAATCATAAACGGAAAATTAATAACATAACAAGAAATATAAACTAGAATATTAGTGCCGTAATGTGAGAGTAACAAATCTCTAGAAAATCATATGTAAAGTGATAAAATCACGGTCTTAAGACAGATAACCTAGTGACAAAATGTAAACATTGCACTTTAGACACAAATTGTCTAAACAATACAGTATTTTGTTATTACTTTTGACTGATTCTATGTTCCTTAATAGATCTTTTATCATGTATCAAAATATAGACTTGCTGGAAAATCATTTAATATGGAAAATAAGTTGAAATGAGACTGTATGCATAACCAACTTTTAAAGGTAAGTTTATATGCACATTCTATATGAAATACCACCAATACAAGTGTGAAACTTTAACTAGTTAGGGCTAGCATTTATTTTAACCATAACCAGTACCAAAATAACTATCGGGTCTCTAAAACTTCCCTAATTTAATATATTTACATCTTAAAATTAAAAATGAGTAAAGGTCAATTTTTGTAACGTAACACAGTACATAAAAAAACTCTGCAGATTACAACAATAAATGATTTTGGCCTTTGTGTGAGTTCATGTCCGCTTGTGTAGTGGTCCTGCTTCGGATGTATCGCTGCTATGATGGCAGCTTGTATTCGACTGGACCGGGACCCAATGCTTGAACCACTCGGATTTTTTGTCGTATACAAGTAAATTCGAATGGTGGTTTCGAGTGCTCGAAAAAATTGCTATTCTTGAATGCCACTCGAACGCCAATTCCGTGTACGACTTTTTTTTTCGACTACACTACTTGGCAACGCTGTTTTCGTATAATTTTGACCAACCCAAGGCCGGTATGTCCGCCTTAACTTGCCGCGATGAAGTAACGTTGACAGTAGATTGACATATTACCGCCTTTGTTTTTGAATTTTTTTTTTTTAAAAGTGATTTATTTTCTAGATATATGTTTTTGTTTTAATAAAAAAAGAAGCTGTGGTTTATTTTGGTAAAGGCAATTATTGTGTAATCATTGATAACGGTAAGTACCAAATTATAGTAATGGAAATTTGGGGCCTAGGGGCATCTAACCTCTTTGAAGTGTGGAAATTTGGGGGTGAAATTCGCAGTTGAATTTTGAGACTGCTTAAAAGAAAACAAATAAACTTCATAAGTATTCTAAAGGTGTCTTGAACTTGAGGCTTTGTTTGTAATGAGTGGCCAGTGTTTGACGAACTTGCATACATCATGCTTTGACAAAAATTGTACAAGTGTTAAGTAACATAGGGGTTTTTACTGAAACATTTGGAGTTTGCAATTTGCCTGTAGTATAGAAACAATTTAATTTTTTGCTCCCAGTGTTTTTTCTCAGTTTCTTTTTGAGTAGAACAGTTTTGCCTTTTAGACCGATAAGCATAATAAACATTTCAAGTAAAAATTGACAAAATCAGTAACCTTTGTTCAAAAAACCCATTTTTTTGTTTAAATTTGAATATCTTTACCTGTCAATTAACTGCAAAAAAATTTAAAACTGTTGTAGACTAAAGCAGCCCTCATATGATCAGTATGATTTGATTGGAATATTTATTTTTGTAGATGTCTTTGTTTTTCAAAAGTTATAAACAAGGACATATATAAAAATCTTGCCAGTAATACGGATCCAGTGAGGTCTGCTGTGGTACACTCAATGAAAAAACTTTTTGTTACAGGTTTCTCAGAGAAGACATAAAGATCATTTTTGAGGTGTGAAGCAGTTTTTGCCTAGCGGTCCTGTTGCAATGATGATCCTACTAGAAATACTCAGATGCATTTGGTGATCTATTAACTTTTAAACAACTTTTTTAAATAAATTATAAGTAAAATAAAGTTTATTGTAGTTTTATTGTAAAAAAGATTATACAACTTCTTACATAAAAGCTTATACAGTGAGAACGAGCAAGTTGGAATACATTTTCTAGCAGGTTAAATTAAAAATTTTTTGAATAAACCAAAATCATGCCTACTGAGATTTTTAATGAGCAATATTTTTGATGAATTTTTTTGGACAGAACCCCAGAAAGGGACCAACAAGATAAAACTTGTGTCACCCTGTTGGAAAGCCTATTGAAAAAGAAAAATTATGGTTCACTTTTTTTTGGAAATCTGTCAAATTAAAAAAAAAACATTTTTTATTAGTTTTTGAACAAAGTGCTACAAGTTGAGTCTACCAGTTGCAAAAAAATTTTTGGTATTACTGGACCTCTTGTCAGGGGTCAACCACCTATATTTTAATAAAATTATAGGTTTTACTTTAAATGACACTTATATTCTCTAAAAATTACAAAAAAATAGAAATAATTTTCTATTTGTTAATTTAAAAAAATTATTTGATACCCTTTCTAACAAGGTGCCTTAAGTGGGGTCATTCCATCTTAAAAAATAAGTTGTATGCTAGTGGACCCCTTTCTGGGGGTCTGGCCAAAAAATATTCTGTAAAAATATTGCCGGTTAAAAATCTCAGTTAACATGTGATTTTTTTTAAAAAACTTAAATTTAACCGACTAGCAAGTTTATTCCAACTGGCTTATTCTCACACTGTAGTCACATTGCATAGCGTTTTTTAATGCACTTGACAGTAAGTACTTATTATGTACTTTGAAATGTAAATAAAGAAAAATAATGTTTTTATATTTTATATTTATTTTTTGCCAACATAGGAAAAGTCAGAAAAAATAGTGAAACTGGTAAAAGTATAAGATTAGGTTTATTATTTACATGCAGGGGATTTTCCTACTTGAAGCAGTTGGGCCCTTATATTATCCAAAAATTAAGCAAAATAAGAAGGCATTGTACCCAGGGGGGAATCAAGACTTATCAATGCCCCACAAAATAGTTGATAAAGTGTGTTAAAAGAGACACAAACAAGACAAAAAAATTGCACAATACTCAAATTTTTATTGAAACTTTTTAATCCACCCGTCCCTCCCGAAAACACTCCTTTTATATATTTTTTCTTGAAAATGTGTTACAAAGTTGTAATTTTTTAATTATTTTTCTTTTTTAGAGCTGCTCATTCATAAATTATCCCCCCCAGTCGTAAGGCATTTCCAAGAAATTAAAAAAAACTAAGTGTCACAAGAGGCTATCCCCCTTCCACCTATTTGCGTCCTCAAGCCCTTTTCTTGCCAAATCGCGTCTTTTTTCAGAAGACCTCCCAGTTTTTTTTAAATAAAGAAAAATTAAGCAAACACCAAAAAATATATTAAACTAAAGAAAAATGTTAGGTTAGATCACTCAGATTCGTATACGGAAATTGAGATTCGAGTGGACTTTACCACTCGACTCTATTTCCGAACGAAAAACTCGTATACGAGCTTTCAAGAATTCGAATGGTGATTATCCGTATACGTTTCGCCGAATCCATATACGGATTTATTTCAAGAATTGGGTCCCTGCATGGATCACGGCGCGGCGTTTCGCGAGCTTGTGGGTTCGAGTCCCACTTAAAGCATGGTCGTGTTGTTATATCTAAAAAGCTATTTTCGACGCAAAAACTTTGGCAAAAACTGGGCGACTGTTCCTAGTCAATGGAAAAGTCCCAGTATAAAAAAAAATGATTTAGGCCTAACATTTTGGCCTACCACTAAGGCATTCTTAGCCAGAAAAACATGCGTAGTCTAGTCTATTTACATGACGCATGACGATATTGGCCAAAATTCTTCGATTCGAATTTTGACAAAATAAAGACTTTTTTACTTTTTATATAAATAGTCCGTTTTAGCTGCTAGCATGTTCAATAAGTTGGTCCACTTTTCTTAAAAGATGTGTCGCTTTACATAACTACATCATTACCTCAGCTTCTTAAAAGTTTATTACTTGTTAGCTAGTAAAACAGCATAAAACTAAGGATATATATAAAGTTGAAATTTGAATAGGCGTTTACCACGTGCTTCCTTAAAATAAATCTACATTTATCAATTTTTTTAATGTCTCGTGAAAATTCCGTACTCTTCCAGAGCACTCAGAATTTGATCAGGCTTTAAAAAACTGCTACATGCTACAATTGTTTATAAAATCGTGATACTTGTTCGAAACCATGCGGCGTTGCGAAGCCACACATTTATTTTTTTTTCAATTGTGGGAAAAATAAAACCACATTTAAAAAGTGGGCGACTAGGTATACATGTAGTTTTATATATGTCTTTGTGTCTATGTTTTTAATCAATTCTTTTTGGGTATTTTTGCCTTATTAGCCTGCTAAGCAATAGCAAAAGAAGGTTATGTTATCAATAAAAAAATACTCTGCCAATTTATGGACACCTAAGTTCATAGGATTAACGTACTTACCTATAATGCAATTTGTACCCATTTAAGTCCGCGAAAATAACCCCATAACCGGGGAAGCGCTTGATTGGACTCCCCCCCCCCCCGTGTAACACCACAGAAAAGCAACAACTTTAATGTATATTTTTGATCTTTATGAATAGTTACGTTTAATATAGGCCACACAAGTCATGTTTTTACCAGAACTCTAACGTTTTAAATCATTCATTTTTAAATGGGAGCATCTAGAGCCAAATTTCATTAAAATCAAGCAAGCAATTTTTGAGTTATGCGCGTGGTCGTTACAGACAGATATAAATCGCAGCTATTTTCTTTTTCTAATTTTTTTACATGATCACCATAGCTCACAATATTAGATAGTTTAAGTTGTGCTACGTATTTTTACGTAAGCATGAGATTTGACAGTTACGCAAGCGCACTTCGTCACACCCTCGTCAAGGTCACGTTAGGAGCTTACGTATTTACGTTAGCTTACGGCAGTCTGCGGGCACCTTAACTTTACCAAAGAATAGAATTGGTTGATTGACCGATCGAAAAATGAGGCCTAGCCGATAATTTCCGCTTCCAGTACAAACGATTCTTTGCAAATATATTCATTCCTACTGTAGTTGAAAAGACAAAAAAACAAAATTGTAACATCAAAAAAACACAGTGCCGGATTCCATATTCTCTGCTATTAGTAGACTTGTTATGGTAACGTAAAAACATTCAACTTAAACTCAAATTTGGAACAAAACGTAGAGCGCTTAACGGGCAGTTTTACGTAAAAATACGTAGCACAACTTAAACTATCTATTATAGTTATAGTATACGTGAGAGGTAAAAATGTGTTATTTAGGTGTATTTGGACCTCTCATAGCTATTTCGTCGTGACGTCTCTCCTTTTTTAGTGTGTCCGTATGTCTGTCCAGCCGACGATAACTGCAGAAACGCTTAACCAATTTTTATGAGATTTCGACGCAAAACTGTGCCCGATACTCTAACGAGCTGATAAGATTTTGATCAAAATCCATTAATGATGACAGTTTTTTGACAGTAAAACTTTTTTTAAAAACGCTAACTTTTTAACAGAGCATCGAATCAATATGCGGTTGTCTGAATATTAGCTCACACGTACGGGCTATTGTGATCGATTGGCGGCCAAAACGTCGCAAAATTTTGAGCGCGGACCATAACCGCGCTACTCAATATCGCACAAACCAAAACCGCGCAAGACCAAAATCGCGCAGGTCCTAAATCGCGCACCCCAATATGGCACGTGCAATAATCGCGCGGGATAAATATCGCGCGAAGCAAAAATCGCGCAGCCCAATTTCACGCGGACCATAAGAGCGCCAGCCCAAAATCTCGCAAGATCGAGAATCGTGTAGGATCAAGAATCGAAAAAAAATATAAGATTACATACTTATAGAATATATTTAGATATAATAATCTGTATAACGTAACAATATACATATAATATTCAAAAATACTTACAAATTGTAGGTAACTCCCCTTAAAAATTTTAGTTTTTCTTTAGGATTATAATTTTGTAATAAATTAAAAATTCTGTCATAGCCTTTATTTGATTTTTTTGCTTTTGGGGCTTCATCCCTATTAAACTCTTGAAATGTAACATTTGTGATGGATTGTTGTTTTATAAAACCATCAATTATTGTCAGTATTGTTGGTCGGTGAGCACCAATCAATCGATTAAACCCACTGTTAAAACCTTCCGAGTAATTGTTTGTTTTGCATAGGTTTTTTAAGATGTTCGAATGTTGATTCCAGAGTTTGTGGTCAAACATAGGTTTTGTACGATTTCCTCTTATTTCCTTGCCTATCCAGGTGTTTTCAAAATAATCAAGTAGACCTAAAAAAATATTTAAATATTTATTTAACTATTGTTGAGAAGACTAGAGATTAATTAGAACAAAAAGTGCTCATAAATCTTTTTTAATAAAAGCTGAAATGCTGAAATCTTTGTTGGGGTGTCTTTTTGGCTTGCATAAATTCTGAAACTTTACATTAAGTTATTTTTTATCTTAAATCTTACCTGCTAGTTCCTCTTCATTTTGGGTAAAGAAAGTTGTCTCCAACAGTTCTTTGTACCCTTCCACAACATCCTGTAATGGAGGAAAAGCCAAGGCTGCAAGTTTATTTAAGTGATGGTGACTTTGAATGTCCTTGTTGTATGCTTGTAGCAGCTGTGGGTATCTTTGCAATTGGCGATAAAAACATTTTTTGAAGTGAAACCAACATCCACTTATTTCGGCTTCGGTAAATATATCACTTGCGCTTTTTATTGCTGCTCTTTTATTATTTATTATTTTTTTTTAATTAAAGTAGCATCGTAATATAAAATTACATTATACATTAATCGAGTAAGCTTAGGTGCCGATAAATTGGCCGAGTATTTTTTAATAATTTGCGTTGTAACCAAAAACTTCGCAGGAGCTTTCGTTTTTAAGATATTTACAAAAACTGTTTTCAAGGCTAATATAGCGTGAAGTTTACTTGGAGTGTGTTAATGGGCTAGGAAAGTATGAGATTTTTCATGGCTCCATTTATTATTACACGGTATGTCTACTTTAAATTATTCATAAAAAGTTTTGTCAATGATCTTTATGCCAGCAATATAATTTACCTTAAGAGATACGTGCCATTTAAGCCGTAAAACTTTAAAAGCGTGTTCATCTAAGTCATCTAATTTGCTTTAATTACTCAAAATGAAGGATAGAAACTCACAAACGCTTCATTACGCTTTTTGATGTTACCAAAGGAAACCTTGAAGCAACTTGTAAAAGTTAGGCTGTTAGAGAGGATAATTTTTGGCAAATTGAACGACCGACCGCCTGATATACACTCAAGCTTAAAAATAAGGTCGCAAATTAAATTTAAGCTAACTTGACAACTATGCATCTATTATTAAACAAAATCAGTGTATAAATTCTTGAGATAATTAAGCCATAAATAATATTTATTGATTTTTTATCAAAAAATATCTTTGGAATTAGCAGTAATTCAAAATTATGCAACTTTTTAAAGCTTAAATGCAATAAGTACTGTTAGTTGTCCAAAGGAAAAATGTAGTAGCTCACAATTACGAAGCTAAACCGTAGTTTGTTTAGGTAGCAAAGTACAAACGGTAAGTCAAACCAAAAACAATATTAAGTTCAGGAATGAGTATTTACATTAAAATTATAAAACGTTAAAGTAAAATGCGGTAAGTATTATAAATGAAATACCGAAAAATGCACACATATACATTATAATATTTAAAAGTTAAGTCCAAAATCGTTTTTTGTCATTCTTCTAACTAGTTTTTTTGCTAACTGTGTTCTTTTTTAGAACAGGAGTTACTGAGCTCAATAAAAACAAGATGCTAAAAATTAAACCTAACTTCCAATTCGCTTTAAACTACATTTCCTAACATCCTTTTTCGTTTAGTTTTAGCTGATTTTTACGGTGCTTTTGTAAAACATGAAAAAGCAACTTATTCAACTTAAAAAAGTGTACGTTTTTTACGTTATTGCTTTGCGCTATAGGGCTAAATGGAGACTAAATCTCGTGTTCGAAGCACTAATCACAGAACACCAAACACTCGCACATTAACAAAAAGATGCCTTCATCTCATTGCCTTTTAGAATTCCGTCGATTATCTTTCCAGGTGCATGTTTTTGGAGCCATAAGTTCGCTAAATAAGTTTCAAAAGAAATCGATTTGGACAACTCTAAACGAAATAAATATGCCAAGATTCAATCCTAGACGGTTAACTTCTTTCCGTTCGCTCCTCTGAAAAAGTTTAATGAGAAGTTTTGTTGTAAGTTTAGCTGCTTGGCCTTGTGTAACTGATGCATGGGATAGAGTATGCTGTTTAAAATGGAAAGCGGGTGCGAGGCAATTTAAGTTTTTAACTTTGCCAATACTTGCCAATGTCTTAAGTGTTTTTTTATGAAACCTATAAGTTCCTAAGGGCCCATCGTAGCGACTATTTTTGCCTTAACAGGGTATACAGGGTTCCTTATTACCTATGAATATGATTCCTTATATTGATTAACATTTTTTGCTAAAGAACGCTTGTGCTTGCTTTCTAAAGCAGGATTAACACTTGTAAATTTTTGCCAAGTCGAAAATCGACCGTGTAACGGGAAATCGTCAGCATCGCAGGCGAATAGATCAAAATCTGCAAAAGTCTTTGGACTTTATTTCCCAGCACATAAACCATCTGTTCTCCTTAATATTTTTAACGAAAATGGCCTATTCCATTGCGATTTTTGTCGCTCCGTGTAAATGCGATACGACTTGCCGCACGGCAAGTCGAGGCGACTCGCCGAAAAAGCAAAACAAAAGAAAGAAACAAAGAAAAATCGTGAGTTTTGGATTTGCCGATAGATTTCTTGAGGAAAACTATTTGGTGCTTTAGCATTGTTGGAATGGAGCTCAGAAGATCCAAATTTTATTTTTAATTTTCAGATATCAAATAATGTGTCGCATTCTTAGGGCCTATCGTTAAATTACAAAGCGGAGGGGGGTTTGGCCTTGCGTTACACTCAATGTTATTTAAATATGTTTTATTTGAAAATGCCTTACAAGTCACTAAGAGAGACGCTTTGTGTTATTTTGGTTAAAATATTTGCCTTTTTTGAAAACAATCATCGCAAATTAAAAGCAGACATTTAAATAATAAGAGTGAATACATATTTGGGTCGGAAGATGCTCCAGATGTGTGGGAAAGATGGTATAGTTAAAAAACAACAAATACACGGTAAAAAGTTTTGTCTACGTTCTTTTCTTGAATAAATTGTTTTACTTTAAAATTTGAAAATGTTGAAATAAAATATGTCTTTTTAGTTCAACGCAGCGTTTAATCTTGAAATAACACTTTATTTTTCTTCTTTGATTATTTTATTTTAGTATAATATATTTTGCAACAAAGCAAATTGTCTTCGTATAAGTAATATTTGGCTTCCAGAGAAAACGGTGCCTTGGAATAATTCCGTTCCAATTTATATTAAAACCGTTTCTGTTTCACATTAAAATAAAGAGGCAAGAAATTTTTTGTGCAATATCAAGAAAATACTCTCTTGGTGAATAGGAAAGCACACATTATTTTACTTCAAAGCAATTTGCTTTGATCTAAGACTATTATACCGTGTAGGTATGCAGTGATTTAAATAGAGCACCACAAAATAAGGTAAGAAAAGTAAACTAAATTAAAATAAATGGATCCATGACGGATCTGATACCTTACTAGCTAGCCTATTAGCACACTTCAAATGAAACCATGATATATTAGCCTCGAACACAGTTTTCTATAAATATCTCAGAAACTAAAGCTCTTACGAAGTTTTTAGTTATAACACAAATTATTGAGCAAAATGTATTTTACTACAATCTGAAAACAGCATACTAATGCAACGCTCCATTAAAAAGTTAGCATTTTTTGAATTTTTAAAATGTTAAAAAAACTGTCATTAGCGTTAATGGACATTGACCAAAATCTAATTAGCTCGTAAGAGTGTCGAATAGTATTTTACCTGAAAATTTTATGAAAATCGGTTCAGCGGTTTAGGAGCTATCGTGTTACAGGTAGATATATTAACATACACACACAGACATTACGACGATATTGCTAAGATAGGTCAAAATACACCCAAAGAAAACATTTTCGTCATTATCTCAAAAAAAAAAAAATCTCTAAAGTCTAAAATAATACCTTCTCTAGCCATTGCTACGCGGGCAAGGAATGTAAAAATGGTTTTGTATGGAATATCGCATACCAACATTATATGTAATCAGACAGGGAATGCGACAATTCGCCTCGGCCGATTAGCCGCCAGACTTTAAGACACGTGGGTACACATATGCATTCGGCCTCGCAGCGAGGTGGGAACTTTAAATGAGCATTCAGTTGAATACTGTTTACCTCAAAGTGCGTATTCACTTGAGCATGAATACAAACGAGGCATTCGTTTGACCTCTCAGCGAGGCACTTGCTACAAAATTATTGGTTACATAGATTTTAATTTTTAGCTACGGAGCCGAATTTCCTTCACTGAGTGTCGTGTTCACGAAAACCTCAACAAGCTCGTGCTGCTCAGCGTTTCCAAAATAGAAGAAATTTATTTACCTTAACTTTGGAGATATTTGAAAAAAATATTTAATTTAAAATATGTAATAAAAATATTAAATTTAACACGAGATTATTTTTCTAACGTCGGAAAACGGGTTACTAAGCATTCCGATTGATGCATCCTATGAAATAGCTCGCCATTTTTTTCCTGTCATTCCGGTAGTACTGTCCACCAAAATTTCCGGTAAAACCTTACAGATTATAATTTTATTGTCATATGATTGTAAATCATTTGATCAAAATCTACAGGGTGAGCTTTCTTTAAACAAAACAGACATTTTTTCTGCTGTTTGCGGAACAAAACAGGTAACAGATCTCAAAAATTGAACAGCCGAAACTCCCCAACAAAGTAAGAATAACGTCTCAATGCCAAATAATAAGCTGTTCGCGAAGTGAAGTTATTACTTTACACACGGTAAAAGATGAAATAGATAAAAAACAAAAAATATAAATAATAATAAACTAATAACGGATGGAAAGCGATAGACTTCTTTTGATTCCACTTAGCAAAAAAGGAAGGTTCTAACAAATTTTGTGTTAAAATACCGTATATGTTTCTTTTATTGTAGTTTCTATATAGTGTGTTATTTTGTAATATGTTTTAAATGTATGATAGCACTATGATTTACTTCAGCTTTTATTTCAATATTGGTTGTATAATACCTTTAGTTTTTAAGACAAGTATATCATAACCAAAACATTTCATGTAAAAAAAGCCAAGTACGCGAAAATAGTATCCCGTAAAAAGAATTGAGATAAAAGTAAAGCCAAGTTCTCTAATACAAATTTAAAATTGAAAGGTTCATACTAGTTTGGAAATGTTCCTTTAAACTTTGCTATTACAGCCAAACATCTTTATGTTCAATTTAGCACTGCGCCTATGAGTCATTTGCAGCCGTAATCGCCCAGTTTAGAAAAACATTTCCAAACTAGCAAGCACCTTTTATTTTGAAATTTGGATTAGAGAACTTCGCTTTGCTATTATCTCAATTCTTTTTACGGAATACCATTTTCGCGTACTTGGTTTTTTTTACATAAAATGTTTTTGTTATGGTCTCACTCCTTTTTTAAAGGATTTGGGTAATAATTAAGTTTTAAAGTAGTAAAATATGCGAAATATTGTTCAAAACTTTTGCAACGCCTGCGCCTTATTAAAAATTTTGAGGTTTTTAATTTTTTCCTATGGTTTTATCATAGTTCCCACCAGCCTTTTGAAGCTCAGCTCCCTAGCCTTCCTGAAAGTGGACAATGTTACTAAATTATATTAACGTTTCCTAAATAATTTTTCAGCGATGTTAGTTCCTTCGATAGACAGCAAGCTTTAAAATGAACTCGCTCAGGGTTTGTAAGAAAAATTACTACGGCCTTTTTTTATCCCAACTTACCGGTTTCTTGATGTTTTCTTCCCTGGGTAGGCCTACCTCCTCGTCTTTGGTTGATGGCGTAATCACGGATCACCTCGTGGCGTAATCGTAAGAATCACTCTGTAGTATATTGAATTGAATTGAATGGTTTGAGTTATTTTGAGCACAAAATTAAAAAATAAGAAGACGTAGGTATTCTTAAAATGTTTTCAGTCGAGCAGAAAAATTTGTACTGATAAAGTATTTTTATATGCACTTTTTCGGGATCGCTGCGTCGCGCTCAGTTGAGACAAAAAAAAGGCTTGTTTTTTGCGCGGTCGAATGAAATTAGAAAGCAATAGAATCGAAGAAACTAAATGATTGATTGATTCAAAGAAATTAGAATTAAAACTATAACAAATTATAATTATTAATTTATTATTTAAATTTTGGGACGACACAATTTTTATATACAGTGGTGTACGGACCATTTGCCGCCCACCAAAATGCACTGCATTTTAGAGATTGTGTTCAATTGGTAATGGGCATAACTTAACAGCTGGTCTTTTAAAAACACCATCCCCTGTTCTAACCGTTGCTACCCGAACAATTCCGTCAGAACCCGGAAAAGTTTCAATAATGCGTCCCGTTGGCCAGTTTAAAGGAGACACATTATCTTTGATCACAACCAGAGTACCAGGCTTAAGACCTGGAGAAGACGTGCCATTTAACTTTCTGATGTAAAGCATGAAGGTACTCTTTGGACCAGCAAGTCCAAAAATGTTGGTGAATTTTTGTTAAAATTTGCCAACGAGAAAGTCGATTGACGGGAATTGATTCGTAACTAGGCTCTATGGGAGCTGCTAGAGACTCCATAGTAAAAAAATGACCCGATGTGAGAGCTCCAAAATCATTTGGATCGTTGCTAATTGGAGTTAGAGGTCGAAAGTTGATAATTGCTTCGATTTGAGTAAAAACTGTGTAGAGTTCTTCATAGCTCAGAACTTGATCTCCGAGAACACGTACTAAATGTGTTTTTACAGATTTGATATTAGATTCCCAAAGTCCTCCAAAGTGTGGAGCTGAGGGAGGATTGAAATGCCAAGTTATACTTTCCTTGGCAGCGGCTTCAGAAGCATATTGATTTAACATTTTATAGGCTTTTACAAAATTTGTACCATTATCTGAGTAAATAGCTTCCACACGGCCACGTCTACTAATAAACCGTTTAAAAGCAGCCAGAAAAGCATTAGCAGTAAGATCTGAAACGAGTTCTAAGTGGACTGCCTTGACAGAAAGACAGATAAATAGACATAAATAGGATTTGAGTTTGATAGTACCTCGAGCTCTGGACATAACGATATCGAACGGGCCAGCATAATCTACGCCAACATGAAGAAAGGGTTTGTGAACAGATACTCGGTTTAATGGTAAATTACCCATGACAGGAACGATTGAGAGGTTTTGTGTTCCAACATCTCACACATTGAGCTAAAACTCTTTGAATAGAACGTTTAGCATCGTATATCCAGTAACGTTGGAGAATTAGAAAATGAGTGGTTTGTACTCCAGCATGCAAGTACTTCAAATGTGTTGCTTCGATTATTCGATTAGTCAAGATACAACGACTCGGAAGTAAAGCTGGAAATTTACTTGAAAAGGAAATAGGAGCATTCTTGAGTCGACTTCCCACTCTTAATATTTTTTGATGATCAAAAAACAAGGAAAGTTTGAGTAAAGCTTTTGGAAATATTTTATTTTGCTGAATAAGTTCTATCTCTTTTGAGGGATTGAGTATGTTTTACAAATTGCAAAGTTGAGTTGTATAATTCAAATGAAGATAAATTCCCAGAAAATTTATGTTTTTTGAGTTTTTGAAAACGACAATTATTGATAAATCGTAGAACGTAAGCAAGAATGCGGGTAGATTCGTCTAATGAAGACTTATCTTGAATAAGAGAGTCGAGAATGTTAGGAACGGTGGTAGCAGAATTCACTTGAACTACAGGACGCTGTTCTAGAGAAACTTCGCTGGTTTCGCAAAATGAAATAGGTTCTAAAGGTGGAAAATTAGGATCAGTTAAAACTGGTGCCGCCCACCATAAGGAACAGTTTACTAAATCGGAGGGTAGCATTCCTCGCGAACCTACATCAGCAGGATTTTGTTTAGATGGAACATAAAACCAGAAAGACGCAGGTATTTTGTCCTGTATTAAAGAAACCCGATTGCTCACATAAGTGCGCCACTCATGAGGTAAAGAATTAATCCACCTGAGAGTCACCATGGAGTCAGTATAACAATATATTTTATCTAATGGAAGTTTGTTCAGAAAGCAGTTTGAAACAAAAGAAGCTAATCGAGCGCAGAGAACTGCTGCATTAAGTTCAAGTCGAGGAAGAGATACGGTTTTTAGTGGAGCTACTTTGGCTTTAGAACAAATAAACTTTACAGCAATTTCTCCAGAATTGAGAAAATATCGACAATATAACACACACAAAAGCAATGAAGTTCAATACGGTTAGTTGAGCTAGGAAGAATAAGTCGAGGCAATTGAAATTCTTGAAAGCACGATACGTCTTTAATATATTTCGTCCAGAGTTGGACGATTTCTTAATTAAAAATTAAATTAAATGTTTAATGAGAAAAGTAGAAGGGGAAATAATTCCCAGCGGATCAAAAATTTGAGCAAGGCTTGATAAAAGATTCCGCTTAGTACAAGGTTTATCAGGAAATTTGACGAAAAATCGAAAAGAGTCAGAAGAAGCACTCCATTCCAAACCTAGTACTTTTAGAGAGGAATCTGTATTAGAATCGGAGTCAAAATTGAGAGAATTAATCGATACTTCCGATGGAGAAAGCTGAGTTAGAAGCTGTGGCCAGTTACTGGACCATTTTTGGAGTTCAAAGCCTCCTCTTCTTAGCAAATCAACAAGTCGTTGTTGTAACATCTGCGCAGACTCAAAGGAAGAGCTTCCAGTAACTATATCGACAAACGCAAGTTAAGGATTTGGGAATTCACTTTCAGCCCAACATGAAATTTAACAAACATTTTGCTTATATTGTTAATAAAGCTATTAAATCACTTGGATTTGTAATTAGGAATAGTAAAGGTTTCAAAAAATAAGTACAATTATTAACTTATATAATTCTCTAGTGAGACCACACCTAGAGTATGCCTCACAAATTTGGCTGCCTTTAGAGTTTGTACATATTGATGAAATTGAAAAAGTGCAAAAGAAGTTTTTGCGATACCTCTATGTTGTTAGAAACAATGTCTATCCTTTTAAAGTCTCATACAACAGTATGCTCTCAAGCTTTAATATGAAATCTCTGGTAGAAAGAAGGAAAAACCAAGCTGTGATATTTCTGTATTATATATTAAATAACATAAAATATAAGAATAGCTATTTAATTAACTATATTCACATAAATGTGCCAAAGATTAATTTAAGGCTACATCAAGCCAACCAAAAACTTTTTAGCACTAACTATAGTAGTTTATCATCATTCAGTCGCCTAATGATTGTGACCAATCAGGTACTAAATGAGACACAGATTGATATTTTCAACATATCTTTAAAAAAACTAAAAGCTAATTTAGATAGTAGGTAATTTGTAATTATATTTTTTTTCCTATTTGTAGGTAGTCTTAAAACTTTACATGTAATTACCGTCTTGGTGTTTGTAAAGTATACAATAAATAAATATATCATCAACATAGGTTGAATTGCGTAAAGCTTCAGCAGCTAAAGGATATGTAGGACCCTCTTCTTCTGCTAGTTGATGAAGAACTCGAATAGCAAGGTATGGAGAGGAAGTTAGACCATAAACAAGTCGTTTTATTCGATATTCTTGAATTGGTTCTGAGGTAGAAAATCTCCATAAGATTTTTTGGTAATTTTGGTGGTCGGAATGAACAATTAATTGTCTAAACATTTTTGAGATATCTGCTGTAAGAGTATAGGTGTAAGTTCGAAAATTGAGTAAAATTGTGAAAATATCATTTTGAAGTTTAGGACCAGAATACAATTTTGAATTTAGAGAGGTTGATTGGGTAAATGTGCAGAGCCATTAAAGACTACGCGTAATTTAGTTGTTAAACTTTCTGGTCTCATAACGCAGTGATGTGGTAAATAAAATGAATTGAGTTTTACATCATTAGATAACTCTGTAACGTGTCATTTTTACGTTTAAGACAACGTTACATATTTGTTTATTTGGGTAAATGGTCAAGGCTCTTTGATTCGTCTTTCTGTACACAAGTAAGGGTATTTTATAGAGCTAGGTTTGGAGGTTATATGGGGTCTAGGAAGTTACCTTAAAAGGAGGCATTCCATCGAATTACTGTGGACACTACGCACATCGCATTATCTGGACATCGTAATTGGAATTTAAGATCACAGGCTTCGGGAAAAATCACATAAAAATTTTGATTGTTTTGTTTTTATCTGTGGAATTTTGTGATTCACTTGACGTTCATAAAGTTAAACAGCTGTCATGCTGGGGAATGGCGGCGTTGCCGCATCACAAATGGTTTCAGTAACAGGAGGGAAACATTTAGATGAACATTTCATTCCCTTACGTTTATTCTCGAGGATATTGGGACAATCCGAACCCCATATTCTTCACGGATTAGGATTTAAGCAATGGTTCAGTGTGTATTTTTGGGTTCAGGTTCAGAAACAACTTTATTACTGTAGAAACGTTTTACAAAAATGGCGTTAAACCATATGAATATTAGAGAAAACATTTATAAAGAGCGAAGGAAACTTTTGACGAAGACTGTAACTGGAGTGCAACTAAATTCTGCGCTCAGTATAGCTTTACTCATATGGGAATTGGTTGAGTGTTCGAATATTAATAATGTGTATGGAGGGTGTCTCGACGTCCTTGTTATAAAAATTTCAACCGTGGAAATAGATCCGACAACACCTCAAGGTTTGTTTTACGTACTTCCTATCCCTAGGTCGGTGCTGCCCCCTATATACCTGTATAGAACTATCGCTGTATCTCCTCATTGGTTACTTTGAAAACCCCGGGTTTTTCTTCCAGGCTTGCCACTGAATGTAGAGATTTATTTTTGGCGGAAAAGTTTTTTATAAATAGGTTATTTGAATTTCACCGGGAAGATTAGGTTGGTACTATTGCGTTTTACCGTCCCCACTCCCCACCAAATTTACAAAACGGTTTCCGGCCAATTCATTATTCTGGTATTCTCGACGAAGTGGTTGGTCTCTCTTGCTAACGAATTTTGGCTGGGTCGACAACAGTTTCTGGGATCGCCTTTGTTTTTGGTGATTGGCACTACAGCGATTGTAGGAGATATCCCAGAAACTGTGGAAGTGAGTCCGTCGTGTCTAGGCAATCTGGAGTGACGCTCGCACCCTGTTTTGAGGGGAATTTAAGTCGGCCTACGCCATTTGCACGGAAAGAGCATCGGTAAGTTCGATTTTATTTTTTTTTTCATTTTTTTTATTATTTGGGTACTCTTCAAGATAATATTTGCCTCCCAAATTGTAATTATTTTTCGTGGGAAATGTACTTTTTTTGACAAAGGACGTGGGGAATTGTTGGCGTTTTTATATTTTTCTTTTAACCACGTGTTGGATAAAAACTATATATTGTTTTTCTCCTTTGTCTACAGCCCTGTCAATTCCAGCGACGGGACAGTTGGGCTGGACGCTGGTGGGAAGCCGGACGGGCCAGTTATAACCCTGAGAAAGGTACGTTAGGATTATTTTAGTTCATCTGTTTAAATCTACTTTGTTTTATTGAGTCGACATGGGATTATCGATTTAAGTTACTGTGTAGGGGAACTTCGTGCAAAATTGACGAATTCCAGGAAACTGAAACATTTCATTTTCCACAGGGTTTCTACGCTCGGGCAAGCATCCCACAACCATGTGCTGCCCTAGTACCATGTGCTAGTTAGTCAGCAGGGGAGGCGCGAGCAAACCAGGGCAAACCAGGAGCAGGAGTAGTGGAAGAAGTCTGGAAACAGGTTCACAAAATAAAACAACCTATTGTTCAATTAACCAACAACTTAAAAACTAATCAAGGACCAAGGTAGGAGCAAGCCTTAACTATAATTTTTTTCCTCATATATAAATTTTTAATATAACTTAGACGTAATCTTTTCATATATAAGTTTTCACAGTATAATTTCAACATTTCTTGTAAACGCAAGATAAGGTATGACGTCATAACCCTGGTTTTGCGGCATATTTACTACATGGACTTGTTTCCTTCATTTCATTTATTTAAGATAATTTTACTGTCAAATTTAAAGTGCCTTGCTATTTTGGCCCTTTTTTGGTATTTTTCTCAAGTTTTACAATCTAATTATACAAGATGAACTAAGTATTTGTATTATTTGTACAACCCAATGACCAACTTTGCGGAGACAAAAGAGAGATGAGATTATATTTTTTTTTAGCGGTTTCGTTACACATTTTTACCTCATGGGGTAGATCTCGGACTGGGTTGCTGTCTGTCTCATTCTGCCTAACGTAGAATGATGACAGCAGATATTTGGCCCAGATCTCCCCTATGACAGAATGATTCTGGATGTGTATTTTTTTTTACAATCATTTATGTAAGTGAGTCCTACGCTACTGACCCAGATGTAGGTACAGTATGACCTGTTAAAGGTGTCCATCTACCTGTAAAGTATTTCTGTTTTGTCATCTGAATTCGATCTAATAGAATTTTGTTCTGTTTATTTTTTTTTTTGGCTTTTTAATTACACAAATATTCTGGAAGCCTCGGAAGTAAGTGGAATTTCATTGTTTGGCTACAACGTTTGGGTTGAACTGTATTTTATTTAAGAACTTCTTTGTAAGACATTGGTATTAAATAATGTGGCGCACTTAAAATTTTCTTATTTCTGAACCCCCCCTTCTCCACTGTATAAAAGTTACCGGGCATATCAATGTTTTACCTAGCTGGAAAATACAGTTCTGCTTCCAGATATTTGTTTAATTATTCAATGGGTTTGTTGTGTCACAAAATGGCGGCAACGTCTTCAAGCTGCCACAAATGTCACACAATGCATTTTAATAGGCCACAAATTGGCGCCCAAATTATTTTTTAACTTTTTTTAAGGCCACAAATTGGCGCCCAACGTGTGTTTTTGGCTAGTTTTTTAACATCTAAGTGTAATTTTTTGTTCTTTTTTTTTAATTTGAAAAAAAAAGAAAAAACTTTTTTTTTTGAATTTTTTTTGGAATTTTTTTTTTAAAAATTTTTTGTGGTACATCCAAAGCCAGGTTAAAGGCTTTCAGTGGCTGTCAGTGTTTTTTGATACCCAATCAATTTTTTAATGAAAAACAAGATCATTGGTTTTCGTAAATTACACTTTTTAAATATTTTTTTTTGGTAATATTGGTTGATTTGGAACTCGTTTTGTTGTTTTAGGGATTCTCATAGTTTTTATTAGCTTATCTTCACAGGGTTTTTCTGGGAAAATAAAAGATCCATTTTTATTTATTAAGGAATAATAAGTTGATAAAAAAACATGGGAGTTTTTATTGAACGGAGTCCAATTCATGTTCTTAATTCTTTAAAGTTTTTTGTAGGAAGAACATGTGTTAATTTTTTTGTAAAGAAAAATAAACACAGTAATCTAAGTTTACTTCAATTTTTTTGTTGATTTATAGGTGGATGGATTTCCAGACATGGTCTTTTTATGTTTTAAATATATGACATAGGTAGTGTGTTTTTTCTAACAATTTTTTTTTGCAGGTTCATTTATTTATATGTTATTATTTCCTGCTTGTGATAAGATAGAAATTGTTTCACCGATTATTTTTTAGTGCAGTCAATTTATTTAGGTCAACAAGTTAATTTTTTTGGCGATCTTAATTTTTTGTGGGATATCACCACATGGTATTTGGAATATTTTTACAGGGTTTCACACAAATTTTTCTTGGCTGAGTTGTTTTAAAGTAAAAATAGCTTAACAGCTGGTAGCTTTGTTTAGTTGAAAGTATTAATTAGTAATGAAAGAAAAGGAAAATGAGTTTATTTTGCTGTCATTTTCTTTTCTTGTTTTTGGAGGTAACTGTTGATGACAATTAAGATCTTACGTCACTCAGTTACATCGGGTCAGAGGAGGGTACTACTACTGGTGTCGGCTCGGGAAGTTAGGAAACACAAGGCTAAAACCCTAGAGCGACATATTGGCTGAAGATCAACGCCAGAGGTCCAGTTAACATTTTTTTTTTGGGGTATTTTTTTGGAGCAGTTTTTTTTAGGTCTTTGGTTTAGTTGTCTAGTTGTGTTTTTGTGACTGGTCAAATTTTTTTTGGTAGAAAATACAGCGTTGGGCTTTGGAGTGCATTTTTTAAAAATGACCTACGGGTATTTCTATCAATTAAAGTTTTCTGGTTCACAATTATTTTTTTTCTGTATTTTTTTTTCTGCGTTCAGGTCATAGCTTGGTCATGGCCATTGGAGAGCAAACATTTATGTTTGAGCCTTGAGAAGTTTTGCCTGCTCCAGATTGAATACAGAGAAAATGAATTTGAAGCCCAACTAGATATAATACCACAAAAGAAATGTTTAACTGAGACAGATATAGATATAAGTTTTTTTGATTTTCTTTAGTTCATTTGTAGAGTTCATTTGTAAAGTTCAGTAAATTTTTTAAGTAATGTCATTTTGAGGCCGAAAAATTGGTCAGTGAATTTAAGAGAGACTTTCAACTAAATATAAATGCTAGGCGGTGGTAATTGGAAAAAATATTTCAAAATTTTATTTTTTTTAAATAATTTAATTTTTCGTAAAAAATTATTTCCTTTCTGTTAACATAACTTCTCGAATTCTTGTTTTGGTCAAAACGGTTTGTATAGGGGTCGTAGTTTTAAAGGGTGACCAGACAGGTTATATTTTTTTTAGGGGACCAAACGGGAACTTCTTGAGTTACAAAAAGGTGAACTTTTTTTGTCTTAGTTGATCAGGCAGGAATAAATAAATCTTTTACTTCCAAATCATAATTTTAAATAACAAAATTAATTGGTTAAGTGTTTGGGTCTTATATAATGAAAAACGTTTTGTTTTTGAGGATACTGGTATGATATGAAATTATTTTAATTTCATGCCAAATGTTGTTTGACGGCAGATATGCTAGTCTTCAGTTTTTTGTTAGTTTGCAGTTCAGGACAGTGGCGTGTACTTAAAGGGGCCTTACATCTGCGCCCATTGTAAAGCAACTTCCAACATACTTGCTTAGCTTTTCACTTAATCTTCGTTTTGTTGCTTCTGAAATTAAAGCGTTATGTTGGATAACGATGGATGGTGTTAGACTGAGAAAGTACCTAGGTATTTAGGGATGAAAACTTGGAAGTTGTGGACAATCGGGAAATAATTTTTTTTTTTTAATTTTAAAATAGTTTCATACTGGTGACCTCAAATAATGAAGCAATTTTTTAAATTACAATACACTGTTGTGGAATAAATGGGAAAGTGTTCAGGTTAAACAATAAATTTAAGATGATTGATTTAAAAAAAAAAGATTTCAATCTAAGAATAAATTTAAAAACAATAGGTTTTCTTTGATGCGACTAAACATTGATGAGGGCATCCATTTTTTTTTTAAATCTGATAGTTGTACAGGGTGTAAAGGAGCTGGCTACATTTTATATTGCGATAATTAGGTTTTTTCCTCCCGCGAGCTGGGTGGAAATGGAAGAAATGTTTGGTTCGGAGTGTAGAAATCGAGGAACGAGGACTTCCTGCTAATCTTTTTAGGATTTCGCAACTTCGGTTTTCGCTAAATTAAAATACATCCAAATTTGGCCTACAGGCTGAATCTCACATCTTCCAGGACCTTGCAGATTTGCGGAGAAAGACAATTTTTGTGATCTGTTTAGTTATGATAGGAATTAATATAATATAATAGTAACATGCATATGAGGGAACTAGATATATTTAGGTTAAAAAGTAGTAAGAACACTGATCTGAACAGTTTTCCATAATAGTGTCCTATTTTCACAGGGTGCTTCAAAATATCTTCACCCTTTCTTTGAAATAAGATATTGTTTCGCCTGTGACCGTTTAAAAAATATATAGGGTCCAGATGGGATTGGAATGGAAATCACAAGTTTTTGGGTTTTATTGACATTATACTTAGGGAATAGGGGAAATGTCTAATAAAAAGTTTTTTGGTTTTAGGCCGAGTTTTGTTGAGATAACAAAAGTTTAATTGGGGCCGGGAGTTTTATTATGCTCTTTTAAAATTAATGTAATAGTTTTGGCTTCTTGATTTTTGTTTTCTGGGTTTTACGCAGGATTATTCCCAACTGTTTCATTTCAAAATGTCATTTGTAAGTGATAGGATCTCATTAGCCCTTGGACATTTGGTAATTTTGCTTTGACTAATAGTTGCGGAAAGGGCCCAACTTAATTTTATATCTCGTGAACACCAGGAATAAGGATCTGAGAATGCATTAAGCAGTAAAAATTTTTTTTTGATTAGATGTTGTGTGTAAAGACACTTAAGTAGGCAGATTTAGTTTTACAACGTTATAGGTGAACCTTGGAATTGTTTTCATATTTGGTTTTTTGAAAGTGCACACAAGATAATTTTTTACGGAGTTGGGTGCAAAGGTTCTTCACATTATAGTGGTACAGTAAATAAGTACTAACGTTGCTTATTTCCTTAAGTAATAATTTTAAACAAATACACTAACATCGGTTGGTTTTTGGAACATAAATATTTTTTTTAAACTTTTCCTAAACTGATTGGTTTTTTTTTGCCATTACGATTTTTATACCTTATGATTCTTAAGTAAATTTAATTTTCAACATTTTTTTTTTGTATAGTAAATTAATTTTTCTAGCTCATTTACTTTTCACATTGCCACAGTTTTGGGAGAGGAAAGGGAATTGACAACTGTTTTTTTAAAGGAAAAGAACAAAAACTGTTGCATGACAACTCGAATAAGATTTTTCTGGTGTTGGTTTTATTTAATTTTTTTTTTAAGGTTCACTAATAGGAGCTGCAACCCCACTTAAACATTTTTAATTTTTTTTTTTTTAATATTTTTTTAAATATTTTTCTTTAAATATTTTTTTTTGAAAGGGAAACTTGATTTTCTTATTGGACATTTTTTCCTTGGTGCATAGTAGTACCTTGCCCCTACAATGGTTTGACCAGTTTATTTAAATATTTTTTTTTGCTGAATTAAATATAATTTTATTTCGATTCCTCACGTTTTAACAACCTATCATCATTTGTTTTAATTTTTTTTCTCCCTACTCCAAACCACCTATTAGGGTAGAGTAATATTTTGAACATTGTAGTGAGCCACTATTTAATTTTTTTTTATTATTGGGCTACTGTGGTCGCCACCAAAAATTTTTTAAAAATTTTTTTGCGCACCTTTCGGTACGATCCTAAGGTCTTCTTGACCATGGTTTGCATCAATTTAGTTAAAATTTTGGGAATTTCATTTTAACGATTATTAGAGAGTTGCAGTCCTACCAAGACGTTATTTGTGTAAATTTTTTTTTACCATCGGTAATTTTTTTTTTTTCAAATTTTTTTTTGAATTACACACAACATCCTCACTAGTCTAATTCAACGCAATTTCAGCGAGCGGATTTTTTTTTTAATTGAGCATATTTTACGATTTCTATAACATGAACATCTGTTCCGACGTTTATTGCGTTCACTTATATATTAAGGGATGATGTGACCTTAAGCAATGCATGTTTCGTGTAAACTCAGAGTAGGTAAGCAGGTTAAAGTGGGTTTTGATTTATTCTTTTTAGAAAAATCATTGTATACGGCGATTTGGGTTTTTTTGAGGAGTTTATTAGTTGGAGCCGTTCTGCAATAGCAGGAGTATACCCTAGCGTTAACTGTGTACAACAGCTTTGGGATTTTTGTTATAGGTAGTCTGTTGTACGTTCCATTTAGGGATAAATTTACCTACTCGGTTGCTGAGGTAAACAAACATCACTTAACTTTAATTTTAATCCAGTTCAGCTAGGATAAGCGCAATCATTTTTTTTTTGGTTTTACTCACGCAGGAGTGAAACATAAGACCTAAACACTGCCAAAACTCTTGTCTCTCTTTTATTTTTTTTTTACTTTCGTTATGGCTACTTGTTAATTCTAATTTAGGATTTAAGTAGTTATTTCTCTCTGCAAGGTTGGACGTCATAGTTGGTTGTACAAGTACTTAACATAAATTATGATTACATTTTTAAATGCAAATAAATTTTATTTTCTTACTGCTCCGGTGTTTTTCGGTTTTGTTCGCGTCTGCCCGTATTTAAGTTTTATATTTTCTACATTTGTGAGAAAATTTATAGTGATTTTCACTAGTGAATTTAAAGTGAACTTTGTGTTTGTTATTGCGTTGTTTAGTTTTTATAATTGGGAGGTATAATTAAGAGTTTTGAAGTTTAAAGTTTGAATATAAAAGGCACTATGGCTGTTTCTGTGAGTCGGTTGTCTGACATAAGGTACTTAGTCAAGGACGAATTAATCTATGAGTTAACATGGAGAGGCATAGCCATTGGATCGGTGGAAGAAATGAAACAACAGCTTATGCTGATTAAGCAAAGAGAAAAGACTGATACAAGTATGAGATACCCTCCGTATCCCTTTAAATTTGGCCAAGATGCTTTTAGCTGCATGAAGAAGCTTGATAGTCTGGTACCGCTGGTAGAGAAGTTCTCTGGTACGAGCAAAGGGGGAGAGTTTAGGAAAATCGCTGTAAGGTTGGAACATGTGTTAGCCAGGATAAATAACATGAATCCGTCGAACTTTGAAGAAAGTCAAACAAAAGGCATACTGGTTGCGGAAACCTTGAGTTTGATTGGGAGGTTGCAGAGCCAAGCAACAGATTTATTGAGAGTTGGCGTTGCCTCAGATGATGATGAAGCATCTGAAACCCATTCAACGAGTCGAGGCTCAGACCACTCAACAAATGCTGGCAACACACCAAACCAGTCTCATTTCCCGCAACCACAGCACTCGAGCACACAAAGAACAGCTCAACAGCCTACGAACCAACCGTCGGTCATTGCTCCAGTGCAAATGCAAGTGCTAACGAACCCAACTCAAGCACCAATACGGGCACCAGTCCCTATGCCGATTGAGAATTACGGTACATCAGCTTTTCATTATCAACAACCGTCTACCGTTCCTTTGAGTCTAGCTGCCCTCCAAAGTAGCATTGCACCAATTGCTCAGTCACGACCACTTTCTTGTTCGTCGCCAGTACCAATGTCAAGTGATCCTGGTACTTCATATCATGTTGCACCTGTACCTCCGCATAAGTGGAACATAAAGTTTACAGGCGAGAGGGGTACAATCTCCGTCACCGCATTTTTTGAGAGAGTGGACGAGTTGAGTCAGGCTAGAGGAGTCAGCAAAAAGGTTTTACTGAATTCGGGCATTGATCTTTTTGAAAAGTCAGCTTATACTTTTTACAAAGATGTACGTAGGGAAGTCCATACATGGGAACAGCTGGAACAGAGGTTCATGGCAGAATATCTTCCTTCTTCATATGGCGAGAAGCTATTGAAGGAGATTCAAAAACGTAAACAAGGCCCTGGAGAGTCTATAGGGACCTATATTGCTGTCATGAACACATATTTCCAAAGACTTGGCTGTCCTGTTTCCGAAGAGGCGAAATTAGCTATCGTCTTCAGAAATATCGCGGACATTTATAAGAAAGGGTTGATTGCTACTGAGGTCAATAGCCTATCACATTTAAAAGATTTGTGTCGTAGAATAGACCAGAGATATGGGTTAGAGGAGGAGAACTTTACTCCTAGAAGAAACCAATCTATTGAACCTGACTTGGCCTACGTTGACGTAGAGAGCGATTTTGACGATTTTCCAACAGGGGTTGATGCAATTCAAATATCAGGTGCCGGGACATCGAACCAACAGAATTTGAATCATCCTGCTGATAGATTCGACAGAGATAGGCAGCAACCAGCAAGCAATTTTGCTGCTAGGGCTGATAGAGATAGACAGCAACCAGCTAGTGGTCAGTCTAGTGTAAATGACAGAGATGGACAACAACCACAGGGTGTTGGATCTGGTAGGGCGAATAGGGACGTTGTTTGTTACAGATGCAACCAAACAGGGCACATGGCAATCGGGTGCGCATTACCTAGAGGCAAACAGTGCTATTCGTGTGGACAGGCAGGGGTTACAGTAAGAGAATGTCGTAATTGTAATCGTCAGGGAAACGGACCCAGGCGCTCGTAGGTGGTCGACCTTCGAGTCAGCCTGAACAAGTATCGACCGATAGGCTAACGTACGTTTTAGATTATGTGATAAGTCATGCTCGTAAAGATGAGAGGCCTTATTTAGAAGTGGATGTACTCGAAAATAAGTTATTAGGTTTGTTGGATTCCGGGGCTTCACGTACCTTTTTAGGGAATCATGGTTGGTCAATCATCGAGAGGTTTGGTTTTTCACTTGATACGACAAAGAAGACCAGTTGTATTGTGGCAAATGGTCAAAGCACGAGTAGTATTGGGACAGTGCAACTTCCTATGCGAGTTCAAGATAAATTTAGGTTAATAGAGGTCGTCGTCGTTCCTGAATTGCCACACACTTTGATTTTGGGATTAGATTTTTGGATTTCGATGGGTATAGTACCGAACTTAAGTACTAATGAGTGGCACTTTGCCGATAATAAAGATGTGATTTGTTCTCTAGAAACATCAGACCAACAAACTACTCTTACGCCTTATGAATCAGAACGACTAGAGGAATTGGTCGATAAATATAAGACTATTATGGGTGACTCACTAGGATGTACAGACAGGGTAGAGCATAAGATTACAACAAATGCAGCACCGATAAGACAACGTTCATATAAGGTCTCACCGGTCATTCAAAAACTTATTGATGACGAAATCGACGAAATGCTAAAAATGGATGTAATAGAACGTAGTAATAGTTCATGGGCTTCACCAGTGGTAATGGTACAAAAGAAAAACACAAAGAAATATCGTTTCTGTGTAGACTACCGCAAATTGAACTCAGTGACGGCGCGTGATAGTTATCCTTTACCACTCGTATCCGAGACTCTTGACAAGTTGAAAGATGCTAAATACTTGTCAACTTTAGATATCAAAAGCGCTTATTGGCAAGTACCAATGGAAGAATCATCGAAGCCACTAACAGCATTCATCTGTCGACGAGGTCTCTTCCAATTTAAGCGGTTACCATTTGGTCTTCATAATGCACCTGCAACTTGGCAGAGACTCATAGATAGCATCATAGGAAACGATTTAGACCCCTACGTGTACGTATATCTCGATGACCTCGTAATTGTCACACAGAGCTTTTCTGAACATCTTAGAATTCTTGAGGAAGTCCTACGAAGATTGCAGAATGCAAAGATAACGGTAAGTTGGGAGAAATGCCAACTGTGTAGGCCAGAAATGACGTATTTAGGTTTCGTAGTGGACCGTCGAGGCATCCGAGTTGACCCTAATAAAATTAGAGCCATGTTAGAGCTCCAGAGGCCAAGAACTGTCAGAGAAGTTCGTAGAGTTGTAGGTACAATATCCTGGTATAGACGTTTCATAGAGAATTTTTCAGCGATAATAGCTCCAATTACAGTTCTAACTAAGAAGAATCAAAAGTTCGATTGGACTCCAGACTGCGAAAAAGCATTTATTAAGATTAAGGAACTTTTAGTGACTGCACCGATTCTTACATGTCCAGATTATACCAAAGAATTTGTCATTCAAACAGACGCATCAGGATATGGAATAGGAGCATGTTTAACGCAGCCTTATCCTGAAGGAGACAAAGTCATATGCTATTTGAGTCGATCTTTGACTAAGCAAGAACGTGTTTACACGACCACCGAGCGAGAATGTTTGGCATTGGTTTGGGCGATAGAGAAGCTCCGGCCTTATATTGAGGGGATCTCATTTAAGGTCATAACAGATCATTTTAGCTTAAAATGGCTTCATAGCTTAAAAGAGCCCAGTGGAAGACTTGCTCGTTGGTCTGTAAAACTGCAGCAATATGATTTTGAAGTAATCCATCGGAAAGGGAAAGATTTAGTTGTCCCGGACATGTTGTCTCGTGCAGTACCTATGATTGATACAATTTCGCAGCCCAGAGATGTTTCAACAGCAAGTAAAGATCGATGGTACCAAAAGATGGTAAAGAGGGTCGTAGAATCACCATTAAAATTTATGAATTGGAGATACACTGATAATAAGTTGTATAAATATGTCAAACAAGAATACCCTCAACTTTCACCATCTAACGAATATTGGAAAGAGGTAGTACCCAAAGATCATAGGCGTAGAATTATTGGAGAAGCTCACGATCCTCCTACCGCCGGACATATGGGTGTGTATAAAACCTTCCACAGACTGGCAGAAAAATATTACTGGCCGAAAATGCGCCAGGACGTGGCAACTTTTGTAAAGAAATGCTTTGTCTGTGCAGCTCATAAAGGTGATACACAAGGTGTATCTGATCAGATGATATCTCACCCAAAACCAACTCGTCCTTGGGAGGTTATTTCGACTGATTTATGTGGACCTTTACCTCGTTCGACAAAGGGTAATTGCTGGATTCTCGTCGTTACAGACTATTTGAGTAAGTTTTCCTTAGTTTTTCCAATGCGAGCAGCCCCTACTCAAGCTGTTGTTAAGCATCTTGAGGAGCAAGTATTTATGGTCTTCGGAGTGCCCCGTTTGATACTTTGTGATAATGGCCCTCAGTACAAAAGTAATGAGTTTAAGCGTTTTGCTGAGAGTTATCAGGTTAAAATTCAGTATAATCCGTATTATCACCCCAGAGCAAATCCAACAGAAAGGACGAATCGCACGTTAAAAACCATGTTATGTTGTTATGTGAAAGACAACCACAGGAAGTGGGACGAACAAATACATAAACTTGCCTGCGCGATTCGTACTGCAACCCATGAGACAACCAGGATGTCTCCTTTCTTTGTTAATTTTGGTAGAAATATGTGTCTGTCAGGAAAAGATTACTCCAACCCAGTTTTGTTATCTGAAAAGAATGGTGTACAATCTGCAGCTGAAAGTAAGAACGAAGGTTTCCGGAAGCTCTATGCTGATGTTAAGAGAAGGTTAGAGGTGGCTGGAGAGAAAAACATAGTTCAGTATAATTTGCGTACAAGGGTACCCAACTTTGCTGTGGGTCAGCGTGTTTGGAAGAAAAATTATGTTTTGTCAGATGCTGCGAAGTTTTTCTCGAAGAAGTTAGCACCGAAATTCGTTGGTCCTTATGTGATTAGGAATAAAATTTCTCCATGGATATTTGAGCTTCAGGAACCATCGGGTAAAGTACTGCCAGGGAGTTGGCATGCCAAAGACCTTAAGTCGGCAGCGGACCTCTCCGATTAACCTTTTAGGTTAATCGTCTTGAAGTTGGGGGGGGATTATGTAACGTGTCATTTTTACGTTTAAGACAACGTTACATATTTGTTTATTTGGGTAAATGGTCAAGGCTCTTTGATTCGTCTTTCTGTACACAAGTAAGGGTATTTTATAGAGCTAGGTTTGGAGGTTATATGGGGTCTAGGAAGTTACCTTAAAAGGAGGCATTCCATCGAATTACTGTGGACACTACGCACATCGCATTATCTGGACATCGTAATTGGAATTTAAGATCACAGGCTTCGGGAAAAATCACATAAAAATTTTGATTGTTTTGTTTTTATCTGTGGAATTTTGTGATTCACTTGACGTTCATAAAGTTAAACAGCTGTCATGCTGGGGAATGGCGGCGTTGCCGCATCACAAATGGTTTCAGTAACAGGAGGGAAACATTTAGATGAACATTTCATTCCCTTACGTTTATTCTCGAGGATATTGGGACAATCCGAACCCCATATTCTTCACGGATTAGGATTTAAGCAATGGTTCAGTGTGTATTTTTGGGTTCAGGTTCAGAAACAACTTTATTACTGTAGAAACGTTTTACAAAAATGGCGTTAAACCATATGAATATTAGAGAAAACATTTATAAAGAGCGAAGGAAACTTTTGACGAAGACTGTAACTGGAGTGCAACTAAATTCTGCGCTCAGTATAGCTTTACTCATATGGGAATTGGTTGAGTGTTCGAATATTAATAATGTGTATGGAGGGTGTCTCGACGTCCTTGTTATAAAAATTTCAACCGTGGAAATAGATCCGACAACACCTCAAGGTTTGTTTTACGTACTTCCTATCCCTAGGTCGGTGCTGCCCCCTATATACCTGTATAGAACTATCGCTGTATCTCCTCATTGGTTACTTTGAAAACCCCGGGTTTTTCTTCCAGGCTTGCCACTGAATGTAGAGATTTATTTTTGGCGGAAAAGTTTTTTATAAATAGGTTATTTGAATTTCACCGGGAAGATTAGGTTGGTACTATTGCGTTTTACCGTCCCCACTCCCCACCAAATTTACAAAACGGTTTCCGGCCAATTCATTATTCTGGTATTCTCGACGAAGTGGTTGGTCTCTCTTGCTAACGAATTTTGGCTGGGTCGACAACAGTTTCTGGGATCGCCTTTGTTTTTGGTGATTGGCACTACAGCGATTGTAGGAGATATCCCAGAAACTGTGGAAGTGAGTCCGTCGTGTCTAGGCAATCTGGAGTGACGCTCGCACCCTGTTTTGAGGGGAATTTAAGTCGGCCTACGCCATTTGCACGGAAAGAGCATCGGTAAGTTCGATTTTATTTTTTTTTTCATTTTTTTTATTATTTGGGTACTCTTCAAGATAATATTTGCCTCCCAAATTGTAATTATTTTTCGTGGGAAATGTACTTTTTTTGACAAAGGACGTGGGGAATTGTTGGCGTTTTTATATTTTTCTTTTAACCACGTGTTGGATAAAAACTATATATTGTTTTTCTCCTTTGTCTACAGCCCTGTCAATTCCAGCGACGGGACAGTTGGGCTGGACGCTGGTGGGAAGCCGGACGGGCCAGTTATAACCCTGAGAAAGGTACGTTAGGATTATTTTAGTTCATCTGTTTAAATCTACTTTGTTTTATTGAGTCGACATGGGATTATCGATTTAAGTTACTGTGTAGGGGAACTTCGTGCAAAATTGACGAATTCCAGGAAACTGAAACATTTCATTTTCCACAGGGTTTCTACGCTCGGGCAAGCATCCCACAACCATGTGCTGCCCTAGTACCATGTGCTAGTTAGTCAGCAGGGGAGGCGCGAGCAAACCAGGGCAAACCAGGAGCAGGAGTAGTGGAAGAAGTCTGGAAACAGGTTCACAAAATAAAACAACCTATTGTTCAATTAACCAACAACTTAAAAACTAATCAAGGACCAAGGTAGGAGCAAGCCTTAACTATAATTTTTTTCCTCATATATAAATTTTTAATATAACTTAGACGTAATCTTTTCATATATAAGTTTTCACAGTATAATTTCAACATTTCTTGTAAACGCAAGATAAGGTATGACGTCATAACCCTGGTTTTGCGGCATATTTACTACATGGACTTGTTTCCTTCATTTCATTTATTTAAGATAATTTTACTGTCAAATTTAAAGTGCCTTGCTATTTTGGCCCTGACTTGTTTGGTATTTTTCTCAAGTTTTACAATCTAATTATACAAGATGAACTAAGTATTTGTATTATTTGTACAACCCAATGACCAACTTTGCGGAGACAAAAGAGAGATGAGATTATATTTTTTTTTAGCGGTTTCGTTACACATTTTTACCTCATGGGGTAGATCTCGGACTGGGTTGCTGTCTGTCTCATTCTGCCTAACGTAGAATGATGACAGCAGATATTTGGCCCAGATCTCCCCTATGACAGAATGATTCTGGATGTGTATTTTTTTTTACAATCATTTATGTAAGTGAGTCCTACGCTACTGACCCAGATGTAGGTACAGTATGACCTGTTAAAGGTGTCCATCTACCTGTAAAGTATTTCTGTTTTGTCATCTGAATTCGATCTAATAGAATTTTGTTCTGTTTATTTTTTTTTTTGGCTTTTTAATTACACAAATATTCTGGAAGCCTCGGAAGTAAGTGGAATTTCATTGTTTGGCTACAACGTTTGGGTTGAACTGTATTTTATTTAAGAACTTCTTTGTAAGACATTGGTATTAAATAATGTGGCGCACTTAAAATTTTCTTATTTCTGAACCCCCCCTTCTCCACTGTATAAAAGTTACCGGGCATATCAATGTTTTACCTAGCTGGAAAATACAGTTCTGCTTCCAGATATTTGTTTAATTATTCAATGGGTTTGTTGTGTCACAAAATGGCGGCAACGTCTTCAAGCTGCCACAAATGTCACACAATGCATTTTAATAGGCCACAAATTGGCGCCCAAATTATTTTTTAACTTTTTTTAAGGCCACAACTCCATGTGATCGAGATCGAGAAATTCTTGAATAAAATCACAATATTGAGAAAAAAGTTGAGGCTGTTTATGCAGTGAACGTTCCAGTGAATAAAATCGATTTAATGCTAGAGATCGTATCCCGGGGAAGCAAGGATTAGAATCACCTCTAAAGGGAAATTTGATATTAAATCTCCCAGTTTCGTCCCTTTGAAAACTTTCCTGAAATATCTTTTCACATTTTTGATCATCTGGAGATAGACACGTGACTTTAGGAACATCTTCTATCTGCCAAAATCGTTCAATTTGAGCATCCAAAAAAACAGAATCTTCGGATTGTTTGAGGGGCTCTTGTTGAGACTTTGCCCATTAAAACATAACCAAATACTGTATTAATTGCATCAGGTTGATCTGGACCGCCTCGGATATGTCCATCCAGTAAAAGTTTACCATAAATATCAGCACCTAATAAGATATCAACCTGACCAGGGCTGTGAAACTCTTCGTCAGCCAATCGAATATTAGCTAAATGACACCAAGAGTCTGTAGAGAGCTCATAGGGAGGCAAACTTTCGCTGACTTTGGACACGACAAGAGCATCGACTGTAAAAACTGGATTAGTCCTTTGAAAAGGGCGGAGAGACAAAGTAACTTCTTGATCCACAAAAGTTTGCATTGTGCCTAGACCAGACAATTGAACTGAAGTAGAGGAGGGTTTAAGTCCTAAACGATTGAGACATTTTGAGGTTATAATAGACGTCATACTCCCAGTATCTAAAAGGCAGCGCAGAGGTTGATAGGTCCCTTTGCTATCTAAAACTTCGATACGGGCGGTAGAAAGTAACGTACTTTTTTTGACATTGGTAAAACCAGTAAAAAGTGGGTCAGTAGATGGATTGTTAGGATGTTGATTCGATTCAGAAACGTCATTGCGGTTTTGACGCGTAGAAAAGCACAAATATGTATGATGCAAGGATTCACATTTGTGACATTTAGAGGTAGATTGACACAAGGAAGTTTTATGAGCTTTGGATAACCAGTTGATGCATAACTTTTTTACCTTAGCTAGTTGAAAGCGATCGTGAGGAGTTTTTGATAAGAATTCTTGACATTTAAAAATAATATGCGAACCTGAGTTGCAAATTGAGCAAGTTAAGTTATTTTGTTGAGGAGGGGTTGAAGTGAAGGCTTCTTGACCTTGAGATTGCGTGTGAGCCATATAAGCATTTAAAACTGGACTTTGTTTAGATAAAGTTTGGTTTTTAAAATTAGTTGGTTTTGAAAATTGAGGTTTTGGTTTATAGGCAGGAGAGACCTGAATGATATCTAAAGCCATACAATTTTTATGTAGAAAATCCATGAGAACTTTTAAAGATGGAATATTATTTGAGTCCTCATAAAAAAGTTCAAAACGAGTGACTATAGAAACAGGTAAGCGTTTGAGAATCATTTGTACCAGAATAAAGTTCCAATATTGAGTAGGCAAGCCGACATTAGTTAAAGCAGCAATATTTTTTGAAAAAGTATCCAATAAATTTCTCACAGCTGTGGGATTATCTGTAGATACACTTGGTGCATTTTCCAAATTTTTCCATAAATTCGTTGCCAATGAATGGGGATTGATAAATCGGTTGCGCAGAGTTGCATAGGCTATGTCATAATTATCATCAGATAATAGTAAATTGTCGATTACCGATAATGCAGAACCAGTAACATGAGATTTTAAAGTCGAAAACTTGAAAATTTTTGGAATATTTTTATTTGAGTGCACTAATGCATCAAAAATATCGATAAAGGATTGAAATGATTCAATATTTCCTTTGAAAATAGGTATTTCAAAATCTAGTTTTGGTTGGAAAAAATGTTGAGATTGAGTAGAGGATGGATTAGCTTGAAAATTGTGATTTAAATTCAATGTTTCTGTTGGTAATTTAAAAAAGTATGCTTTGCATTGATAATACATTAAGTCGAATAGTTTGCGGACATTATCTTCAGTGTTAAAAGCCTTATCATCTTCAGAGATCAAAATGACAACCTGGTTGTGATATTCATAAAATTTTTCATAAATAGATTGGACGCTCAAATACATGCATCTGAAAACTGGAATCTGGCTTTCATCACCCTATTAACTTTACTTGCTGTAACGTGAATTTCTTTAAGTTTGAAACTCCGTTTGGCGTAAGTTTTGAATTTGTTTAAGTTCGTCAGCCATGGTTTATTCGTAAAAATCAAGACCAAAGAATTTGAGAAAAAATTAAAAAATTTGAGAAAATTAAAAATTTACAAAATCGAGTTTTCAAAGAAATTGTTGCAAATTGAGAATTTAAAAAAATTAAAAATTGAGAGTCGCAAGATTAGAAAATAATATTTAAAAAAAATTATAAGTATGAACGGCTTCGAGTAGTAATCCAAAACGAATTGGGAATTTGAAAAAATCAAAATTGAGAAAATCGCAAAATTAGAAAATTGAATTTCTAAAAAAAAGTTACAAGTATGGACGATCTCGAGAAGTGATCCAAAACAAATTGAGAATTTGAAAAAATCGAAATTGAGAAAACTGCAAAATTAGAAAAAAATTATTTTCTAAAAAGTTACAAGTATGGACGTCTTCGAGTAGCAATCCAAACAAATTGAGAATTTAAAAAAAACAAAAATTGAGAAAATCGCAAAATTAGAAAATGAATTTTCAAAAAAAATGTTGCAAGTATGGACGGCTTCGAGTAGCAATCCAAAAAATTGCAAATTAGAAAATTTAGTTTTCAAAAAAAAATTGTTGCATGTATGGACGCTTAGAGTAGCAATCCAAAAAAACCAACTATTTTGAAAATTCAAAGTGTATAAAAAACACCTTTGCTAAAAAACTGTGCACTAAAATCAACAAAAAGTTGTGTTCGCCTGAGACAAAATAATATCGTCACTTTTAGAAAAATACCTACTTGGAATTTTATATTAAAATAATAAAACAAATAAAATTATTATTTTTCTTTTTTAAAGTAAATTGAGGTTTTTTACTTGAGTAGGTAATACTTCCAAACATCGAAAAATATCGATATATCGATATTGATGTCGATCCAAAATATCGATAAAAATTGAAGAAGAAAATATTGAGAGTATCGAAAGATACTACTTCGATCAACAAAATTTCGAGAAATTAAATATCGAAAACTATCGATTAATATTTTCTTACTTAAAAAACCCTATGAGTAGTTCAATCCGCTCGTATGGGCCAATAAATTATATTAACGTTTCCTAAATAATTTTTCAGCGATGTTAGTTCCTTCGATAGACAGCAAGCTTTAAAATGAACTCGCTCAGGGTTTGTAAGAAAAATTACTACGGCCTTTTTTTATCCCAACTTACCGGTTTCTTGATGTTTTCTTCCCTGGGTAGGCCTACCTCCTCGTCTTTGGTTGATGGCGTAATCACGGATCACCTCGTGGCGTAATCGTAAGAATCACTCTGTAGTATATTGAATTGAATTGAATGGTTTGAGTTATTTTGAGCACAAAATTAAAAAATAAGAAGACGTAGGTATTCTTAAAATGTTTTCAGTCGAGCAGAAAAATTTGTACTGATAAAGTATTTTTATATGCACTTTTTCGAGATCGCTGCGTCGCGCTCAGTTGAGACAAAAAAAAGGCTTGTTTTTTGCGCGGTCGAATGAAATTAGAAAGCAATAGAATCGAAGAAACTAAATGATTGATTGATTCAAAAAAATTAGAATTAAAACTATAACAAATTATAATTATTAATTTATTATTTAAATTTTGGGACGACACAATTTTTATATACAGTGGTGTACGGACCAGTTACTTTTCCATAACTTTACATTTATGGGGGAGGGCAGTTAATGAAAATTTTGGTGTTTTTAAATTTTTTCGTATAGTTTTATCATAGTTCCTATCAGTCTTCCAAAGCTCAGCTTTCTAGGGTTTCTGGAAGTAGGCAATGTTACTTTTACGTAGCTTTACATGTATAGGGGAGGGGAGCAAATTAGAATTTTGGGGTTTTTTGATTTTTTCCAAGGGTTTGGTCATAACTTCTATCAGTCTGCCAAATTTCAGCATTGTAGCATGTCTGGAAATACAGTAAAATTTTGATGATCTATATATGAGTAAGTGGCAATTTCGGCGTTTTTAAATTTTGCAACTCCTTTACTACTTTATGGAAGTTCATGAAACTTGGAGAGGTTGTTAACTCTATGAAGATCTACGAATGTGCTGTTTGAGTTTCGTAGCTCATTCCGACGTAGAGTTTTAGATAGGTCAAATATAGGCTGAAATGTTTCAAGAAAAGATGGTACAGCAGTTTACTCCGCGAACTTGGCCGGGTACTGCCGAGCCCTCAGATTTTGGTTGAAGCGGGCAGTACTACTGGACCCTCCGCTAAGCATGTGGCACATTATTTGGTTTGTAAAAATTGACAAATATACTATTAAATTTTTGGAGTGCTATGAGAAGTATCTATGCCTGTTCCATGTTATTCTTCAACAATTGCTTTACTCGATATGTAAACTCCAGCATGCAAAAACCTTTTCTCCTTAACATTTAAAACGAAAATGCCTTGCGGTTTTAGCCGAGGGGTGGCTCGGTATTTCCTTTTGGTGTACACGCTAGGGGAAATACCAGGAAATACCAGGAAATACTTGGGAAGTACTAGGAAATACTAGGAAATACTAGGAAATACTAGGAAATACTAGGAAATACTAGGAAATACTAGGAAATACCGGGAAATACCGGGAAATACCAGGAAATACCAGGAAATACTTGGGAAATACAGGAAATATATCAAATTTTCGCAAGCGCGTCAATGCTGTCAGATCGAATATTTTTATGGTTTCTTCACTTTGTGTGCGAATATTAGTGACAGTGCAATGTTAGAAACAAGAAACATGGTAAGTTAGAGGGCAATTTTTTGTTACTGCTAATTTCAGAAACTACTTAACCGATTTTAATAAAATTTGGCATATATGTTTTATGAGCTATTCTGTCTAGTTGAGGCAATTATTTTTACGCTACTAGACTAGTGTAGGCGCTGGAGGTAGTGGAGTATGCAAAATATGAGGACCGCAGTTTGACAATGGATTCTAGCTAAGAATAGGTCATATATTAACAATTTTTTATTATTCCCCCTCCTCTTAGTAGTGTTCGAATTTTTTATAATTTAACTAAGTTAAAGCCCTAAAGCTACGATGACACATAAATCCTTTAAAAATGTGTAAAATCTAACCTTAAAATAAAATTATATAAGATTTTAAAATTATAGCTGCAAAAAGCCCCAAAAACATCCCAATACTTAAAATTTTTAGGTTTTTTTTCAAATTTTCTCAAAAACTAAGTTTCTTAGGGGAAAATATGTCATTATCTTTCCTTGAGACAATAAAATTTCCTTTTTAATAATATATAAAACAGTGAGGTACGACTAACGACAACCCCTCCAGCGCGCAGCGGCACCCGTTATTGAGGTAATGTAGAAAAATGAAAAAAATAAACATTTTGTAAAAACTGTTAAGAGAAATGCCTGTATGTTAGGATTTTGATGTTATCAATAATTAGAGAAGTGGTCATTAATAATAAAAAATGTCAAGATTCATAAAACTAAGAAAACGCTTTTATTCATTCTAAAAGATAACTGAACTCAAGCTAGTTCTATATTCTATTATTAGTAAACTCTCCCGGCCATATACTTTAATAGGTTACGGGCCCAGAAGAAGAAAAAGTGAAAACTTTAAAGGTGTGAAAGTAAAGGGATTTGAACATTGAGTTTATATAAAATGAGCACATCTACTGTTGTCCCATTTCCTCAGCTAACCAACAGCAACTACAGTAATTGGAAATTTAGAGTAGAGATAATTCTGGAAAAGTAATGTATTAAAGATGTTCTAAATTTAACTAAAGATGAATATAATAGTTTATCTGCCGATGAAAAGGCAAAATATGATAAAAATGATGCGCGGGTAAGATGTATTATTGTTCCGTGTATAACCGACAAGCATTTGGAACACATTAAAGATGCGAAAACCGGACAAGATATGCTTAAATCTTTAGAGAATATATTTGAAAGAAAATGTCCATTAATGAAGCTGCATATTATGAAGCGATTGTAAATTTAAATGCACATGCAAGTGAATTACAGGATCATTTCATGAATGTTGAGTCCCTATTACGAGAACTTGAAGGAGCTGGAGCTAATTTAGATGAAAGCGACAAAATATGCTATATCTTACTTACAATGCTGAATTAAAATTAAAGGAGAATCAAACTATAATATCCAGTAGATAGTTCAGCTTTTTACACAAACAAATACCATCAGAATACCAAATGCTATGGATGTAACGGTGATCATTTTTACAGAGATTGTTCCAAAAACAAGAGTATAAATAGAGGTCGAGGATATTTTAGAGGTATAAGAGGAAGATCACGAGGACGTTTTAATACAAGAACAAGACAAGCTAATTTAACAAATGAAGAAGAATCTACGAACAAAAATAAACGGGAAATTGCATTTATTGCATTAATTAGTAATTCTCAAAAGGCAACAAGAAATGTAAATTATTTTGTTTTGGATTCTGGATGCACAGAGCATATGGTGATGGGAGAAATGAAAGAATATATGTCCGATATTAGAGAAATTGATACAGTGAAAATTGGAACAGCAAAAGATAATCAAGAATTCTATGCAAAACAACAAGGAATACTGAGAGGAATATGTCAGGGTAAAAATATCAAAATAGATGCTTTAATTGTATCAGGTATGACGCATAATTTGATTTCTGTATCTAAATTATTAAAAGAAAATTTTAAGGTTACTTTTAGTAATAATAAACAGGGTAAAAATCAGGCGATTTTATCCAAAAATGGGTCAAATTTCTATTGTAACTCAGTAAATGGATTATTCTTATTAGAAATTGATTTTAAAAATGATAATTGTCAAAATGAGTCTAATTTGTATGTAGATAAAATTGTTGATAAAAATTTATGGCACAAGAGGTTAGGTCACATAAATAGGAAAAGCTTAAATCAGTTAGGTTTGTCTTTTGATGGGGAAATTTGTGGTACATGTGCTGAGGGTAAAAGTACTAGGAAACCATTTTTAAGACAAGAAAAACGAACTACCAAAATTGGCCAGTTGATTCATTCTGATATTATGGGTCCTTCAAAAACACCAACTAAAGGAGGTTATAAATATTTTCAAGTTTTGATTAACGATTATTCTAATTTTTGATTGTTATTTTATTAAAGAATAAAAGTGAGGCTGAAGAAAATATAATTGATTTTATTAAGTTAATAAAAACACAACATGGATCAAAAACACAAAGAATCAGATAATGGTGGCGAATTTATTCCCAATAATTTTAAAAATTTTTGTATGAATAAAGGTATTGAGATGAGGTATGAGAGTACACGATGCCATATACGCCACAAGAAAATGGTGTGTCAGAACGAATGAACAGAACTATTATGGACAAAGTGAGAGTCAAATTTGCAGAAACGAACTTACCAAGAGAATTATGGGGTGAGGCTGTTTTATGTTCGACTTATGAAATTAAAAGATATCCAACAGAAGCAAACAAGGGAGGAACGCCAGCTACAAGGTGGTATGATAAGAATGATTTATCAAAATTAAGGATTTTTGGAAGCCGAGCTTGGGCAGTAATATTGCCAAGACAAAATAATTTAGAACGGAGAGCACAACCATGTATACATGTAGGATATACTGGATCAGGATATAGACTGTGGGATTATGAACATTGTTTTTGTAGGTGGTAGACGCTTTTTACTCATTGGGCGTCGACCGGTGAGATACCACCATGCCAGAAGTGAGTAGCGCTAAGTGGTATCACCACGTTCCGCTACTGCGCTGGCAGTCCGGTTCCAACAATGAGTAACAGATAGCATGATGGCGCCTCCAGGATCAAAATATTCCGGAGGTAAAATACCCGACCACTCGGATCTCCGGGCGTCGGGTGATCCTGGGGGTCCTTCATGCAAAGATATTAAAAGAAGACCAAAAACTCAACTCAGAATTGATTTTAGCAATATAAGAGGATTAAGTACCAACATGAATTCAGTTCACCAACATCTTGAAGAACAAAGACCTGACATCCTTGTTCTCACCGAAACTAAAATCAGTTCTGCAACACCTATTGTGAACTATCTTTATCCCGGCTATGACCTACACCACCGATTTCGACATAATTTTGGGATTTGTGTGTACATTAAAAATGACCTTTCATGTCATCGAGAGGAGAAGCTAGAACCAGCGAACCTCGATATCATATGGCTGAAATTCACCTCAAAGTCATCGGCCAAGTTCATTTGCTGCCTCTACCGACCGCCAAGTAACACCGAGTATCAAAACTTTTTTGCAACATTATCCGAAAACTGTGATAGTATACAGTCTAACTATCCACATGCGGAAATTGTTTTTTTAGGCGATTTCAACGTCCACAATATACACTGGCTAAAACACCACAACAAAACAGATAATGAAGGCAGGGAAGCAGAAGCTTTTGCCATAAGTTGTGGTCTAACGCAGCTTGTCGATGAACCTACCCGTATCTCAGAAAGGGGTGAATTTGCAGCGCTTTTAGACTTGTTCCTAACTACAAATCCTGACTTGTACACAATTCAAGTAGATCCCCCACTTGGTTCATCCGATCATAAACTTATAAGAACAAAGTGCGAAATGTTCATACCGCCAAGCCAACAATCACTTCCTCGTAAAATGTGGCACTATAAATCGGCAAAATGGAATGACCTTAAACAGTTTTACCTGGATTTTCCATGGCAAGAGGTTTGCTTGAAAACAGCTGATCCCACTATTTGCTGTAATGAAATAACAAAAGTAATCTTATCTGGAATGGATGCATATATCCCACATACAATAAAACGCAGAGCTAATGCAAAACCTTAGTTCAACAGCCAGTGTCAAACAGCTGTACAGAAAAAACACGGAGCATATAACCTTTGGAAACGACAACAAACCGCTCAAAACCACACAGAATTTATAGAAGCCAGAAATAGTTGCAAAATTACTATTGACGCCGCCAAAGAAACATACAATCAAAGAATAAAAAACAGGTTGCTGAATTGTCCAAGTAGTTCTAGGTCCTTTTGGTCTCTTGCAAAAGCCGTTGGATCAAACTTCACCAAGTCATCCATACCACCACTTACAGATAAAAATACTCACTTAGCCACAACATCAGAGGAAAAAGCCAATATGCTGGCCAAAATCTTTTCCTCCAACTCAAACCTAACAGTGCCAAATGGAAAAACTCCACCGTTCATTGAAAGGGTTTCCCACAGTATGCCAGAGGTACCCTTTTGTCACAGAGAAATACGAAAATCCCTTAAAAAGTTGGATACAAACAAAGCAATGGGTCCAGATGGCATTCCCGCGATAGTACTCAAAAATTGTGCTAGCGAACTCACCCCAACTTTCGCAAAATTATTCAATTTATCTTATAGGCAAGGAGTATATCCATCATCATGGAAGTCTGCCGCAGTTCAACCCATTCCAAAGAAAGGAAAAAAGACAGATCCGTTAAACTATAGACCAATTGCTCTACTTTCGGTGATATCAAAAGTAATGGAAAGACTTGTGAACAAACACCTAACCAAGTACTTGGAAAAATACAAAATTATCAACGACAAGCAATACGGATTTCGAAAATATAGGTCAACTGGCGATTTACTTACATACGTCACTCACTTATGGCAAAAAGCGATTGAGTTGCGAGGTGAAACAAGAACAATTGCCTTAGATATATCTAAAGCATTCGATAAAGTCTGGCATGAAAATTTGCGCAACAAGCTCAAAGCAACGGGATTGTCGCCGAGACTTTGCACTTGGTTTGAAAGTTACCTTAAGGATAGATCCATTTATGTTGCACTGGATGGCCGGAACTCCAACTCTTACCAAATAAATGCTGGTGTGCCACAGGGAGCAATCCTTTCGCCAACACTTTTTCTGATTTACATAAATGACCTCATAGATAAAACAGTAAATCCACTTTATTGCTTTGCAGATGATGGCAATGTAGTCTCCTCAGTCATACCACCCACTCAGTGTCTATCCGCACGTGAATTCCATCATCTTAGACTAACTCAAATATCGCAGATAAATAACGACCTGGAGATAATAGAGGACTGGGGCAACAAAAACCTTGTACAGTTCAACGCGCAGAAAACCCAAGCAGCCCTGTTTTCAAAAAAGACCAGCACCGGTGAGCCAAACATCATGCTATCTGGAAGTGCTGTCACATTGCAGAGCCAGTTGAACATCTTAGGGGTCACTGCAGAGACCAACATGTCTTGGCACAGTCACGTGGCAGATATAGCTAAAAGGGCGTCCCAAAAGCTAGGGGTGCTATTTCGTACAAGACATCTGTATACACCAAGCCAACTACTGACACTCTACAAAGCCCAGATTCGACCAACTATGGAGTACTGCTCACATATATGGAGTGCGGCACCCAAACATACCTTAATGCTTTTGAACACCGTGCAAAAGCGAGCTATCAAGCTGATCAATGACCCCGCACTTACCCGTAGCTTGGATAGTCTCGAACATCGAAGAACTGTGGGCGATCTCTCTCTCTTCTACAGGTATTATCACGGAAAATGCTCTAAAGAGTTGGCACGTATGATCCCCCCGGGAGTAGCACCTACTAGGCGAACACGTCAAACAGACGGTAACCATCAATTTTCTGTCAAAATAGAGGCACCAAGAACCTCATTATATCAGAATTCATATCTCTGGAGAACAGCATCGCTGTGGAATAAACTCCCTGCGACAGTTTTCCCTGCAGGTTACAACCTGAACCGTTTCAAAACCAACACACACCAACATTTCCGCGCACTTGCCGCTTGTCGAGCGTGATAGGGATCTCCTTGCGAGTGCGCATACCCGTAAAAAAAAAAAAAAAAAAAAAAAAACATAAGAAGATTATTTGTTCAAGAGATGTAAAATTTAATGAAAGACAAACTAATTATGAAGAAATAAAGAAAAAGATTACAGAGGATGAAATAAAAGAAATAATTATAATTCAAACTGAAAGAGAAGATGAAAATGATGTACAAGAAGATAATTTACAAGAAAAAATAATTGAGATGAGAGACGACGTTCACGAAGAAGAAGAAGAAAATATTAACGAAGACAAAGAAAGTACAAGTTTAGAAAGCAGTTATGAAAATACAGAGAGAACCGATGAGAGGACAGGAACGACAAGTCAAGGAAGAATACTTAAAAAACCAAAATATTTAAGTGACTATGAAACATATATGGCTTATTGTTTGATATCAGCAAATGAAGAGGATCCTACAGAGTCTAAGGAAGCAATTAAAGACAGTGAGTGGGAAGACGCAATTAAAAAGGAACTGGATGCTCTAAAGAAACTAAATACATGGACAGAAACAGAATTACCAGATAAAAAGAAAGCAATTCAAACAAAATGGATTTTTAGAATAAAAGAAGGTAGAATTGTAGCAAAAGGTTTTCAGTTAAAGGAGGAGGATCCATTTCAGTCATTGTACTCACCAGTTGCACGGATCTCAAAAATAATACTTTTATCTATATCTTTGCAAAATGACTGAAGTATAAGACAAATAGATATTCCTACTGCTTTTCTTAATGGAATTTTTGAAAGTGAGGTTTATATATATATGCACTAGAAGGGTTGAAATGTAAAAAACAAATACTAAAATTAAATCGAGCACTTTATGGGTTAAAAGAGTCACCCAAAGTTTGGAATGATACATTTAACGCTTTTGCTTTAAAGAATAATTTTGAAAGATCAAAATATGATTGCTGCTTATATTGCAATGGAAAGATTTGGATATTAATTTATGTTAATGGCATATTATTAGTTGGAAATGAAATAGACAGCGTTGAAGTTATAAAGCTTTTACAAAACGAATTTAAGGCCAAGGATTTAGGAGAAATTAAAAATTATTTGGAAATGCATATTACAAGGACTGAAAGTATGCTAAAGATTGATCAGACTAAATTCATAGAAAAGTTGTTAGTAACTTTTAAAATGGAGAATTGTAATCCTAAAGCAACACCAATGGAAAAAGGATTTCAGTATAATGAACAAACCAAAATATTGGAAAACATACCTTATCGACAACTTATAGGAGGATTAATGTATTTAAGTACAACGAGTAGACCGGATATTAGTTAAGCCGTTTCTTATCTTAGTAGATTTTTAGATTATCCAACAAATGAAACATGGAATGCAGGAAAAAGAATTTTGAGATATTTACAAGGAACAAAAGGAATGGGATTAACTTATCGTAAAAATAATATTACAGATTTAAAATTGAAAGGATATTCAGACTCTGACTGAGGTTCTGATAAAAAGGAAAGAAAAAGCGTTAGTGGTTGCATAATTTTGTATGGAGAAAATCCAATTTTATGGTTTTCGAAAAAAACAAAATTGTGTTGCATTGTCTTCAGCCGAAGCTGAGTACGTGGCCGGTGCTACTTCTGCTCAAGACCTTATACATTTAAAGGGAGTTTTAAAAGATTTCGCCAAAATATTGAAAATGTATTTTCTAGTCTAGGCATGAATTAGCATAACTCATTTAGCGATTTTTATGTAAACATTGTAAATCGAGGAGGAGTGTTAAGAGAAACGCCTGTATGTTAGGATTTTGATGTTGTCAATAATTAGAGAAGTTGTCATTAATAATAAAAAATGTCAAGATTCATAAAACTAAGAAAACGCTTTTATTCATTCTAAAAGATAACTGAACTCAAGCTAGTTCTATATTCTATTATTAGTAAACTCTCCCGGCCATATACTATACATACATATAAATTTTATTTTTAAAACTTTAATACGTCCTTAAATTTATTCAGTTTTAAAAAATTAACAAACTAAATAATTGTGGTTCTATATTTTCATTATCTTCAAAATTTGAATTAGTGGCGACAGTAGGCAATACTTATCCTCCTTAGTCACATAAAACTGGCGCAGAGTGTGGAGGATAGGAGTAGTATGAGTAGAAGGGATCACTTTTTTTGCTGGGGCCATACCTAGAATATTGTTTCGGGGGGGATTTCATCTTTTTGTTTGTGAAGGGGGGTTCGAAGGATTTGAAGAGTATCAATGCAGATGGCAGCTATAGTGTGGTGATTTATTTGGTGATTTTTACCATTATGTTTAAAAAATTAAAGAGCATCTTGTTATATAACATTTAAAAGGAAATTTAATTTTCTACAATCAGCTATGGAATACATTTTTAATATCGAGCTTGGTTTTTACGAAAATCGGGTGATGCATGTGACAAAAATAATTTTAAAACTGTTTGGTTTTCACTATCTCCAACGTCGATCACAGGGATACGAGTGATCCCCGTCTGGAACACGTCCTGATAGTCAGGAACAAGTGATCCATCCCAATTCACGACCGTACCGGTTTCTACCTTTTGGGCCATCCTCAGGTGAATGTAGGCGATAGCTCCGTGTAGAGCATAAGTTTTGTGAAACCAACAGAAACAACTACTCTGAGGGAAAATACCCCTACCGGCATTAAATTATACTGCTGGCTTGATGCTTTCATTGGGAACTTGTTAAAACTGTTTGGTTTTCACTATCTCCAACGTCGATCACAGGGATACGAGTGATCCCCGTCTGGAACACGTCCTGATAGTCAGGATCACTCAGGATTGGCATGGATCACTTGTTCGGTTACGTAGAGGATATCTAGAAGTACAAACTTATCAACGACAAGCAATACGGATTTCGAAAATATAGGTCAACTGGCGATTTACTTACATACGTCACTCACTTATGGCAAAAAGCGATTGAGTTACGGGGCGAAACAAGAACAATTGCCTTAGATATATCTAAAGCATTCGATAAAGTCTGGCATGAAAATCTGCTCAACAAGCTCAAAGCAACGGCATTGTCGCCGAGACTTTGCACTTGGTTTGAAAGTTACCTTAAGGATAGATCCATTTATGTTGCACTGGATGGCCGGAACTCCAACTCTTACCAAATAAATGCTGGTGTGCCACAGGGAGCAATCCTTTCGCCAACACTTTTTCTGATTTACATAAATGACCTCATAGATAAAACAGTAAAACCACTTTATTGCTTTGCAGATGATGGCAATGTAGTCTCCTCAGTTATACCACCCACATGTCTCTCCGCACGTGAATTCCATTACCTTAGACTAGCTGAAATATGACAGATAAATAACGACTTGGAGATAATAGAGGACTGGGGCAACAAAAACCTTGTACAGTTCAACGCGCAGAAAACCCAAGCAGCCCTGTTTTCAAAAAAAACCAGTACCGGTGAGCCAAACATCATGCTATCTGGAAGTGCTGTCGCATTGCAGAGGCAGTTGAACATCTTAGGAGTCACTGCAGAGACCAACATGTCTTGGCACAGTCACGTGGCAGATATAGCTAAAAGGGCGTCCCAAAAGCTTGGGGTGCTATTTCGTACAAGACATCTGTATACACCAAGCCAACTACTGACACTCTACAAAGCCCAGATTCGACCAACTATGGAGTACTGCTCACATATATGGAGTGCGGCACCCAAACATACTTTAATGCTTTTGAACACCGTGCAAAAACGAGCTATCAAGCTGATCAATGACCCCGCAATTACCCGTAGCTTGGATAGTCTCGAACATCGAAGAACTGTGGGCGATCTATCTCTGTTCTACAGGTATTATCACGGAAAATGCTCTGAAGAGTTGGCACGTATGATCCCCCCGGGAGTAGCACCTACTAAGCGAACACGTCAAACAGACGGTAACCATCAATTTATTGTCAAAATAGAGGCACCAAGAACATCATTATATCAGAATTCATATCTCTGGAGAACAGCATCGCTGTGGAATAAACTCCCTGCGACAGTTTTCCCTGCAGGTTACAACCTGAACCATTTCAAAACCAACACACACCAACATTTCCGGGCACTTGCCGCTTCTCGAGCGTGATAGGGATCTCCTTGCGAGTGCGCATACCCGTAAAAAAAATATATATATCTAGAACTAGTAGACGGTTCTTCACTGGCAGGTTCTACGTGAACTTCAAAATAAAAATCGTCATCTTGTTCTTGCCAATTATCTTCGGGAAAAGTATTTTGATTGTTCTCTATTATCTCATTTTGCTGAACTTCATCAAAAGTTACAGGCACTTCCACTTTAACATTTTGTTGCGGTGCTTTGATTTGGATTTTTGTATTTCCAAAATAGGTTTGATTTTTATAAATACATCTCTTCCTTTGATTAAAACCTTTGGCTTTTCAGGATCAATTAGGCTATATCCTTTTGTGTTTTCACAATATCCAACAAAAAGTAATTTCTTGCCTTTTGGATCTAAAGAGCTCGGTTAGGTCACCTGGGTTTCTTGGTAATCTGTGAGTTGTGATTTGGTTTTAATTATTTTGCATACATAACTGGTTAAGATTAAAGACAAAGTGTACATTCGACATTTTAAAGATGGATAGACGAATTGCCTCACATACCAGGAGTAAAATGTAAATTACATTGCAGTTGTATCATCGTAAACCAACTAAATAATAAACTAAATTTCGCTAAGTTCTTTATAGAATAGGTATTTATATTATTAGGGACTTATTGCAATAAAGCCAGGCAGTAATTGTGCCGGGCACTATTCTGACAGTCTCGCATTGAAAAGTCGCAGTTGATCTTTCAAAATTGAGATACCAACGTCGAATTTATAAATCCAGTTGTTTATTTTCCATTAATAGTGGCGGCACTATTAATTCCGGCTCTTATAATAGACAAAGGCCTAATTTTGAAAAAAGTTCTTCTACTGTGAAACTGTCAGAATAGTGCCCAGCAAAATTAGTGCCTAGCTTTATTGCAATAAGTCCCTATTAGCTTATTATTATTTTTTTTATTTTTTATGTGTGTATAAAAAATGACGGTTGGGAAATCCTGCGTCGCCTATTACGAGCCACCACTTATTAAAAACAACAACAAAAAATGTTCATAAGGTTTATAAAATAGCTTGCGTTAAAAAAGCTAGCTTTAAGATACGTAGTGAAACGAAAAAACGATGTGAATGAATTTGCAAATTAAAAAGAAAAAAAAGATTTTATTTTGTTAGGCTCAGTAATGAATGCACGAGTGACAAAATTTCGAGTAATAAAAGCGCGGTAACAAAAGCGCGGTGACAAAAGCGCGAGTAACAAAAGCGCCATGTAACAAAAGCGCGAATTTGTATAAAAAGCGATACGTTTATTTTCATAGTTATACCCCCGGGGATCCTAGAGGGTGTAAATCCAAACCTAACCGACCCGAATCGAATCACACCGAACTGAGCCGAACTAAATTCGGTTTAGTTCTGTTCGGTTTGTATTCACTCCCTCTAGGATCCCGAAAAAGTCAGAAAAGTTTTCGTTTTTGAAAAAATATGCGTGTTGGTGCGGTGTGTTCAGTTCGGTTCGATTCGTTTCGGTTCGGTTTACACCCTAAAGGTTCCCGGGAGAGAATTAATGCGCTATTTTTTTGTCGCTCGCGCTTTTTTTACATTGCTTTTGTTAGATCGCACTTTTGTTACTCGCGCGTTCTACAGAGTCATATTGCAAAAGAAAAATTTTTGTTGACAAGCATTTTGTATTTTGACTTATGAGGGCCCCAAAAAATTGTTTGCCCCGGGGTCCCATTACTTCTAACTACGCCCTTGCCATTATATTCATATACGCTTTTCCGGAAAATGTTTAGACTCTTTCTAAACGTTTTTAGACTTTTTTTGAATACTTTGAGACAAGGGGGCAGCATATAAGAACTAAACAAAAAATAAGTTTTTTGTACGTTTTTAATTTTTAAAAAATTAAAAACGTACAAAGGTCGGTAACTAAATAATGTTTTTTGCGAATTCCTTGGTCACTTTGCTGATAAAATTGTCATTAGGGGGGCACAGCAGCCGGACCGTGGCCCTGTCTGGCAACGCCCTTGTCTCCAGACTTTTTTAAAATATTTTAGGATTTTTTTTCAGATCATTCTACACTGTTCCAATACATTTTTAGACTTTTCCTAAACATGTTTTTAGACTTTTATTGAATTTTCTAAGAGTATTCCTGAATACTTCCAGACTTCTCTAGAACATTTTCGAATTTTTCCGGAACTTTTCTAGACTTCTTTATGACGTTTTGTATACATTTCCAGCACTTTACATTAAAGCAAAAGAGGGTGGAGTTAGTTTGCCTAATTTTTGTTGAAAATTAAATTTTCAATTTATTACGTAACTCTAGCTGCTGTAATGTATATTTTCGTTTAAAAAAAAATTATATTTTCTTTAAAAATTTTTTTTTCAAAAATTGAACATCGCGCTTTGGAGTTTTTGAGTTTTTTCAAAAACATATATTTTTTTAATTGAATACCCTGTATTTTATATTTTTTCTGATAAGTTATTTTATATAAAGTACAGGGTGTTTTTAAAAAAATATATATTTTTTTTTAACTCGAAAATGCGATGCTTGTTTTTTTTTTAATTTGAGTGCTTTCTACTAGTTTGCCAATATAAACTTTTTTCTATCTTTAATAGTAACATAATTAGCAGTGGTGGACACTTAACTTGGAACACCCTATACAGCATAAAATTTAATGACAGTTGGTTTAATGCTGGTTAAAAACGGTTCATTAATTTTCGAGATATTTAAGTTTTTTAAAAGTAATGTTTCATAAAAAAGTAGTAGGAATTACGTGGGAAATACTAGGAAATACTAGGAAATACCAGGAAGTACCAGGAAAGAATAGGAAATACCGGGAAGTACTTGGAAAATACTAGGAAGTACTGGGAAATAATAGGAAATATGTTTAACCTGTAGTGTAGAATAGGAACCAATAATTTTCAAGTTTCTATTGGTTCAGATATTTTGAGGTTAGGTGAGGAATATGTGTGCTTTATTTCTCTTTTCCTTTCATCTAAATATAAATTTAATTGACCAAGGTTTGGCTAACATTGATTTCTACCTCCCATGAATGAACCGGGAAGATAATTAAAAAACATGTTACTTTAACATATAAAACGTCACCATACCTGAAAAAATTGGGACCAAAAAGAAACAAAATGCAAGTTGCGAATGAGCCGCTCCTCGCTGATTTAAAGCCGTTTTCCTCGAAGTCACCACAAGTAACCAGGTAACCTTGTTACTCATTATAGGTTTTTCCTCGCTGAGTAACACTAACCATGACGTCACAAGTAACCACACAGGCTTACCCGCTTCGCATACGTGGTTGCTTCAAAATTTTAAGGTTAAGGCGACAAATTCGATTCAGCCAATTTTTTAAGCAAATGACAACACGGCAAAATATTTAAATATCAGCCAATAGGTGGCACTAGAGGCCCTCGATACATCTGACAATTGTTTTCCTCGATACATTTGACAATTGTTTTACACCAGAGGTGGGCAACTCTCTTTGACAGTTATTAGGAAATTTTGTTTTAGATAAACAATAATTGGTATCTGCTGCAGGTTGGCATTATACATCAATAAATTATTGTCAAATTTTAAAGTTGTCACTTCCGCATCAATGTCAGTTGGAATTCGCAACTTTTTCGGAATTTTTTTTTTAAATAATTTAAAGTCGCGAAAATGGCATATGTAGTGACCAACTGCAGAAGAAAAAAAGAAAGCGGCTGTTGTTTATTCCCGTTTCCTAAAGAAAAATATAAATTAGATATATGGAAGAGAAACCTGCAATATCCAAACATGAGAGTTCCGAAAAATTCCTTAATTTGTGAGGTAAGTTTATGCAAAATAAAAGACAAGAGAGTAGATTAGGATAAAATATCAGTCGGAACAAGATACTTATAATATCTAAAATAGAAAACTGTTATGTATAATTATACATAAAGCTAGCTCTTCAACTATAAACAAATGTTAACTAGGTACTTTTGAGGCTATCAACAGTAAATTTTGTAAAGTATTAGAGAAATCCCCATAAAACATTTTCCTTTTTTGTAGTGGGGATAAAAAACGACAGGGGCGGAGATTTTTTCGCTTCAAAAAAATGACTTGCGACTTGCTTTATGAGCTATACAGGGTATTTCAAAATTCAATAACATAATTTTAGTATTAAATTCCTTAAGTGATTTCAAGACAAAAAGGTTATATAAACATAGTCCGCGAACCCTTAGTTTTAGAGATACAGGGTGTTACAGTTTAATTTTTTTTTAGTTTTTTGTTTATAGCTCGTGCATTTTTTTGAGATATTTAGCTCACATTAGGCAAGAATATTTAGCTTAGCTATTTAAATCTACAGAGTGATACTTTTTGAGGGGTCATGCCCTTTTTCATTCCCTTTCATCAACTTTTTTGTCGTGCGCTACTGGTAAATCTCGAAAATTCAAAATAAATTCTCTATTTTGTCTGAAAACCTTTTGATTTCCTGTAGCTTTTTCGTACCTGCTACCGTGACTGAGCAAAAAAATAAAAAACAGTTTTTATATTTTTTCTCCAGGTATCAGATAAAAAAAACAGGAATCAAAAAGTTTCAAAACCAAACAAAAGCGTTTTTTTATTTTAGGCGCATCAAAAAAAAATTCAGGGTCAGGGAAAATTTAAATGCTCTGTAGCTCCGTGACTAAGCGTTTGTGGACCTATGTTATGGTGTATGAACTTTTTGTCTTGAAATTTAACATTAAAATTATGTTATTAAATTTTGAAACACCCTGCACGTAACTAACTTTTTTATTTATGGAGTCATTGATAGTTTTCCGTCCGTAATGTTTTTTAGTGGGTCTGGCAATCGATAAAGACTAAAATATGTTTTTTTTTTCGAATAAATTAATAAAAGGAAGACAGTAATTTTTTTACCTATTATTGGAGGTATTTTCACAAAACTTACACAATCCTTTTTTTTTCCTTTCTTTGACTAAGTTTTGTTTCTGATTTTTTATAGTCACGAAAACCGTAATGCACTTGAAAAGCTCATTTCTCAAAATTTCATGTTGCGGAATACATCACTTTGTATAAAGTGTTCCTTATAAAAGTAAAATATATTACTTTTTGACATTTTAATCCAACAAATTAAAGATAATTTTATTCAAAATATTACCTATACATGGTGGCGACTTTAAATGGAATACTGCCTCTAGCGGTTTAATGTTAGGTTTTTTAGAAAAAAACACGTCAACTGAGTTTTTTTACGGGCTTTGTTCCTGACGCAACAAATTTATGTTTTCAGATGAAATGACTCCACCTGTACCTTGTTCGAAAGTTTATAAAAAATGAAAAACAACAGAAGAATTTTTTTGACATACATCTAAAATGTTTAAAAGAAAAATTTCATTTTTACTTATAGTACCTTATTTGAAAGCTTATAAAAGGAGAAAAATAACGAAATTGTCAAAAATTAATTGAAAAACATGTTTTGTTTTTTTCAAAAAATTCAATAACAAAAAATTAAAAAATATATTTTTTGAAATTTTAGTTGACATATGTCAAAAGAATATATGCTATTGTTTTTCTCTTTTTATAAGCTTTCGAATGAATCATGGGAAAAATTTTAAAATAATTTTTTGACATTTTAATTGACGTATGTCAAATAAATTATTCCGTTGTTTTTAATTTTTAAAAGCTTTCGGTTTCAGTAGGTACCACAGGTGGGGTTATTTCATCTGAAAAAAAAATTGGATGTGGGTAGACCGCTTTCCAGGCCAAAAATTGTTTGCATCATTAACAAAGCCCAAAAAAAATTCAGTTAACGTGTTATTTGTTTTTTTTTTTCCAAAATTCTAATATTAAGCCGCTAGAGGCAGTATTCCATTTAAAGTCGCCATTCTGTATGTAAAAAAATTGCAAATTACAATTTTTTTTTTATTCAAACGGATAATAAAATAAAAACTATATTTAACTGTTAAACCAGATTTTTTTTAATTATTTTTAGGTTTTGAGACTTTACACAAAGTTGGTATTTTTCTCACGAAATAACTTATTTGAGTTCATATATTCTTAGGAAACTTTTCTGCAAATATATATGTATCATCTTAATATGTTATATATTTTTTTTGTTTTTTTTTCGTCTGTCATGTTTTTAAAATATTTTTTGATAAACAGATATTCAAAATTTAATAAGAAAATAGTTATCAAAACAAATAACAAAAAAAATATATCAAAAATGAAATATTAGGTTTAATAGAAGATTTTCAACCAATTAAAACCTTGTGTTCTATCTGTATGACGCGACGGAAGAAATCTGGCTTGACAGTAGAATTTTGATTAATAAAAACTTACGCCAAAAAAAAATATTTAAAAATAAAGAAGTTTTAAACCCCCTCTCAAATGGGAAACGTTTAAAAAATCCTATGTAGTTCGAAAACAACAAGATGAAGTTTTAACTATATTTACCTTGTCTTAAAATTCTAGCCTTGCAAAGCTGGTCAGTTTTTCGTATCTTTATTTTTTCTAACACAGTGGAACTTTTTTAGGTTCATTTTGAAGGATCCTCTTTTGAAGCTTCACTTACTTTAAAACAAATGGCTGCTCCAACACTTTACAATTTGGCACATTACCGTGAAAATCCAGTAATCTGCTCTGTACAAGTATTAGAAGAAGATTTAGTTGCTGCAAAGAAAAAAATGGAAGACCAGAGTCAACAAATTGAAAAGCAAATTTTGCAAATTAAAGAATTAAAACATCAGCTGAAGAAGGAACAGTCTGTGCTTAAGAAGGTGACGCGCATATTTAATAAAGATCAGATCGAAGTAATAATTGGTTCTAAAAAAATAAAGGGATTCACGTGGTCTAACAAAACATTTAAAGATGCCTTTAAACTCAAATTTGTTTGTGGCACCGCTGGGTATAGATATCTCCTTAAGCTAAATCTTCCGTTTCCAAAAATCCGCACCCTTTCATACAACAATTGAGCATTTGCCTTTTCAACCTGGCATTTTAGATGAAATTTTTTATATTCTTAAAATCAAAATTCAAAGTCTATGTGAAATTGAAAGAGATTGTTCTTTGCAATTTGATGCCTGTGCCATTAGCCCCAGCAAGGATTTATGTCAAGGATCTTCAAAAATTTTGGGCTATGATTCTCTGTCTGAACAAGCGGTCTTGGCAAACCATGTGTTAGTTTTTTTGCTTCGGGGTGTTAATACTTCTTGGAAACAAATTGTTGCTTACCATTTTATTGGAAACTCTTGTGAAGGACCATCTGTGACCAAAATTATTTTGGAAATTCTTAATAAATCAAACCAAATCGGTCCTAATATTTTAGGTATTACGTCAGACATGGGGCCCGATAACGTTGCGGTGTGGAAACGTTTTGGAATAAAGGCAAAAAAAACAGTTTTTCAAAATTTTATAACCGATCCCGATAACTCAGAAAAAAAAGTATTTTTTATAGCGGATATTTCTCACCTTTTAAAAAACATTAGGACTATGCTAGTGAATAATAAAACTATTTGTATTTCAGATTATTTTGTTAAAAAATATAATTTACCGAGCGATATTATTGATGTTAAGCACATTACCTCCTTGGCGGAATTTCAGGAAAATATGGACCTAAAATTTTGCCCAAAGCTTGACACGGATTTTTCAAATTTAACTCAGTTTAATAAAATGAAAGTATCAAGAACATTCTATATTTTAAATCATAATGTAAGCTCTGCCCTTAGTTTTTTAGGTGAGTGTAACATAATTGATGAAAATTCGAAAACAACTGCTTGGTTTGTGGAAACGGTGTCAAAATGGTTCACAATAATGAGTTCAAGGGACGAGAATTTGGCCTTAAGTAAACTAAATATGATAAATTATAACTAAACTATTGATTTTTTAAGGGAAATAATGCTACTTTTTAAAACTATGAAAATTGGGGAAAAGGGTATTTGGAAACCAGTGCAAACTGGAGTAATTCTTTCCACACAAACAATTTTAGACCTTCAAGAATATCTGTTAAATAAAAAAGGATATACATACCTTAAAACATCGCCGTTTATGCAGGATATGTTGGAGAATGTTTTTGGGCAAATGAGATTAAGACAAAGAATGCCCACAGCAGAACAGTGTCGGCAAATCTTAAATAATTTATGCATTTTTCAATACTTGGACGTGGTTCCCGCCAACGGAAGCTATGCCAATCAAAACGATCCAAATTTTTTAAGTTTAGATTCTGTTATGACAAAGAAATTTTTGCCGAAATTTGTAGAAATCGAACCTCTTTTGGCGTCCTTTCCGCAAAATTGGAATAAGAATGTTCCTTCATTGGACAATATTCATCAAAATTTACTGTACAATTCAGCGGGTTATATTTTAAAACATATTAAAAAAAGCAATAAATGTAAAGATGCCATGACTTTATTTTGAGCAATAATGTTCAGAAACCCTTTTCAAAACTAGATACATTAATACAATATAAAACAAATTCTCTGAATTTTTCTTCACCTTTAGTATTTAAACTTTTTGTCAGAATCGAACAAATATTTTTAAATATTTCAAAACACATTCCTCCAAAAAATTTTAACTTTTTGGGTTTACTTAAATTTTTAGTTTTTAAAGATCATGAAGTTAAAGAAATTCGCTTTCCTCATTGCCATGATCTTAAAACGAAAATTGTTAACTCATTTTGTAGATATAGAATCAGGATTTATTTAGCGAAAGCTAAAAAAATGATTAGGAGGGATACAGCACTTCAAAGTGAGTTTCCAAATAGCAACAAAAGCGCAAAAATAAGTGTAGCTTTTGGAAACTAATTTAATTTGTTTTGTTTTTAGGATCTAGTTTTTAACCCTAGAATCGTATGATTATGTGTATATATATAGGTGTGTTTGTTTTTAAGATCTAGTTTTTAACCCTAGAATCGTAAAAATATGTGTATGTATGTGTGTGTATTAAAGCCTAACGTATGACAAAAATCGGTTTAGTAATTTTGAAGGTAATAAGCTTTCTTCAAGGAACTCTGGAATTGTTATGGGGTATTTCTTTATCTAATCTAAATAAAAAAGTTTTGGTGTTTTTTTTTTATTAATTTACAGTTATAGATAAGTTATGTTTAACATTTGGTCTCCACTCCTGCATATTTTTTACTGACCTCTACTTAAAAATTCTCCAGAATTTTATGACAAGCTTTCCCCCAGAAAGGCATGGACTATAGACGCAGTTTACGATTTAGCTTAAGGAGAATACAATAAATTAATGTATGTATATATATATAGTATAAGTATTTTTTATAACGATGATTCTACCAAAAGTAGACCGTTAAATATCATTTTTTGGGTGGGTTTTTAAAATAACATCTCAGCTTAGCCAGTAATTTTATTTTCTTAAAATTTATGTAGGCAACTAGTTAAGTCGTAGTGTATCTCTTATTGACTATAAAGTTCTAACAGCAAATTAATTTGGGAAAAGGAGGCAGCACTGGTGCACCACTAGTGCAGTTTTCGTATTCTTTTGAGAAAACTAGTGCAATATTTTGTATTCCTTTAAGCAACTGAACAAGCCCAGTGTTACACTTAGTGCATATTTTTCGCCACGGGCTATCCGAGCTCGTGTTGCACTAGCGCACTTTCATATTCTTTTGAAACTGAACTGGGGCTATTTGTTGACAGCACCCAAACAGTGTCAGTGGACCACGAGTGACGCACTAACTATTTTCAAAATTCGCTATATATGTAAATAATTCTCCATAAAGATATGATCTGATAAGTACCTAAATAAATAATTGGTTAGTTTGCAGTTTATGTTAGTGGAATATGCATTTTTACCCCATAGCACCCTTTTTGTAGAATCATTTATAAAGCAAAGCTACGTGTCCACTGCACTAAAGGAACATGTTTCTGTTGCCTGCTTCCAAAAATATTTGAGAACTTAATAATTTATTTTTCTAAACTGTAGGTAGTTTTTAGTACTAGAGCTATGTGAATGTAAATATATCTAGTTTTATATTATTTTACTTTGACCGTTATCCGATTAAAACGAAATATCTACTTCATCTAAAAATGTTCAACTGGAAAACTACCTAAGCTAATAATTGTTATATTCGCCATTTATAATAATAATTTTAGTATCATAAGTTATAAGGAAAATGCCAGTACAGTGGCGCACCCAGGAATATGTCTTGGGAGGGGCCCGAGGCCTCTTGGGGGGGCCCGAAACCTCATGTTGTCGAATTTTAAGCTATTTTTTGTGTTTTTTCACGAAATATGTGGAAAATATGTAAAAAAATCCAAGGGCCCCGAGCCCCCCCCCCCCCCCTGGGTGCGCCCATGCAGTATGTACCAAAGCTGCATTTATTTAAACAATTAACTTAATATTTTTAAATATATCATATGTACAGTAGACTCGATTATCCGACTCTCGATAATCCGATCACTGGATTATGCGTAATACATCGGTTGAAGCCGAGGGGTGGGACATACACCTATTTAAGTATTTAAGTTAAATACTGTGTTTATTTGGGATTTAAAAGTATTTAATTGTATTTAAGTGTATTTAATATTATTTAAATGTATTTAAGTATTTGAAAGTATTTAAATGTATTTAAATGTATTTAAAAGTATTTAAAAGTATTTAAATATATTTAAAAGTATTTAAAATATTTAAAAGTATTTAAAAGTATTTAAAAGTATTTAAAGGTATTTAAATGTATTTAAAAGTATTTAATTGTATTTAGAAGTATTTAAAAGCTATTGAAATGTATTTATTAAATACTTTTACCAAATTTGTACACCTATTTAAGGAGTGTCCCACCCCTCAGTTGAAACCATATTAACCGAGCGACGCCGTATTGTTCGGGTAATTTTATGGAGAATCATAAAATTACCAAAGCAACAGAAACTGACTGAACTTATTTAATTTTGTATTTTCTACACTTTTGGGACTAAAGTGGTCACTTAAGTCCCTTGTTTTAGGGATTAAAGTGGTCCTTTTAATCTCTGTGGAGCAAAAACTTACTTTTAATCCCTAAGAAGTAAAAATCCACTGTTAGTCGCTAATTCAATTACTTTTATTCCCTAGGGATTTAAAACAAAGTAATTTTTGTAGGTTAACATTTTATAATATTTTACATCTATAGAATATCGATGAATGCAATTAGTACGGAGTGTTCAAAATACCGTTTTATTATATCCCTTTTTGTTTATTTTTTGTATGCTAAAATCCATAAAATAGTATATGAACCTTGTGACTAAAATGCCTCAATCGGGCTACAAACTTTCCGCCTCGGGATTAAAAGTATCACTTTTTGTTTGTAAAATAAATCAAATATTGGTATTTATTATTAAAAAGTATTAAAAAAAATGGCACCAGCAAGCACGCACAGCCATCAATAATAGTTAGTCGTTCCGGGGGTTGAGAAGCTTTAATATATAAAAAAATGCAATTTTCTTTCTAAATTTAAAAAACGCGTTTCACTAGCCATTGTGGCTCATAATTTTTATCAATTTTTTTAATATCTCAAAAATTTCGACTCATACTTTGAAAACCTTGTTTTGTTAGGTGCTGCGGTTCACGAATTTAATGGCCTTATCCATGGTTAACGAGATATTTTTGTACCAAGTTTGGTTAAAATCGGTTTATTGGTTTTTGAGTTATCGTGTCCCAGACAGATAAACAGACAGACACCATCACAAAATTTGGTAGATGGAACTTTTTTGCACCATTTGAACGAAAGAAAAAGTTTGTTGTAGCGATCCCAATCCCGATCCCTATAGCTTCCATATCGACGTAAGGTATGGATGGCTAATATAAGTATATAGAAAACAAAAAAGATAAATACGGATTATATATTATATATATATTATAGCCCACATTAGCTCGCATAATCGAGAGTCTACTTTAATTATGAAGGTACCTTGTTGGTATTATTTTTTATATTTATGTAAGTAAATCAGACACACCTTAAATGGGATTTTAAAAAATCCACAAATTTGAGATTTTGGTATGTTGTAGATCTCGATATCCTGATCAAAAGTATGGCCATCAAAGATATAATTCTATTATTTTTATCAATTTTTGGTATTTATGTTTAAATTTTACAAAAAAATCAATTTATTCGTACTACTTAGGAGGCCCATACCCGCCAGTGTATTTAGGAAACAACTATAACAGACCAAAATTTCATGAAATTCATGGATTTTTTTAAATTCCATTTAAGGGGTGCCTGACCCTTTCCTACTTAAATACATTTAGCTTAAAAAGTATTTCAATAAAAAAAATAAATAAAAGAGTTTTTTGTTTTTCTGAATTAAAAATCAAAAAATTTTCGGAGCCAAAAATACAAGTAAAACCAAACATTTCTTTACACAATTGGACACGAAAATTTTTAAAATATTTTCTTTAAACAACTACCATATAATGTTTACCTCATGGTACAACTGACCCTCGGAACGGGAATTAAAAAAATATGTTTTTACACAATATGTACTTACTTCCCCAAAGACAAATTTTTATGAATTCTTATGATTTTATGACCGGTGGCCGCGCTAATATTGTAATATAGTTTCTATTTATTTTACTGCATTTTTGTAAAACATGTGTTTTATGTCCGTTTCGAAGGTTAGATACATTAACGTATTAACCGGAGGAGACCAGGAACCGCGGCAAAAATTCATTCATCAAAACAATTCGATTTGACCCCTAGATGATTCAATAAGTTAGAAAAGAATAGAAATATTTTTTGGAAAGACGATGGCAACGCTGTGCGACACACAGCACACGTATGTTTAATCTTTATGGTCGATCGATTTACCAGTGACGGCGGCAAAATATTTATTTATTAAAAGTAAATACCTAACTTATTAAAACAAGCAATTTAATTTAGTTTACAGCTGAATAGATACCCATTGACAATAAAAATTTACATTAATAGCATTGTTGAGATTATGTTCTCAAATACAGAAGTCGTACATTAAAAATAGGAGTCAGGCTCTAATAAAAACTTGAGAGCCCACTTGATTTTCGAACCGGGCCACTCACCGAGAATTGTGAAGTCGTCTCCAGCAGCCGAAAACGGTATTAAAGGTTCTCTTTTTCCTAGCGACAATTGGATCACCCCCATTCTTACAATTTTAAAGCTAGATACTATGTGTAGTGCCTACTTTTCTTTTGTATATAAAAATGTAAATATAATTTTAGGTCCTTTTTTATGAAAAATTGGTAATAATATTGTAAAAAAGTAACGGAGCTCTATTTGGATAAGGATATTTTGGACTTTTTTTGAAAAAGCCCTCGATTTATTGCTTTGATGGGGAGACAATTTGCTTACTTTGGGGATTTATTAAGATGCACCCCATTAGTGGGGTTACTTTTACCCATTTGTTTTAATTAGGATAGTAACCATGGCCAGAACTAAAATATTTTTTTGGTTATTTTCCCCGGAATTTAAAATATCTTGCAAATATATTTGTATTTACTGCCTTCTACGACGATGGTTTTGTCCCTTTTAGTAAGATTAAAGGTGTGTCTACAAAAACTTACAAAAAATATGTACCTAAAAAACAACTCTTTTTTAAAGCGAGTTATTTTGAGAAAAGTTAATGCGACACTTATTCCGTCGTACTACTATCTCGGTTTTCATCAGCAGTTTCATTAGAAAAGAAACTGGAAAAAAGTGCAACATATCAATTTCTGTTCTGTGGTAATTGCTTTATTATAGTTTTTTCAAAAACATCTTTTTCGAATGATGTTTTGTTCAATTGACATTTTTTTGAATGACATTTTGTTTGAATGACATTTTGTTTGAATAACGTTTGGTTCAAAAATATTTTCTTCAAACAGAAAACTCTTCGAAAAACTAGCTCCTGTGTGAGTCTTTTTGGAAGGTCGCAATCGGTGGTAGCTTTATCAATTGATCCTAACCTGTTAACCTAACCACACCGAACTCTAATCAATTGATCGCAAATGTATCCATTTCAAGAAATTAAAAATGTTTTCAAAAAAGAGATCATTTGAACATAATATCGATCACAATGTTTCCGAAAAAAATGCCAATCAATCACACTGCTTTCAAACAAACTTCAAAAAAGATATTTTGAACAAAACAATTTGACAAAATGTCATATGAATTTAAGCAATTTTTGAACAAAAAGTTTTTTATCAGATTTTCAAACAAAATGTTTTCGAAAAAAATGCAACTCGAACAAAATGTCACTTAAATAGTTATTTACCTAACTAGTGCGGAAAGTGATACTTTTACGCACGCGACGGCAGCTTGCGGAGTTCGAGCACGCCGTCAAGTGTGGAAAAGGCACTTTCCGCAAGAGTTAGGTACCAAATTTTTCCTAGTTGCATAAAAAGCTTGGTTTTACATTTTAATATATTTGGTATTTTTTACATTAAAACAGCAAAAAACAAATTCTGTTTTCATTTTTAATTTAATTGAGTTTATAAATGGGTCAATAAGTCTAATTAGGCCTCATTTTTAATTTAATTGAGTTTATAAATCGGTCAATAAGTCTAATTGGGCCTAAAATTCACGGCGTGCGGAAAGTTCAACTTTCCGCACGCAAATGCGTGCGTAAAAGTGCACTTTTACACACGCAAGTAGGAAAAAAGATGTTTTCGAACAAAATGGTTTCGGTTAGATTATCATTTGAACAAAATGTTTTAAAAACACAGTTGAACATGTTTTTGAACAGATTCTCATTTAAAAATGTTGAACAAAATGTCATTAAACAAAATGTTTTTCAAAAAAATATAATATAAAAAAGATATTTTCATAAAAAGTGTACCATCAGATCGTCATTGAAACAAAATATGTTTGAAACTAAAAAATTTGAACATTATATTATTTAAACTCAATGCTTTCTGCCATTTGAACAAAATGTCATACAAACCCACTGCTTTCGAACAAAATGTCATGTAGAAAAGATATTTTGTAACAAAATGTTTTCAATCAGATTGACATTCAAACAAAATGTTTGAAAAAAAAGTCATTCGAAAATATTATGTTTTTAAAAAAATGTTTTCGAAAGAAAACCCCATTCGACAAAATGTCATTCGAAAAACTAATTTTTCAACAAACCAAAAGTTTTTTTATCAGGTGGATGTTTGAACAAAATGTTTATGAAAAAGATGTTTTAAAACAAACTGTTTTCAAGTAAAACGCCATTTGAACAAAATGTCATTTAAAAAAGTAATTTTTAAACAAAATGTCAAATCAAATTGTCTTTTAAACAGAATATTTTTGCAATGCAATTTGCACAAAATATCATTTTCGTTTAAAAAATTAATTTTATTTGCCAGTTTTATTTTTTGACACATCACTTAATGCTGATAGTATTTTGAAAAATAACTTTTTTTATTTAACATTTAAAATGAATTAAATAAAAAAAACATATATTTATATCGTCTCGCTTATAGTTAAAAATAAGGAACAAAAAATATTTTATAAATGATCTAAAAAATAGGGTTATTTAGATACCAGGGCCGAAATTTACTTTTCGTTTTTAAATAAATTGCAATCAATTTTTGGGTTATAATAATCATCCTTAGAAATGGATTTTATTTAACAATGAAAAAATAATAAGTAGGTAACTATAGTTTATTGTTTTTAAATTTTTTGAATATAAAATTTTGCTGGCATTTTATAGGGTTAAAAACAAATCTGCATGTAGAGACCTCGTCTTTACACTTTTTAGATGTTTAATTAGGATGCTTTTAGCTTGGTATATTTTATTTTAGGTTAGACAACCTTAAAAATTCAGAGTAGGTAAAAAGGACTAACCCAACCTAAAAACTTGCCTCGATCCAAATCTAAAAAAAACTGTTTACACAAAAAAAAACGGTTAAATAAAAAAGGTCTACGTAAAAAAATTACTTTCCATATTAATAAGATACCTTTTTTACCTTATCTGTGGAAAATCAAGGCTCGTAGTTCAGTTAAGTATCAAAACCCCAAAACTTGGGACACCCTGTACATTTTTAACTAAACTTATGTTTAAACACTTTTAACAAATAAATAATTATTTATATAATAGCCTAATATTTTTTTTCTGATTTTATATTGATTTCTACGGCACTGGTCTTTGTTTTGAAGGTCAAACAAGTTATTTAACTTACTTGTAAAACGAAATTTCTATATTAAGATGCTCGAGATTTTAGCACAAAATACACTTCCACACCATTTTAAAGTCTTTTAAGATTAATTTTGAGTCCAGATCGAAAATATATTTTAAGAAAAAACACGAAAACAACTCCGAAGCGTAAAAAAAAAGGTCAAAAACGTCGCATTTGACCCTTTACAAAATACTAATGGGTCCAAAGGGACTACCTTCTAATCAAGAATAGTTTTGTCTCTTTTTCTCGCATCGTTTTAACAAAAGAGGAACAAAATAAGATACTTTACGAGGGCCTAGACGATTGCGGCATGTTTCTAATTCCTTTGTTTTAGTGAGGGACTGTAATCGAGAATAGTTTTGTTTTTTTCTCTCGCACTGGTTTAATAAAGGAAAACGAAGGAATAGCAAAATAAATGCTGGAAGCACAAGTTAAAGTGATCACTGCTTGTTATATATCCATATTTGGTGGTGTATAATTAAACTGGTAAGGGCTTGTAAGAAGAACAGTTTCGTCTTTTTCCGTTGCATTGGTTTAAAAAAGAAATAAAAGTAAAGGAAATATCGGATAATTTTGGTGATTTTTAAAGAGAAAGGAAATAGAGTTTTCTATGGACCAAACAAAAATAGTCGATGAGTTCTTTTCTGCAGAAGTACGTTTTTTAAAACAAATTGTTTATCTAGACGGCCGATTTTTTTGTTTATTTCCTAGTCTCCTCCGGTTAATACGTTAATGGTTCATAAGCCTGCCTCCCTTTGTTTAAAACGATCAGCGATTGGGGAGGTTAAGCTTCCTACAGACCTCAACATTTCGACAAAAAACGAACACATCAACGAGCCGAACGGACTAGTTTGGAAGGGACAAACGCGTTTGCAAACAATTCGGCGAACGGTTCGTGGAATTGACTCCGTCCAAACTGGCGTTTGGTTTGCCGTTCGGTTCTGTTCGTTAAAATGTTCAGGACTGTACGAACCTTTATATTTTAGATATAATAAAATAATAATAAAACCAAACCGTAAACTGAATTTACCTACACCTAACTCGGCAATCCCTCACCGTTTTAAACCAATGGAGTCAGACTTTTTTTAATAGTAGGTTTCTCTATTTATTCGTCACTTTATGGTAGCACCGATAAACTATACAAACATTATTCTTTCACACCTTTGTGTGAGCCGAAAATAACGTGGAAAGAGGGCTCACAACATTTAATTTAATCAAATATACAAAAAAAAGAGAGCCAAAATGATATCCTGTTTTAAAAATGTTAGGTATATATATGTATAAGTACCTAAAAAATTCAATACTTTATGCGTGAAAGCATCCCAAAAACTAGCACTATTTTATTGAAAAAAAACAGTCCCCTGTATTTTGTTTCTCTAAATACACCTTTACCCCCGGTATTTGTTTTAGACAAGAACACCTTTACCCCCGGTATAGTGGGTTTTGAGTGTTTTGTTTTTGTTATTGGAATTTGAAGTCTCGGCTAACCTAAAATATTAAAAACGTCGAAAAAAATCCAGGGAAATAACACAGACAAAGATAGGTATAGCTAGCTATTTCACAAAAACGGTTTTACATGTAAAACTGGATTTTGCCAGAAAGAGAGGGCAATATGAGTTGCCAACCTCTGGTGTAAAACAATTGTCAAATGTATCGAGGGCCTCTAGGTGGCACTACATATTCCTAGAGTCCTAGGGATACCTATTCGGTTTCTAAATTGTGGGCCTTACTAAAATTTTAGGGATGACAAAAAAACAACACATTTTGTGTTTGACACTGACGTTAATTTTTGCCTAAATACACAAGTGGCCGGCTAGTTTTTCAATAGCAACAGAAAAAATAAAAGAATAGAGTAAATAACAAAGCCTATTTTTTTGTCAAAAACCAGGGGATGACATTTCATCTTATAAATAAAAATAGAAAAAAGTGTTTATTTACTGTGATAGAAAATACCGATAATCCCGAAGAAGACTCAGCCACAAAAGGATGGAACACATAATGTTACTATGAGCCTGCCTCCAAATCATATACGTAATATTACGTATATGCTCCAAATACATCCAGAGCAAAATATATTTAAAGACCTTCCAATATCATTGATCCAGAATATGAAAACGAAAATCTCCTGATCCACAGATGCTGCACAGGATAAGAAGTAAAGTTTTCGGCAATCATTGTAAATTAAATATAATAAATGAGTTGTTTTTATTGTAGTACTTTATTTTTGTTTCCACAACCTCGTAGAAAAAATATTTTACCTACATACTTAACGAATGTGCGACCACATACGAAAATGTTGTATTTTACACGATTTGCATCCTCAGAAAACATTAAATTTCATCCGTGTGCAGAAATTTTTTCGCACATGTGTGACAAGTACTTTCAGTACTTCGGCACATGTATGGAAAGTGTTTAACTGTCACAATACTTTTTCGCACATGTGTTGCAAACTACTTTTCCACACGTGCGAAAAAGCAGTTTCATTTGATTTACGCAAAATTAAACACCAATTTTTACAAAAATTAGTATAGTTCAACAGTGTTCATAGGAAAAATAGCGTCCATAACTCGACAGAAAGTAACTTTCTGACGCTCGTGTGAAAATTGTCACTTTCTTCTCTTGTTATGTAATAAATAAATAAATAAATAAATGAAAAGGGCTTTATTTTCAACTCAGCGAAGTTAAGCACAAGCTTCTGTTAACTGAGCAATATACTAATTATCAAAAACTATCTTATAAATTGGTTCGTAATCCCGTGATTTTGTTTGTTACGATATGGCCAGCCCTTAAAAAACGTTTTGTAAATAGAAAAAATTGTATGTCTAAAAATACATACTTATAATCATTTAAATTATATTAACTTATATTAAACGACATTTTATTTTTTCAAGATATCTGAAAATGTGAAAATCCGGGTCACGTGATCTTAGTTGAATTTTCTCAATCGAATTGACTTGCCTCCGGTATATGGGGGTGGCGCTTTAGTCAGGAGGTTGATGGCTCTTGTCTGATTTGGTGTCCTGCACCAAATATAAAATCGAGCACGCTTTTGTAAATCCTAATAGATCTCTTCTATAAAAAACTAGTTGAAACATTATTTCTGTTCATATGTAAGATTTTTTTAAAATCTTCAAACGTATCTTGTTAGATTTTTGATTTTCTTTTGTACATTTCCAAAAAATACAAAAATCGAAACAATTTCGCTACAGTTTTCTATAACACAACTAGGCTACTGAAATTCCAAACATTGTTTTGAAATATTTGTTGTGTTTTAGCCATAACTTTTTTATTATTTTTTGAATAAAATGATTTCGCGAAAAACTGCTAAGATACGTTTGTTAAAAATGCTTTAAAAAACTACCCCTCAAAATTTGGACGCGTTGCGCTTTCTCGTTTTCTATTTCTATTAGATCAAAGATTTGGCCAAAAAACGCGATATCAGTGTTGTCAAATGGTAAGTTTTCGGACGAAGTTTGCCCCCTTAAGTGCGTTTGTTTTTATTTCAAACTTGGTAATTCCAAAATCTTTAAAATTGAAGTGTATTTTACAATGAATTTAGAGAAAAATCATCTGTCACTGACCGGCGACGTCATATAACTGGTCACTGCAAGTAACCGTGAAGCATTAACGTAATAACCGGAGGAGACTGGGAAATAAACAAAAAAATCGGCCGTCTAGATAAACAATTTGTTTTAAAAAACGTACTTCTGCAGAAAAGAACTCATCGACTATTTTTGTTTGGTCCATAGAAAACTCTATTTCCCTTCTCTTTAAGAATCACCAAAATTATCCGATCTTTTCTTTACTTTTAATTCTTTTTTAAACCAATGCAACGGAAAAAGACGAAACTGTTCTTCTTACAAACCCTTACCAGCTTAATTATACACCACCAAATATGGATATATAACAAGCGGTGATCACTTTAACTTGTGCTTCCAGCATTTACTTTGCTACTCCTTCGTTTTCCTTTATTAAACCAGTGCGAGAGAAAAAAACAAAACTATTCTCGATTACAGTCCCTCACTAAAACAAAGGAATTAGAAACATGCCGCAATCGTCTAGGCCCGCGTAAAGTATCTTATTTTGTTCCTCTTTTGTTAAACCGATGCGAGAAAAAGAGACAAAACTATTGTTGATTAGAAGGTAGTCCCTTAAGACCCATTAGTATTTTGTAAATAGGCAAATGCGGCGTTTCTGTCCTGTCTCTTTACGGTTCGGAATTGTTTTCGTGTTTTTTCTTAAAATATATTTTCGATCTGGACTCAAAATTAATCTTAAAAAACTTTAAAATGGTGTGGGAGTGTATTTTGTGCTAAAATCTCGACCATCTTAATCCAGAAGTTTCGTTTTACAAGTAAATTAAATAACTTGTTTGACCTTCAAAACAAAACAAAGACCAGTGCCGTAGAAATCAATATAAAATCAGAAAAAAATATTAGACTATTATATAAATAATTATTTATTTGTTAAAAGTGTTGTGTAAACATAAGTTTAATTAAAAATGTACAGGGTGTCCCAAGTTTTGGGGTTTTAATACTTTTAACTGAACTACGAGCCTTGATTTTCAACAGATAAGGTAGAAAGGTATCTTATTAATATGGAAAGTAATTTTTTTTACGTATACCTTTTTTATTTAACCGTTTTTTTTTGTGTAAACAGTTTTTTTAGATTTGGATCGAGGCAATTTTTTAGGTTGGGTTAGTCCTTTTTACCTACTCTGAATTTTTAAGGTTGTCTAACCTAAAATAAAATACCCCAAGCTAAAAGCATCCTAATCAAACATCTAAAAAGTGTAAAGACGAGGTCTCTACATGCAGATTTGTTTTTTACCCTATAAAATGTCAGCAATATTTTATATTCAAAAAATTTAAAAACAATAAACTATAGTTATAGTTTTTGCAAAGTCACCTGAAATGCTCCTAATAGGTTCTATCGATTTTATGAAATTTTGCTTCAATCTGCCCTTCAAAAATTATCCAAATTCATATAAAATCTTCCTGGTATAATTTCAACCCTACCGACAGAGAAAAGGCGCGCTCTTTGCGGGCCGAGCACAAAGTATTTGTTATCTGACCGACCCAGCACAGGTGGGTATGGCACCTGATTGGCAGATTTTTTTGGGATGCGCTTTTAATTGCTTTCAGGTGTTCTTTGCGGAACCCCTTTAGTCGGCAGTATGCAGAGTTAGAAAATAAATCAGTGTCGTTTCTGTAGGTGTAGGAATAGAAAGTTTTATTATCTATTTTTATTTCTTTAGTTTACGCCATAATTAAATGAAATAATTTTCATGAGTATATCTACCGCCGCCCATGTCACTTTCTTTAAAGGATATGCCGATGGTCGGCTTTAACCTTTGTGCAACTGACTTTGCAAAAACTATACCTACTTATTATTTTTTTCATTGTTAAATAAAATCCATTTCTAAGGGTGATTGTTATAACCCAAAAATTGATTGCAATTTATTTAAAAACGAAAAGTAAATTTCGGCCCTGGTATCTAAATAACCCTATTTTTTAGATCATTTATAAAATATATTTTGTTCCTTATTTTTAACTATAAGCGAGACGATATAAATATATGTTTTTTATTTAACTCATTTTAAATGTTAAATAAAAAAAGTTATTTTTCAAAATACTATCAGCATTAAGTGATGTGTCAAAAAATAAAACTGGCAAATAAAATTAATTTTTTAAACGAAAATGATATTTTGTTTAAATTGCATTGCAAAAATATTCTGTTTAAAAGACAATTTGATTTGACATTTTGTTCAAAAATTACTTTTTTAAATTACATTTTGTTCAAATGGCGTTTTGGTTGAAAACATCTTTTTCAAAAACATTTTGTTCAAACATCCACCTGATAAAAAAACTTTTGGTTCGTTGAAAAATTAGTTTTTCGAATGACATTTTGTCGAATGGGGTTTTCTTCCGAAAACATTTTTTTTAAAACATATTATTTTCGAATGACTTTTTTTTCAAACATTTTGTTTGAATGTCAATCTGATTGAAAACATTTTGTTAAAAAATATATTTTCTACATGACATTTTGTTCGAAAGCAGTGGGTTTGTATGACATTTTGTTCAAATGGCAGAAAGCATTGAGTTTAAATAATATAATGTTCAAATTTTTTAGTTTCAAAAATATTTTGTTCCAGTGACGATCTGTACACTTTTTATGAAAATATCTTTTTTATATTATATTTTTTTGAAAAACATTTTGTTCAATGATATTTTGTTCAACATTTTTAAATGAGAATCTGTTCAAAAACATGTTCAACTGTGGTTTTAATACATTTTGTTCAAATGATAATCTGATCGAAACCATTTTGTTCGAAAACATCTTTTTTAAGTGACATTTTGTTCGAGTTGCATTTATTTCGAAAACATTTTGTTTGAGATCTGATGACATTTTGTCAAATTGTTTTGTTCAAAAATATCTTTTTTAAATTTTGTTTGAAAGCAGTGTGATTCATTGGCATTTTTTTGGAAACATTGTGATCGATATTATGTTCAAATGATCTCTTTTCTGAAAACATTTTTAATTTCTTGAAATGGGTACGTTTGCGATCAATTGATTAGAGTTCATTGTAGTTAGGTTAACAGGTTAGGATCAATTGATAAAGCTACCACCGATTGCGACCTCCCAAAAAGACACACAGGAGCTAGTTTTTCGAAGAGTTTTCTGTTTGAAGAAAATGTTTTTGAACCAAACGTTATTCAAACAAAATGTCATTCAAAAAAGATGTTTTTGAACAAATTGTTAAAAAAAAATGTCAGTTGAACAAAACATCATTCGAAAATAATGTTTTTGAAAAAAACTATAATAAAGCAATTACCACAGAACAGAAATTGATATGTTGCACTTTTTTCCATTTTTTTTTCTAATGAAACTGCTGATGAAAACCGAGATGGTAGTACGACGGAATAAGGTCGCAATAACTTTTCTCAAAATAACTCGCTTTAAAAAAGAGTTGACTTTTTGTAGGTTTTTGTAGCCTTTAATCTTACTAAAAGGGACAAAACCACCATCGCTCGTAGGAGGCAGTAAATACAAATATATTTGTAAGAAATTTTAAATTCAGGGAAAATTGAAAAATGTAGAGTAGCATAACCAAAAAAACTATTTTAGTTCTGGCCATGGTTACTATCCTAATTAAAACAAATGGGTAAAAGTAACCCCACTAATGGGGTGCATCTTATTAAATCCCCAAAGTAAGCAAATTGTCTCCCCATCAAAGCAATAAATCGAGGGCTTTTTCAAAAAAAGTCCAAAATATCCTTATACAAATAGATCTCTGTTACTTTTTTACAATATTACTACCAATTTTTCATAAAAAAAGGAACTAAAATTATATTTACTTTTTTATATACAAAAGAAAAGTAGGCACTATACATAGTATCTAGCTTTAAAATTGTAATAATGGGGGTGATCTAATTGTCGCTAGGAAAAAGAGAACCTTTAATACCGTTTTCTGCTGCTGGAGACGACTTCACAATTCTCGGTGAGTGCCCCGGTTCGAAAATCAAGTGGGCTCTCAAGTTTTTATTGGAGCCTGACTCCTATTTTTAATGTTCGACTTCTGTATTTGAGAACATAATCTCAACAATGATATTAATGTAAATTTTTATTGTCAATGGGTATCCATTAAGCTGTAAACTAAATTAAATTGCGTGTTTTAATAAGTTAGGTATTTACTTTTAATAAATAAATATTTTGCCGCCGTCACTGGTAAATCGATGGACCATAAAGAATAAACATACGTCTGCTGTGTGTCGCACAGCGTTGCCATCGTCTTTCCAATAAATATTTCTATTCTTTTCCAACTTATTGAAGCATCTAGGGGTCAAATCGAATTGTTTTGATGAATGAATTTTTGCCGCGGTTCCTGGTCTCCTCCGGTTAATACGTTAATGCCGTGAAGTCATTTTGAGTAACTTATATGAGTGACTAGTAACCTTGAGGAAAAAGGCTTTTAGTGTGTTACAACGCTAATCACGCAACAGTGGCGAGTTCGAATGCTGTTGATATGCAGAGGGCGGTTGCTGCAGACATTCACTATTCCTTGGACGAGTGTATAATGTAACTTATCCACGTCAGTAACTAGGCCAAATGATATCGAATAAGCAAAGGTGGACTTTGTTACACACTCCCTCAGTCGTCGGTGCTTCACTCTAGGGGACAAAACATCAAATCAAATTAAAAGTAGCTTTATTGTCAGTATATCATGTACACAAAGACAAAGCCCTGTTTAAACTAAATTAATAATAAATCAGAGTAGTTACTTAATATTATAATAAAATATGTAGTAAATTTGTTTAAAATGAATCTGACCTAATCTAAATTTATAATTTTTATCAGAACAAACCCTCAAATTATAAAACACATAAATTACTTAAGCTAAAAAATTTTTTTTATTAAAAAAAAATAGCTAAGTTAGGTAATATGTATATAAATGTTTATCATGCATAAAACGTCATAAAGTTTGATTGACAAAACAGTTTAAAATAGTTTTATTTATTTTTATTCTTATTTTTATTTTCAAATTTATTAAAAAAAAAACAAAATCAGGAAAAAACATGCAGCCACAACTACAGTTACACTCACAAATAAGTAAAATAAAAACACAATCTTTATCTTAAAATGGTAAAACATATCAGTTGGAAAAAAATTCCTCTAATGAGTAAAAGACATTTTCAGTCAAAAAATCCCTTGTGTTCTTTCTAAATTTTTTATAAAGATCTATTTTCCTAATATTAAGAGGTAAATGGTTAAACATAACATATCTGGAGTTGCTAAGGTGACCAAAGACCCGTGTGATTAGTCGTTCCGTTGTGCCGGCCTTAGAGCAGGCGAAAAGGCATTGTTATTAAAAAGAAAAAAAAAATAAATTGATCCATAACGGCTCTGATACCTTCCTAGCCCATTAGCACACTCCAAGTGAACTCCACGCTATTTCAGCCTTAAAAACAGTTTTTTGAAAATATCTCAGAAACGAAAGCTTCTACGAAATTTTTAGTTATACTCGTATTATTAATAAAAATGTGTTGAAATATTCCGAAACCCCATATTGATGTGATGATCCGTTAACAAAATAGCATTTTTTCACATTTTAACTATCAAAAAACGATCATTAGCATTAATAGTAAACTTGACGCCAAGTACAAGGTAAAACGAAACCTGAACATGGTAACGAATCAATAAAGTTTTTGCGAAGACCCTACATAGATAAGGTCACTATATTACGTTATACAGTGACCTTATACATAGGTATCTTTTTCTGGAAATTTAGGGAATGAACAAATTATTTTTCTGGGAAAAACAAAGTTGGCTTCCATGGTACATTTTTAAAGTGTAACACTGACGTTTTATTTTTAGATTATTTCATGCGGAACAAATCAAAAAATATTTATTCAGCATTTTTAAAGTGTTTTAACGGTGTTGTGGAGGATACATTAAAAATTCCTGACCCTGCACAAACTCGAATTTCGTGCTTTTTTTTTCTCTTATTTTTTACTTTGTCCTTTTTGCACCATATCTTTTAGTTAAAATATTATTTTAAAGTTATGAGTCTCGGCGGCACTAAACTAAAACTCTATGCAAACATTTTTAATCTGTTTTATTATATTTATTTGTTTTTAAGCAACACTAGTGGGGTTTCGCGCAGGCAGATCTTGTAGTGATAATGTTTTTCGTCTTAAACAAGTAATTGAGAAAAGGAGCGCCAGAAATATAGAGACTTATATTACCTTTGTGGACCTACAAAAAGCATATGATACCGTTCCAGTAGAAAAATTATGGACAGTTTTAGAGCAAACTAATATCAATCATACATACATAAAAGCGATAAAAGAACTATACAAAGGGTCAAAATCTAAAATTAAATTAGAAATCGACTTTCAAAAGAGTTCCTGGTAACAAAAGGCCTAAGACAGGGATGTTGTATCTCTCCAACTCTTTTTAAAATATATATCGCAGTAGCTCTAAAAAACTGGAAACGTAAAGTGCACGGCATGGGAATACAACTTAACGACCGATTTACCATATACACACTACAGTTTGCTGACGACCAAGTAATTGTGGCTAATGATAAAGAAGACATGGAGTATATGGTGAGAAAGTTAACAGAATAATACCAAAAGTGGGGATTAACAGTGAACGTGGACAAGACACAGTACTTATGTATTGGAAACGAATCCAGTGAGTTAGTACTAGAAAATGGACAAACAATATCTCCATGCAATGAGTATGTATATTTGGGTGTCACATTTGATAAGGCAGGAACAGACTGTAAAGAATTGGAAAAAATAATAGTAAAAGCAAAAAAAGTTATTGGATGTCTTAACAGTATTTTATGGAGCAGACAGATAAAAAAGAATGTAAAATTTAACATATATGAAACAATGGTCAAAAGCACGCTGTTGTATGGAATAGAGACTTGTCGCGTAACAGAAAAATACAAAACAAAAATGGAAAGTGTCGAAATGAGAATATCTAGAATAGATCACATAAGAAATGAGATCATAAAAGAAAGAATGGGAATCGAGGGAAGCATAACGGATGACATCACTAAAAGGCCACTAATATGGTACGGCCATGTACAACGGATGAACGACGAAAAATTACCAAAGTAGGTCCTTATATGGCAACCAATAGGGCGCAGAAAAAGAGGGCGTCCTAAACTAGAATGGCAACAGTCAATCCAAAGATCAATGCGTCAAAAGAATCTGAGAGAGGATGATTGTCAGGATCGAAGGAGGTGGAGAATAGGCGTCGGACAACGTAGAAAAACGTTCTAAACAGACATAGTAGTAGTAGTAGTAGTGGGCCATTTTGTTTTTGATTTGAGAGATGTAGAACCATTTTTTTGTATTTTATTGACCAACTGCCAAACACGCTAATGCACTCAGTGCACATTTTGCCGCATGGACTCTCAACATGGTGGTAGATTCTTGAGTATCATAGAAAAAATCACAAAATAGAGAATTATTGAAATAAAGCCAGGCTATAATAGTGCCAGGCACAATTCTGACACCTTCACATTGTAATATCAGCTGTGATCTTTCAACACACAGCCTTTGTTTACTATATGAACCGGAATAAGTAGTGCCTTCTTTTATCAATTAAAAATAAACAACGAAAGTTTTAAATTCGACTTTGGTATGTTAATTTTGAAGGATCAAGTGTCAGTTTTCAATAGTGCCTGGCATAATTATAGCCTGGCTGTATTTCAATAATTCTCTAATTATTATTATTATTCACCCAATGCTGTTACGTGAACAGGCGGGCATACCCGAACTAATGGCTTTTTTTTTACGTTTATGCGCACTCGCAAGGAGATTCCTATCACGCTCGAGAAGCCACAAGTGCGCGGAAATGTAGGTGTATGTTGGTTTTGAAACGATTCAGGTTGTAACCTGCAGGAAAAACTGTCGTAGGGAGTTTATTCCACAGCGATGCTGTTCTCCAGAGATATGAATTCTGATATAATGAGGTTCTGGTGCTTCTATTTTGACAGTAAATTAATGGTTACCGTCTGTTTGACGAGTTCGCCAAGTAGGTGCTACTCCCGTGGGGATCATACGTGCCAACTTTTCAGAGCATTTTCCGTGATAATACTTCTAGAAGAGAGATAGATCGCCCACAGTTCTTCGATGTTCGAGACTATCCAAGCTACGGGTAAGTGCGGGGTCATTGATCAGCTTGATAGCTCGTTTTTGCACGATGTTTAAAAGCATTAAGGTATGTTTGGGTGCCGCATTCCATATATGTGAGCAGTACTCCATAGTTGGTAGAATCTGGGCTTTGTATAGTGTCAGCAGTTGTCTTGATGAGAGTACTATCGCGGGAATGCCATCTGGACCCATTGCTTTGTTTGTATCCAACTTTTTAAGGGATTTTCGTATTTCTCTGTGGCAAAAGGGTACCTCTGGCATACTGTTGGAAACCCTTTCCATGAACGGTGGAGTTTTTCCATTTGGCACTGTTAGGTTTGAGTTGGAGGAAAAAATTTTGCCCAGCATATTGGCTTTTTCCTCTGATGTTGTAGCTAAGTGATTATTTTTTTCTGTAAGTGGTGGTATGAATGACCTGGTGAAGTTTGATCCAACAGTTTTTGCAAGAGACCAAATGGACCTAGAACTACTTGGACAATTCAGCAACTTGTTTTTTATTCTTTGATTGTATGTTTCTTTGGCGGCGTCAATAGTAATTTTGCAACTATTTCTGGCTTCTATAAATTCTGTGTGGTTTTGAGCGGTTTGTTGTCGTTTCCAAAGGTTATATGCTCTGTGTTTTTTCTGTACAGCCGTTTGACACTGGCTGTTGAACCAAGGTTTTGCATTAGGTCTGCGTTTTGTTGTATGTGGGATATATGCATCCATTCCAGATAAGATTACTTTTGTTATTTCATTACAGCAAATAGTGGGATCATCTGTTTTAAAGCAAACCTCTTGCCATGGAAAATCCAGGTAAAACTGTTTAAGGTCATTCCATTTTGCCTATTTATAGTGCCACATTTTACGAGGAAGTGATTTTTGGCTTGGTGGTATGAGCATTGCGCACTTTGTTATTATAAGTTTATGATCGGATGAACCAAGTGGGGGATCTACTTGAATTGTGTACGAGTCAGGATTTGTAGTTAGGAACAAGTCTAAAAGCGCTGCAAATTCACCCCTTTCTGAGATACGGGTAGGTTCATCGACAAGCTGCGTTAGACCACAACTTATGGCAAAAGCTTCTGCTTCCCTGCCTTCATTATCTGTTTTGTTGTGGTGTTTTAGCCAGGGTATATTGTGGCCGTTGAAATCGCCTAAAAAGGCAATTTCCGCATGTGGAAAGTTTGACTGTATACTATCCCAGTTTTCGGATAATGTCGCGAAAAAGTTTTGGTACTGGGTTTTACTTGGCGGTCGGTAGAGGCAGCAGATAAACTTGGTCGATGACTTTGAGGTGAATTTTAGCCATATGATATCGAAGTTCGCTGGTTCTAGCTTCTCCTCTCGATAACATGAAAGGTCGTTTTTAATGTACACACAGATCCCTAAATTATGTCGAAATCGGTGGTGTAGGTCGTAGCCGGGATAAAGATAGCTGACAATAGGTGTTGCAGAACTGATTTTAGTTTCAGTGAGAACAAGGATGTCAGGTCTTTGTTCTTCAAGATGTTGGTGAACTGAATTTATGTTTGTACTTAATCCTCTTATATTGCTAAAATCAATTCTGAGTTGAGTTTTTGGTCTTCTTTTAATATCTTTGCATGAAGGACCCCCAGGATCATCCGACGCCCGGAGATCCGAGTGGTCGGGTATATTACCTCCGGAATATTTTGATCCTGGAGGCGCCATCATGCTATCTGTTACTCATTGTTGGAACCGAACTGCCAGCGCAGTAGCGGAACGTGGTGATACCACTTAGCGCTACTCACCGGTCGACGCCACTTAGGCCATAATCCGCTGATGAGCGTTCTCCTTCTTCACAGCAGGTTAATGGCCACCGAGGAGACCTTAAATTTCATATTTCAAATTTGTCACCACTTTGTTCAATTTTGAATGCTGTAGGCGGCCTATATATTTTTAAAAATTTTCCCCGTCGAAAGTCGTATTTTTTCATTATCATGCCAGCACACTAGATACCTATATCAATGCCCTTTGCTGTGTAAAATAATACCCCAGGGCAGACGCGGGTGCACTTCATCAAATTATAACTGAATTTATGGAGCCGGTGAGGCCAAAATATACAGCTACCCCAAAATTTTAGGTTATTTGCATACATTTAAGGCCTGCTATTGAGTTTTTCCTTTTTAGATTGGAGCTAGATCTCATGGTGCGTTGTTGGCTGATTCGCCACTTTAATATATTTGTACAGCCAAGCCACTTTTAAATTGTCCCTCCAAAGATCAAAACATTTCCTATAATCGTTTTGACGAGGATGAATCAAATATGAACCACAATTTTCCTATTTACAACGCCATAGTTAAAAGTAGTCTTGATATATGTTAAGCAAGGATGTTAAGAGAAAGGAAGTAAGTCGGATTGGCGCGGCTGTTAGTACTAGTAGTGTCTCAGATATGATCCGAGAGGCCGTAAAACCACGGATCTTTGTTTGGTGATCAGTCTACCACGGTGCTTAGAATAGACCGGTCTATAGATCTTATATATATATATATATATATATAAAATATATCTAACTCTTTTACGTCACTAGTGGTCCAGCTGATTTATGTAACCAAAAGTTAAATAAGATATCTCTTTAATAAACAACTAATATTTTTGGATTTTTTTACAAACCTAGGTCATTTTCAAACTGTTTTTAGTATATCCTTAAAAAATAATATTTTTTAGACGTATAGTCGTTATTTTTTTTTAGCTTGCTTTATTTTTCTGTACACAAAAGTTAAAATACAAGTTAAACTAAACGTGATCGTTTAATACCAAAGGGAAAATAAAGACTTAGGTACTTGATTATTTTGAAACTTGCGTGAGATATTCCTATTCTAAAAGAGATTACGCTTCATAAAAATGCTCTGCTACACACAACTGTATTGACTCAAGAATAATAATTGTTTAAAATGCATTGACAAACACTTGAAAACTCCTCTTTTTGATCCAGTGCGCAGTGGAAAAAAAGCTTTAATAATGGTTTTATGTAGTATCTTTATCTTTTAACACGAATACGAACGAGGCATTCGTTGGGTCTTACTCTCTCAGGCTTATAACTTTACCACAACTCAGAGGCAAACGTATTTTTAGGTTCTCTAAAGAGAATGTCGACGTGCAGAGGACGTTTTTATAAGCTTGCACAAGCAGTTTAATTTTAAAAAGAAAATTATGTTTTTGGCACATATTTTATCTTGTTACACAAGTAAAACGGGTAACACGTGCGGAAAATTTAATGTGAAATTATTCCTAACAGAGCTGTTTAGACATGACGTCAGCAGTGTTTTGCAAGATGTCACAAATGAGCTTACTCAAAGAATATACGCCAAGCATTTCGCAATAACTGTCAAACTGTTTGGCATACGTCACAAAGTACAAAACATATTTTCTAGGGAGACCAAACATATACTCTTTTTTAGAATATTATACTCTTTTGACCCTTAAGCCAGGTACTTATTAGCAAGCCACGGGCTTCGAGCTTCGAAAAACGAACGGACATTCGCTATTGTGGACGTGAAAAAGGCATGCTCGCGAGCACGCAATTAGCTGCTTGCAGTCAGCAGTGAGCCGGCGGCCTTCGATACGAACACAAAGAGATTCGCAGTTCATTCGTGGACGTCGTTCGATCCGCTTGAAATCAAAATAAATACAATCAATGATGAACAAGTATTCTTATTGATTGAAAATTGCAAGAATAGACCTGTCGTATGGAATCCGAAGAATAAAGATTATTATAAAGAACATTTACAAGAAGATGCATAGCTAAAAATTGGTACTGATGGGCGTAAACAAGTAATGATGATTTTCTTGTACAAATAAAATTGCCTCCGTAAACAAGTAATGATGATTTTCTTGCACAAATAAAATTGCCTCCAATATTGCCCTAACGCACTACATTTAGTTTGATGCTGAAGTTGCTATCTATTGTTGCTACATTTGTATAAGACTGGCCCTAACGTCATACTCCGGTGTCATAATCCGTTAGAGGTTTGCATCTACTAAAAAAAAAAAAAAAACTTAATATATCATGCGACGTTCAACATTATACTGTCTTATAAGTATAGTTTAATTTGTATAACTATGTATCGACGTTTATTAAAAACAAATATTATTCTTGATTTTTTTGTATAAAACAACATATTATACGCGTACCCAGGTAAAACACCATTACCGTTATCAGGTTCAGGTTTCAGGTTTCAATTCTTGGCACGGTCTCTTCTAGGGGACCATCTGCCTGCACTCAACGGTAGATTCCAAGAAGGTCTGACAGTTTGGTCACTTGGAATCTGATGCTCTTTCCTCTTCTTTGTAGATTTTGTGTTCTGGTTCTTTCTTCAGTGTTCTCTTTCTCACTGGTTGATAGTTATATTTTATTTTATAGTTTTATACTAAATTCGGTTTGGGCAAGGGTTGGGAGGAAACGGATATTAGACCTTTCTCACTGACTGACATTACCAAAAAAAAAAACAAAAAAAAAAGAAAAACATAAAAAAGAACACAAAATGGTTAGTCCTTCTAAAATTAAAGCTTTTTTTTTTATTTTAAGTAGTTTCTCTACTTAGATTCTTTCTTTTTTTTTACTTAAAAAGTACATCTAAAAAATTTTCTCCTATTTTTTATTATCTTTGTATTTTTCTATCAATAATCCTTCTTTCTTTAAACAGGGTGTACGTAATTCTCCGACCACTATGAAACTATAACTTAATCTGATTTTGATTTAAAAAATTAAGAAGTATTAGAACCCTATTTTTATTTATGCTTTTTAGCACATCTGCAAATGAGAATGGTAGGGCCATTCCCGTTCTGCCAAGTGCAAAATAGAGATCTAGGTTGGGTATTCTGTTTATTGGGCATTCCAGAAAAATATGACAAAGATCCTCGATCTGGCCGCACTCGCAGAAAGAGAGTTTCTTTGATGTTGATTTTATGTAGATGTTGTGTTGTAAGACAATGTCCTGTTCTCATTCTAGTAATTGTTGTTATCTGTTATCTGTTTAGAGTTTTAATATTTGTATGCCAGGTAAGGTGGGTTGTACTTTCCTATACCATCTTCCTATGTCTAAGTTCTGGTCTTTCCAGTTTGTTCTAAACAATGCGAAGGTCTCTTTCTTTGACACACAAAAAACGTCAGTATCCGTGAGTTTTAATGTTTTGGTGCCATTTCATTGCCTTTTATCCTCACTAAAATTTCTGTATTCTGTTTTATTAATTGTATCATTGTTTTTGTTTGTATAGTAATATAATCATTTCTAGCATCGATTTTGTTTTTGTTCAGTTTATCTATGGCACTTTTCGAATCTGTAAATATGATTATATTTTTTATGTTTTTTTGGAGGCAGACTCTCAGGCCCTCATTGATAGCTATCATTTCTGCTATGCATATATTAATGTTGTTTGGTAGTTTTCCTACATATTTATATTCAAGCTCTGGAATGTAGATTCCATATCCCACTTTGTTGTTCATTACTGATGCATCTGTATATACAAAGGTGAATTTTTCCATATACCCATTTATTCTCTCTAAGAAGTCTTGGTTACCCTCCGTCTCTTTTTTGAGTTTCAAGTCCAATATTGGGATCGATTGTTTTTGCAAATAGTAATCTTCACTCTAACAGGGTATTTCTTTGAATTAATTTTCCAATTCCAAATATGCTCTCCATAATAGTGACCTTTGTTGGTTTGTTAGATTTTGTAATGCTCTTTTATATTCGTCCAGTATTTTGATAAGTGGATTTTTCAAGGTTTTTGACATTTTTGTTATTAGTTTCTTGGCTAAAATGAGTCCTCTAGAGTTTAGATCAATGGAGGCTGTTTCTGCCTGTAATGCTGGAATTGGCGTTGATTTCATGTAGCCAGTTATGATTCTTATTCCTTGATTGTAGTTGCAGTTGATTTTATTAATATTTTTCTTAGTTGTAGGTTCTATTAAAAAGGAAGAAAAGTCCAAATGAGTTCTAACCAGCCCATTGAAGGCCAACTCCAGTGTCTTGGGGTCAGCCCCCCACCGTGGTAGTGCTCTAATCACATTATTTCCTTTTTTGGCCTTATTGGTAATATTATTTACTTGAAGATCCCACTTAAGATTTCTTTGTAGAATGGTTCCTAAGTATTTTGTTTGCTTTTTATATGGGATGGTTGTTCCATTGATTATTATATTTGGTGGGTTTTCCATGGAGTTTGTCCTTTTAAACCAAATGGCTTCACATTTATTTTCTGCCAATGACAGTTTGTGTTTTTTTAAAAACAAGTTAATTTTTGCCAGTGTTAGGTTTAAAATTTCTGTCATTTGTATGACATTTGTTCCTGTGACTACCAATCCTATGTCATGTGCATATCCCAGTATTTTTATTTCTTTTGGCAAAATTTTGAAAAGTTTTTTAATGTATACATTAAAGAGTATTGGACTTAAGGGTGATCCTTGTGTAAGTCCCATTGTTGCTCTTTTGAGCCCTAGGAGATTTCCCCCTTTGTCTCTTAGGTATATGTTCCTATTGTCTATTAGTCTAAATATTAGATTACATAATGACACTGGTATTTGTCCCTCAATGAGCTGTTCATATACTATCTGTGGATTAACATTATTATAGGCTGCCTTTATATCAAGGAACATTGCAATTACCGTTTATTTTTTTTTGAAATGCAGTATTTATATATGTTGTAATGTAAGCAAGGTTATTGTTTACTCCTGTATTCTGTCTGAACCCCATCTGATAATCTGAAAAGAATTTTGAACTTTCCAGTAGCCAGTCCAATTTATTGCGTATTATTGTTTCTAAAATTTTAGCTACACATGAACCAAGCCCTATAGGTCTATAGCTTTCTGGTAATTCCGGGTTCTTATCAGGTTTTGGGAAAACCACCAGTAGTTGCTCTTTCCATTTGGTTGGGATGTCTCCCCCCTCCTTCACTGAGTTGAAGATTGAAATTAATTGTTCTAAAGCATTATCCGGAAGATTGTATAGCATAACATCCCTGGTGCGGTGTCTTTTTTCTTATAGTTCAAAACACTTTTCAATTCTTCCATGGTGAAATTCATATCTCTATCGTTAGTCACTCTGAGTGAAAAGGCAGGATCCATCCCTACAATGGTCAGGTTATCAAGGATTTGCATAGCTAGTTCTTTTTCTGGTTGTAATGTATTTTTGCTCCCAACTTGTAAATTTGAAAATATCCTGAATGTCCTCCAGAGTTCCTTAATATTAGTATCTCGATCAATCTTCCCACAAAAGGTCCTAAAACCCTGTCTTTTCCTCCTTTTAAAAAACCTTTTACTTACAGCTATTTGTTTCTTAAGTTCTAGAAAATTACTAAGGTTTGGTGCTTCTTTAAATGTTTTTGCAGCATTTTTCCTTTTTCATAATCTATCACTGCATTGTTCATCCCACCATGGATTTCCTGGTTTTTTCAATTTTGTTGTTTCCTTATTCAATAGTATGGTTTTGTCAGCTGTTTGATATATGTTGTCTTCAAAAACTTCATAGGATATTTTTTTATTTTTATATTTTTCGAAATTTGTCTGGGCTACCTGATGGTATGATTCCCAGTTGGGTTTTTTACAATTATATTTGATGTATTTTTTAGTGGGAAATACTTGGAAGTTTCTATTATTGATTCCACACATGGTAGGGTGGTGCTCGCTGTTTCCATTTTCATTTAATATCTTCCATGAAGTTTTTGAGGCTAGGTTAGGTGTTACAATGGACATATCAATCGGACTAGGGCTAGCGCCTGGTGGTCTCAGTCGAGTTGACGACCCATCATTTAACAAGACTAGAGCATGTTCTTCCATAAGCTTCAGTGTAACGAGACCATGTTTATTGTTGTGGTTACTGCCCCATGCTACATGGTGTGCATTAAGGTCTCCCATCAATATAAAGGTTTCTTCCATCTCTCCCAGCAATTTTGTAAGTTGTTGTTCATAGATATTCAGGTTGGGAATCGAGTATGTATTAAGTATTTGAAGGTCTCCAATCTTAATGATTATGTAGTGAAATTCCAATTCTCTTTGTGATGTTTGGATAAGTTTATATTTTAGATTCCTCTTAATCAGACTTGCTATCCTTCCATAACCATCTATCCGGTCTACTCTGATGGTTATGTAGTTCTTGATGTAACACTTATCTTCCTTCTTCAGCCAGGTTTCGTTAAGGAGAATTAGGTCTGGGTCATGTTCGTAAATAATGTTAATTAATTCTGCCCTATTTTGTTTGCAGCTCTGAATATTCCATTGTAATATTTGTAAGGTTTAAGTTTCCGAATTGAAAGTGATGCTTTAGGTTTATTAAGAAAAAAGAAGGGCTCTGGATTAAATGGGATTAGTACCTTTATTTAATTTAAATTTATAATTCATTATTTGAGTCTATTATGTTGAAGATATTTTTCCTATTTATAGATTTCTTTTTTTCACTGTTTACAACTGGAATATACATATTAAGGGATTCTTCACTGCCTGGGCTAGTTTCCATCCCAAAATTATTGGGCGGTTCTCCTGGCGGATCCCCTGCCCTCTTTAGAGTCTCCAGGACAATGGGTCCAAAGTCCGTTAAACGGCCTGTAGGATTCACCAAGCAGTCCCCATGTTCCTACCTGCTGAATCCCTTGAAACCATCCTCCTGCATTTTCTTCTTTTTTGGAGATGTACTTTCGTCAGATGATATTCTTTTTTTAGAATTAATTGGTGTTCCTAATTGTCCTCTACAAGTTTTCTCGCCGGCCACTAATTGTGGGAAATCCACACTGTTATAGATAAATGGTGTGTTTTTTTTTGGAACTCTCACATTCGCATCATAATAAGAGATATTTTCATGTGCCATTATTTCTTTTATTCTTTTTTGCGTTTTATAGTCGGGACATTCCCTTGCTGTGGTTTTATGTTCGTGGTTCCTGCAGTTGATACACCACTTACTGCAGCGTTCTCCCTCTTCATGAGTCTGACCACAGTTTTGGCAGCGTTTGTTGGTCGCTTTACATAGTTTCGATGTGTGGCCAAACCTTAGGCAAAGAAAACACTGAGTAACCGGTGTTATTTAAGGTTGTACCCTCATGGGCAGATCATAAATTTTGATTTCTTTAGGCATAAACGTTCCTTCGAATGTGAACATCATGGTTCCAGTTGGTTTCCAAATAGGGTTTTCTTTATCCGTGCTATCTTATCGACTAAAACGTTTTACTTTTATTTTGCATATCCCTGCTTTACTAGCTTTCAGTATTTCATCTTCGGTAAAGGAAACATCAACCCCCCCTTACTATCCCTTTCCTTGTTACCATTCCAAAAGGAATAAATGCTCTCAGGTCAGAGTCTTTGCCGTTTTGTTTTTTAATAAAGTTGTTTGCTCCATTAGCGTTTTTAAAAATTACTCCTACACGGTTGCGTCCTTTGACATTGAACTCTTTAATCGAGTCCAATTGCAGGTTGAGGATCTTTTTAGCTATTTTTAAGAGGCTATATTTTCCCACATCGCGTCCCTCTACAAAAACTAGAAATGGCCCTACACTAAAGTCTTTGTAAAACAGAATTTCAGTATTTCCCTCTCGCGAGGCGTTTTTTTATACATAGGATCAGCCATGTTACTGGCTTCGTCAATTTTTTTATCTAATATGGCCGCCGATTTGGCGCCAGATGCGTCAAAAGATTTCGGACTCTGCGAATTTCCTTCCATTTTTTTCAATAAATCGTTCACAATACAGTCTCAAAATGGTCTAAGAATCACTTACCCTTATCTGGGAGAATTTTAGTCAATTTCTTTTATTTCTTTTTTAGTTTAAAATTACAAAAAGTAAGACGCCACAAAAGACACACGCGTTCGGGACGCGGACAGAAAGGAAGTGCATTACCGTTATCAGTTTGTATTTCTTAAATGTCTACCGCTAGAGGCGCCTTAAGCGAGCGAGCGCGAATTGCTCGGATTCTATTCTTTTAACAAAACAAGCGGGTCATCATTCCCGTTATCATGATCTTTATGAAAGTTCAGTTTGCGCCTCTATATAGATTCTATAAAGAGGTAAAACATTTAATTTAAGTAATATATATGTGGCTCACCGAAAACGTATACCGGAGACCACTATTAGTATTTAAAGTAATTTTTTTTTAAACCCTTGGACACATTATCTTTATTTTCTTAAAATATTTTTATCTATCAACCCTTAGTTGGGGTAGCTTAGACTTGACCCTTGACTTTAGATAGGGAAAGTGAGTCAAGTGATACCTTGTTTAAAAGAGTTTTTTTCATTACGTCATTGATTATTTCAAAAATTAATAGATTAGTTTTTGAGATATGCGCAATTTAAAACAAAAATAATACTGACAGCCTACTATTTTCTTATAGAAAGATAGAATAGATTTAGCTAATCTTGTTTTAAAACTTTTTTTTAATTTTAAAAATTTAATTGTAAATATTATGTAGGTACACTTTTTCAAGCACTGTGAAGAGATATGCATACTACTACTATGTCGGTTTAGAACGTTTTTCTACGTTGTCCGACGCCTATTCTCTTAGAGTAATAAAATATAAAGAGAAGTAGTAGCCCCGTTTTCGGCGGTCATTCATTCATTTGTTGGTAAACAATGTAGCTTTTCCGCTTTTGCCGCCTCCTCTGCCTCTGCAATATTTTATAAATAATAAGTAAGGTTCAACTTGTTACCTTACCAAAATATATAGTGCTTTGAGTTGGTTAGGTTATTTAAACCGTGCGATAACTTATCATGTGCTTATTAGCCCGCGTCGCGTCGCTTTATGCTGTGTATTTCTTATTACATCCTGCGATAAAAACTCATTTAGACAACATAATTTATGAACGGTCTCTTTTCCCACAATTTTTTCAGGACGTGGCAACAGGTGTATGACATCATATTACGGATTTCGTGTTAGCAGGGCCGGGTTCTGTTGAGCTACTTGGACTATATCCCCAGGGAAAAAGCGAATCCTTTTTCCTATTGTAGAGGACGATTAACTATTAGTCATTGTTCCAATAGTTTTTACCGGTATTAAAGATATTCTATTTTATTATTTTAAAATGCGGCTTTTCTGTTTGGAGAGTTGAAGCACTATTAACCATCCAAACGAAAATTTCATAGGATTGTTTAAATTTTCTCTAATTAAGTATTTAGTAGTTTTGTAGTTTTTCTGTGGTGACAATACAATTCCGCATTTTTTTGTCATTGGTCACATTTGCGAAAACCAAATGAAGCTACGTTTATAATGCAAAATAAAGAAGTTTTCAGTCCACCAAGCACGGACATACCAATTATATGTAAAGCACACCTTAAGGAAAACAAGCGTCTTAGATTTAAATAAATGGATCCATACCACGGATCTGATACCTTCCTAGCCCATTAGCACACTCCACGTTATACCAATCTTGAAAACCGTTTTTTGTAAATATCTCCGAAATGAAAGCTCCTACGAACTGGTTATAACATAATTTTTAAAAAAAACGCGTGCTACTATGTCGACGCTCCGTTAAAAAGTTAGCATTTTTTAAACTTTTTAACTGTCAAAAAACTGGCATTGATGAATTTTGACTAAAATCTAATCACGAGCATCGAGTGCTATTTTACCTCAAAATTTCATATAAATCGGTTAAGCGGTTTAGGAGCTATCGCGTTACGGACAAATATACATACATACACACACACATACAGACATCACGACGATATTGCTAGGGTAGGTCAAAATACACCCAAATATAACATTTTCGGCGTTATCTCAAAAAAATTTTTTTATTACTTACTGTGCGGGCTACGAATATAAAAAGGGGGCACACCAAGTAGTATAAGTAGTAGCCTTTAGCTTTAGACTGGATTGTTTAGATTACACTTGAAAACGGTTAGAGATACTTACTTCCCGAAACGTCGTGTTTAATCATAACAAAAACATTTCATGTAAAAAAAGCCAAGTATGCGAAAATGGCATTCCGTAAAAAGAATTTACATAAAAGTAAGGCCAGTTTCTTCAATACAAATTTCAAAATGAGACGTTTTTTCTAGTTTGGAAATGTTTTTCTAAACTTTGCTATTACAGCCAAACTTCTTTATGTTTAATTTAGCACTGTGCCTAAGGTTCATTTACAGCCGTAAAGCTCAGCTCCCTAACATTTCTGAAAGTGGACAATGTTACTTTTACATAACTTTACATGTATAGGGGAGAGAAGTAAATTAAAATTTTCATGTGTTTTAATAGTTTTATCATAGTTGAGCCCTCTAGCGTTTCTGGAAGTGGGTAATGTTACTTTTACATAAATTGACATTTATAGGGGAGGAGAGTAAATGAAAATTATTGAGTTTTTTTAAATTTTTCCCATGGTTTTATCATAGTTTCTATCAGCCTTCCAAAGCTCAGCTCTCTAGCGTTTCTGGAAGTTGTCAGTGTTACATTACATAACTTTACATTTATAGGGGAGGGAACTAAATTAGAATTTGGAGGTGTTTTAATGTTTTTCTATAGCTTTATCATAGTTACTATCGGCCTTTCAAAGCGCAGCTCTCTAGCGTGTCTGGAAGTGAGCAATGTTACTTTTACATAATTTTACATTTATAGGGGAGGGAAGTAAATTAGAATTTTGGGGTGTTAAATTTTTTTCTTATAGTTTTGTCATAGTTCCTATCAGGCTGCCAAAGTACAGCTCTCTAGCATTTCTAGAAGTAGGTAATGTTACTTTTAAATAACTTTACATGTATAGGGGAGGAGAGTAAGTTAGAATATTGGGGTTTTTTGATTTTTTCCACGAATTTGGTCATAATTTCTATCAGTCTGCCAAATTTCAGCTTTATAGCAGGTCTGGAAGTACAGTAGAATTTTGATGATCTATACATGAGTGAGTGAGTCAGTGAGTGAGTGGCAATTTTAACGTTTTTTGAAATTTCGTAACTACTTTACTACTTTATGGAAGTGAAGGGGTTGTTAACTCTATGAAGATCTACGACTATGCAAAGTTTGAGATTCGTAGCTCATTCCGAAGTAGTCTTAGATAGGTCAAATATGGGCTGAAATGTTTCAAGAAAAGATGGTACGGCAGCGCGAACTTGGCGAGGCACTGCCATGCCCTCAGATAAAGACAATGGAAGTCCGAAGTTATATTTATACTCAATCATTGTCTACGAGTTTCAAACAAAACAATATTTTTTCACTTATATAATGGCAACAAGTTTAATAAATGAGGTGAGTCCTCAAGTCGTGAACGGTTACCCCAGATTTTCCTAAGCTCTAAGGTCGACACTGACAGTAACATGTGTTTGTATTAAATGCAGTGTTGTCTTGGCCGTCGGACCCGGTTTATTGAATTTATGGTGTTTTTTTACTGTGTGTTGAGTTTTATTTTTGTAAAAAAGAACTTAGTTGGACGTAAAAATAATCAAGAAGTGCTATGTTTATGAAAATATTGTGAAAATTCAGCCCAGTTTGGTTTTTGCGAGATGATTCGAGTAACACAGCTATGTTGCCATCGCCGGAGATTATGTAAATTCTAAGTTTTCAGGAATGACCGCCACGAATAGGGAAAATTTACACGGGGCCGTGGTTGATTACTTCTCTTTATATTTTTATTACTCTAAGCCTATTCTCCACCTCCTTCGATCCTGACAGTCATCTTCCGCCAGGTTTTTTTGACTCATTGATTTTTGGATTGACTGTTGCCATTCCAGCTTAGGACGCCCTCTTTTTCTGCGCCCTGTTGGTTGGCATTCTAGGACCTGCTTTTAATCTTAGTAATCTTTCGTTGCTCATCCGTTGTACATGACCGTACCATATCAGTTGCCTTTTAGTGATGTCATCCGTTATGCTTCCCTCGATTTCCATTCTTTCTTTTATGATCTCATTTCTTATGTGATCTGTTCTAGATATTCTCATTGATCTTCTTATTGCATCCATTTCGACCCTTTCCATTTTTGCTTTGTATTTTTCTGTTACGCAACAAGTCTCGATTCCATACAACAACGTGCTTTTCACCATTGTTTCATATAAATTTTACATTCTTTTTTATCTCTCTGCTCCATAAAATACTGTTAAGACCACCAATAACCTTTTTCGCTTTTACTATTTTACTTTTTTCCAGTTCTTAACAGTCTGTTCCCGTCTTATCAAATGTGACACCCAAGTATACATACTCATTACATGGAGATATTGTTTGTCCATTTTCTAGTTCCAATTCACTTGATTCGTTTCCAATACAAGAGTACTGTGTCTTGTCCACGTTCACTGTTCACCCCCACTCTTGGTCTTCTTCCGTTAACTTTCTCATCATATACTCCATGTCTTCTTTAACATTAGCTACAATTACTTGGTCGTTAGCAAACTGTAGTGTGTAGAGATATGCATTTGTATCTGAAATTCAGTGGGTATTTTGTTTTAATTTAAAGTTTCGATATCGCGCTGCGAGCTTCGAACAATGCGGGCTTCGCGAATGATACGCTACGTCCATACTAGCAAATAAATCCCGCTCGTTACTCGAAGCTCGTGGCTGGCTAATGAGTACCCTGCTGTATAAAACCAACCACTCTCCTTTTTCTCTAAACTTGTACAAAATATACTCTTTTGGGCCATCCAAGGTTAGACCATTATAATTTAACTTGTGAGGAATTGAAACAATTAGTGCTGAAAAAATACAATAAAGAACAAAATTAACAAGTTCTGTCTATTTTATTATAATTTTAAGCCATCCCTACTAAGGTCACTAGATCACGAAGAAAAAAAAAGTTGTGACTTAATCCATACCATTGAAGTTAAAAAAGCCCGAAGTAGCTCCCAATTTTTGTGATGGTGTCTGGCTGTCTGTGTAAAACACTATAACTATAACCCAAAAGCCAATAAGCCTAATTAACAAAATTTAGCACAAAAATTTTGTAGGGTTAAAATGTTTTAAAAAATCAGAATTGTAAAACCACAGTAGCTAGCAAAACACGGTTTTCAACTATAGATTAGGAATTATATATTCAACAAAATTTGCAATAACTTCAAAGTTTATTAGAGTGAGTTTTTTATATATAAAATAAATTTACAAAAATAATTTCCTACGATCCAGAGCAGTTAGCGAAACGCGGTTTTAAAATTTAACGTCGTTTTCATACAATGATTTAAAATTTAATTTTCAACAAAAATAAACCTACGTGCCCGGTTGCACCAATTTTTTTAATTTTATTTGTTTGGTAGTTCTAGTTACACTATAGTTACATGTTTTGATGTTCAGAAGCTTATTGTATTTATAATAAGCATATTAAAACTTCTATGTGTTATACTGAAATAGAGTTGGGGGCCACTTTGTTATATTAAAATAGAGTTGGGCGTCACTTTGTTATATTACACCCTTGGGCTTCACTTTGTTATATTATTTTTTCATATAATATAACTTTTTTGTATATTATTGATGTTGTTTTAATATACCCCAAATTTACCTCGGCTAGGTAGAGCTATTTAGAGTCGTGAGGTTCTTTTAAGAAAAATATTGTCAATTTTCTATTTTTGAAATGATAATAGACCTCTTGTTACCTTGACACAATTAACAACAATGGTGACAGATTTTCCTTACTATCACCGTGTTACCAATGTATCAATGCAGGAACGAAATAAAAGATCAGGATTTTTTTTGTTTACAAACCTCAACATTTATTTTGTTTCAGAAAGAAAAACAAATAAAAAACAAATGATCAAATATAAACAAGAAAAAAAATATCAATTTTATGTTGAAACTCAGTTTCTTAAAAAGGTAGTAAAAAAAATGATATTAATAAAATTACAGATTTTACTGTTCAAATACAACTTAAAAGAGACATACTTCCTTTTTAGAACCTTGTTTCTTTGGATGTACAATAGTGAAAAAAATATTTACATATGTTGCAATAGTTTTGCCGAGAATTGTGGTTAGAAAAAAAATAACATAAAAACAAAACAATCTTAACCCAGGAAATGTTAGATTCAGTATAATTGAAGTAATCTTTAAAATACAAATATGGTTTCAATCGTTTTCCATGGATAAAAACAAAAAAAAAATTATTTTCTGATCAGGTCCATCAAAACACCCTATATAAATATTCCAAAGTTTCATCAAAATTTGTACATACTGTACAGTAATTCTGTAGAATTACCAAATAAAACTTTAGTCTATTCACACCAAATTTGTATTTTCTGGACGCAAATCATAACCTAAGTTTATAAAAAAAAACAAAAATGTGTATTTTGGTTATAAAAAAAAACTATATGTAAAAAACAAACCAGCTATCGGCAATAGCTATATAAAATTTTAGCTGTATTAACCTGTCTAACTCTATAGGGCTGTCTAACAAAACATATGATCAAATCCAAGATGTCTTCCATAGGACAAACAAACCGATTTCCCATAAGCCGTAATGTTAACAAAACCGTAAATTTTACAAAAACGACAAGAGCTTTAGTCTAAAAAATTAATCAGTTTTAAGAACAGATCCTTTGTGCATATGGGAAAAATGCGTTTTTCTTAAAAATATTAAATTAAAGCCAGAAAATCTGAAATAAAAGGGACCATGTTTTCTTCAAAAAAGTAGGTTATGTTTTTGTTTATTTTGTTTTTTTTTTAACTTTTTTTCTAGTTTTTTCACTTATTTTGAATTATTACATGGGCGCACCAAGGGGGCAGGGGGCGGGGGGCTAGGGGCCCGGGCCCCCCCAAACCACATATTTTTTTAGATATTTTCCATATATTTCATGAATAAACAAAAAAAATAGCATAAAGTACATCATGAGACCTCTGGGGGCCCCCCAAAGGTATCGGGCCCCCAAAGGTTTTTGAAGTTTTTTGACCAATGAATCAATGAACTATCAGCCCAAGGTAGAGGAAAGTAGTTCTATTCAGAGAGCTCACTTCAAGGCTCAGTTAACAGAGACGAAATTGAAATAGACTAAACTTTTCTTATCAGATTCAGGTTTTCTATTAGGATCTTTTGTTGTACTTGAATAAACCTTTTGCTAAGTAATAGGCCTTCTATAGTGTTAAACTGTGAAAAATATTTCACTATGATTTTTAGGTTTAGACAAAGTTTAATTGTTTTAACCCTCCAGTAGTGACATGAAAAAGAGGCACAACTTATAGGTAGGTCAGTCCAACAGATCAATATGCACATATGAGTTCCAACCGAGGTTGGTCAAGCAAACTTCTAAAGGCCGCTTGACATGGTGCATGACAATAAAATTTGCAGGCAAATGTATGAAATTTTGCCCAGGTGCATGCGCAGTACAAATCCAGCTGATTGTTGCAGGCAATCCATTTTTATCGGTCCGGTGCCATTTTTTTGCATGCAAACTGTTCTTGCATGCAAACTGGGGAATTTTCACCTAGATTCTGGGGAATCAATGCATGTCCATGCACAATGTCAAACGAAAAGAAGACTTTTTGCAGGCAACAATTTGAAATGCACCATGTCAAGCGGCCTTAATAAGTACTTTACAAAATATGTTTATTTAAAAAAATATAAATAAACATTATATAAAAAAAAACTTGCAAAATTAAAATACAGTTTTTCCTTGTCATTGGCCTCACACACCGTACATCACCATATGATTTTCCATGAACTATAAAACATAGGGCTTAAGTACAGTCAAACCTAAGGTTCATCAGCTCACAACAGTAAGTACTGTTCAAATTTTACAACAGTACAATATTCGCTGTTGTATTACTACTGTTACTATTACTTTTATTTTTGTTTTTTTGTAACAATATTTGCTCAATTATGTATCTAAAAGTTTATGCAAATAAATATATACTCTACTCTACAATTGGGCGTAACAGCATATGACCCATTAGGAGTATTAGAACCCAAGTTTTTTTGAGAGAAATTGAAAAAAATATCTGAGAGAACTTATTTGTTTTTCTTGTGGTCATCAAAGTCAACAAAGATTACTTTTTTTCCATCTATTATTAATGATGCCATAAAAATTTTTTTTTGGTAATAAGCTCAGAACAGTACCATAGAAATTTCACAACAGGACTTGTAGTAGGTCCAGTCAGATACTATACAAATTTTACGGTGTACAAGTTTTAGGTGTCAAAAAGCATGGAAATAAAGGAAAATTTGCACCAAAATAGTTTAAGATAAAAAGAGGTTTGAGTTAGGGAGATTGTCAAATTCACCAGTTTATTCTAAACTGTTTTGAGGTCTGTAAAATAAATATTTATTAAAGAAAAAGAAACTTTGATGATACAGGACTTCACTCGACACTATACAAGACACTACACTACCAAAAGTTTATTTAAGAGTTCTGTAGGATGGTGTACAAATTTGGTTCAGCTCATTATTCACACTTTAACCTCATATTGTTTTCCTTTTCTTTCTTCTCTAGACCCTTTTTTCAACCATCATTTTTAAAATTTTTCAACCGTTTTGAAAAAATAATCCATTCAGGAGAGACCCAGTCATGATCATTGCTGTATTCTAGTTTTGAAAGTTGCTTGCCTAGAATAGTAAAAAAATCATAGTGAAATATTTCTTACAGTTTAACACAATTCTATGTTACACTTCTGCAAAAGGTCCACTCAAGCACAAAAAAAGATCCCAATAGAAAATGTTGCCAAAATGGCAGTTACACATTTATCCAAAACAAATCTGACAAAAAACTTTCGAATATTTCAATTTATCCTCTGTTTAGTTTGGTAATAGAGCACTTATCCACTTTCTTTTCCTTTCTTTGACCTGATACCTAGTTCATTTAAATCAAGATGATTTTTTAAGCTCAAAATACTTGGCATTCCATCAAAACTAACATTATCAAGCTCTCCCCAGCTGCCACAATTCATAACAGCACAGAAACTAATAATAATGATTCAAACTGAGTAAAAAACTGGAAAAAAGTAAAAAAAAAACAAAAGTAAATAAAAACATAACCTTCAATTGATTTTTTTAAGAAAAACGCATTTTTCCCATGTGTACAAAGGTTCAATACTTAAAACAGCATCTTTGTTGTAAATTAAATCGTTTCACTTTTTTTAAAAATTACGTTTTTGTTAACATTGCGGCTTATGGGAAAACGCTTTGTTTGTCCTATGGCGACCATCTTGGATCGAAAAACAGCTGATCGTGACAGTTCGTTAGACAAGCTAATTTCAACCAAAGGTGCTCATGATACCTATAACCTCAAATTTAACCATATGGTCATGTCGTAGTGACTATAGTTAATTGGTACCAAGCTATCCAAAAAAGAAATGAGAGCGAGATGCAGGATTAATTACTAGCTTAAAATCATAATCTGGATTCTAGAAATCCCATATAGGCACAACATTGTGAACCCATTATAAATAAACTATAACCAAAATACCATATAGCCAAAATATAAATATTTTGTCGAACATAGTTCAAAACATAAAACAAAATCAATACCACATTTTGATATAGAAAAAATATGAAACTAATCAAAATAAAAAAATTAAGTAGTCTAAATAGAGAGATAATTGTCTGTCAAAGGCATAAAGAAAAATTGTAACATTTCCTCGGCAAAGAAAATTTTTTATAAAAATACATATATATATAATTATGTTATAACATATTTATCTAATTAAAAATAAAAATCTGGATATGCAATTGAATTTCATATTACCATTAATTAAAATTAGAGGAAAGTTCTAATTTATCCTATAAAAAAAATTTCAAGCCATGCTTGATCAACAAAAAATGTTTTTTAAGGTTATGTTATAACATAATTAAAATACCTTGTTTCTCGACAAAATCTCGAACAGAAAGGGCCGATTTTTGTAAAATTCCTCTCAATTTCCCAAACTACATAGCAATCACTGACCAATCAGATTTCTTAAAACCCCAAAATTTTCATTCTCCAGAAAATCAATAACACAAATCCGTATTCATTAATAAGACTAAAACTGACTGAATAATTTTGAGTCACTTTATTTAAATTACAAAAAACTTATGTTTATTGTTTTATAGGTAAATAAATTAGTAAACAATCTCAGAGTCTTTGCAAAACAAAGCTTTTTAGGTTAAAATACAACACGGCCTATTACGCAATGTGTGTCGTACTAGTTGAACAACCAGAAAATTCTTTCTATCCCTGTTTCACCCGAATGACAAAAAAGGGACAGACAACTCACTCGATCCTATTCCGAAACTGAACAAATTCAAAATGAACTTCTTCCAGCGGTTAGATAGCTGCATAAAATCAATAATCTTGAGCTTAACCTGACTACAGATAGGTAGCGTGCAAGTCACCGGATAAATTTTGTAACGAAGCTACTATATTTTTGCATAATTTTGTTCGTTACAATTAGTTCAGGCAGGGGAATTTTACTCTTATCTAAAAATGTAAAAAAAAATATTGCTTCTTTTTCTTACTTATCTAGGTTCATTATTAATCAACAGGAATGTGATCGGAATTTCTTGTACTTTGGAATGTGTAAATGGGGGATATTAAAGAATGTCATGTGGTCCTGGTGGGAATGGAATGCGCCTCGGCATTCGTTAAATATTTTAAACTCCCTCCACAAGATCAATTGTGGAATGTGATCGGAATTTCTTGTACTTTGGAATGTGTAAATGGGGGGTATTAAAGAATGTCATGTGGTCCTGGTGGGAATGGAATGTGCCTCGGCATTCGTTAAATATTTTAAACTCCCTCCACAAGATCATTTGTGGAATGTGATCGGAGTTTCCGGAATTTTATGATGAGGATCAAAATGCAAACTCAACCGGTGCGAAAACGAACATGCCTGTTTTCCATTCCTGCATTCCACAGTTGTGTTTTTATACACAGCATTCTTTCGAAATACCTTCGCATACTAAAAGTCGATTTTGGTTGGGAGTAAGTATACATTCCAAGCATTTTTCGGATCTTTAATATAAAAACTAAATTCATGCCTTAAAAGGCCTCTTCTCTTTTGCTTTTTCGCCGATCTCGTGAGCCGATAGATTATTTGTTTTTTTGTCAGTTTTGGGCTTATAAAAAAGGCCATCTTGACGGGTAACAAGCAAGATCAGACGTAACCGTGAAATATGTCTCGTGGGTATTGTTGGAATCGGGTGATTTATAACAATAAAACATTTAGACCGTAGGTTGGGTTAGTTGTCTCCCTTTTTGGATTTCACAAGATCATCTTAATGGTTGACAACTAAAACAACTGATCCGCCGTTTCTTCTTCTATGTTTTGCTGTGTAGATCAGGTGATTTATAACAATATTTAAAGTGACAGTAGTTTGATTTGTTTGTTGTCAGTTTTGGGCTTATAAAAAAGGCCATCTTGACGGGTAGCAAACAAGATCAGACGTAACCGTGAAATATGTCTCGTGGGTATTGTTGGAATCGGGTGATTTATAACAGTAAAATATTTAGACCGTAGGTTGTGTTAGTTGTCTCCCTTTTTGGATTTCACAAGATCATCTTAATGGTTGACAACTAAAACAACTGATCCGCCGTTTCTTCTTCTATGTTTTGCTGTGTAGATCAGGTGATTTATAGCAATATTTAAAGTGACAGTAGTTTGATTTGTTTGTTGTCAGTTTTGGGCTTATAAAAAAAACCATCTTGACGGGTAACAAACAAGACCAGACGTAACCGTGAAATATGTCTCGTGGGTATTGTTGGGATCGGGTGATTTATAACAGTAAAATATTTAGACCGTAGGTTGGGTTAGTTGTCTCCCTTTTTGGATTTCACAAGATCATCTTAATGGTTGACAACTAAAACAACTGATCCGCCGTTTCTTCTTCTATGTTTTGCTGTGTAGATCAGGTGATTTATAACAATATTTAAAGTGCCAGTAGTTTGATTTGTTTGTTGTCAGTTTTGGACTTATAAAAAAAGCCATCTTGACGGGTAACAAACAAGATCAGACGTAACCGTTAAATATGTCTCGTGGGTATTGTTGGAATCGGGTGATTTATAACAGTAAAATATTTAGACCGTAGGTTGGGTTAGTTGTCTCCCTTTTTGGATTTCACAAGATCATCTTAATAGTTGACAACTAAAACAACTGATCCTCCGTTTCTTCTTCTAAGTTTTGCTGTGTAAATCAAATGATTTATAACAATATTTAATATGGTCGTGGTTTAATCCGTTTGTTTTTTAAATTTTGTAACCTGAATATAACTTAACGGCTAACAAACAAAATCACTCGATCCTTGTGTGTTTTATTGGGTATTATTGGAATCGGGTGATGTGTGCTTTGACCTAGCCGTCTTGATTTATATTCCTGTTGAGCAATAAAGTGGCTCTGTTAAAGGGTAAAGGGCTGGAGCAATAAGTTAATCTTAAAACACTGAGTCGTTTTCTTCTAACCAATTGAATGTTAGCTGGCTTAAGGTCATTTTTGGAGCTATCCGTAAACCTAGTTGCTTGATTTAACTTTCGCTTATCTGGTTTTGAAAATGTCTAATTTTCTTCCGCTTTTTATCCTGCCTGTGCTAAACTAAATTAATTGTTTATTATTTTTAAGAAATTGTTTATCTTTACTTTCTAGTTACTATTTTGGTACAAAGTGTTTGCTAGTTTTTGGCCTAAACACGAATTCCGTATTGAAATAAAGTTTAACATTGTCGAGAGATTTGCTGACATTTTGTACTAAAGCCCTTATAAACAATTCCGTATATTTCAATCCTTATGTTATTATTTTATTGTTCTTTATGTTAAGGATATTTGTCGATTTTTTTATTTATGTAATAATTGGCTAAAAATGTTAAAAATTTGATCTTGGGATTGTGCTAGAATAATTCTTATTACCTTTATTTTTGTTCCAATTGACAAATGTGATTTCGAATTTGATTTTATTTTATAATTATATATTTTTATTACCAAATTTACGTTGTTCTATGTTATGACTGTTAAATTTTTCCCTAAATAAACCTGGATTTCTCCACTGTTTAAAAGCTACCTCTGCTGGCACAGGAGACTCTAAGCTCCTTTATTTCTTAGAGTGGCGCCCGAGGCAACTTCTGTCAAATTCTTTGCAGCATTCCAGCTCCTAAAATTTGACAGGAACCCTGTGACGTCAAATGAAAAGGGCGAAAATCAACGTCTCTTTACAAATTTGGCACCCGAGCAGGGACCTTGTTTTTTTTATTAATTTGTTTTTTTTTTGTAACACATAGAATGTATGCTAGCACAATCACAGGTTAATGTTTTTATTTATAAAATGGTATTTTTTTTAGTTTAGCACATGGTAGTCAGCTTTCTGTCACTAATTTGCGTAGGGTGGATGGTCAAATCATTATTTTTTTCTTTCTTCTCTCTCTTTTGTTGTATATATAATACAGGCTTTTCTAAAGTCTTTTATCGCTTGTAAAGTTTCACCGTAATGTAGCAAAAATCGTAAATTTTTCTGCTTTTCATACATTTATTTATTTGTAAATAATTACCCGGTTTTTCGTTGTTGTATAAATACCGACCAGTTTCTAATTAAAACAAAAAAAAAAGAATTAATTGTCAAAATTGTGACGATATTTTTTTTTCTTCTTCTCTTTCAGTTTTTTTTAATTTCTTGAGTTTTTTTTTACCGTTTGTAGAGTTTTACCGTAATGTAGCAAAGACCGTAAATTTTTGAATCTTTCGTACACTAACTTGGTTATGCATAGTTAACCTGTTTGCTATTTTTTATTTTATTTTTTTTTGTAAAAATACCGACCGGTTTCTTATTAAATAAAAAACGACTAATTTTCAAAATTATAGCGATAATTTTTTTTTGTACAGTTTTTTTTTATTTTTTGAGTTTTTTTACCGCTTGTAGAGTTTTACCGTAATGTAGCAAAGACCGTAATTTTTTTTAATCTTTCGTACGCTAACTTGGTTATACATTGTTAACTTGTTTGCTATTTTTATTTTAGTATTTTTTTTTGTAAAAATTCCGACCGGTTTCTTATTAAATAAAAAACGACTAATTTTCAAAATTATAGCGATAATTTTTTTTTTTGTACAGTTTTTTTTTAATTTCTTGAGTTTTTTTACCGCTTGTAGAGTTTCACTTTAATGTAGCAAGGACCGTAAATTTTTGAACTTTTCGTGTATTTATTTGTTTATAAATAGTTAACCTGTTTGTTCGTTTTTTTAAAAAAAAAATTATTTTGTTTATTGTCAAATATATGGCGATGGTTTCTTTTATTTTTTTTTTTAAAGAAAGAGATAATTATTTTGCAAAGTAAAATTTAAAAAAAAACAGCGCCACCGGCGACGCTTTGTTTTCTTTCTGGGTAATTAAAGGAAAACTAAAAAAAAACTAAACCCACTGCGGTGGGAGATAAATAAATATTTTTTTTTCTTCTCTGTTAATAATGTCTTAAATGGCGATCCAGTATTTTTTTTTAAATTGTTTAAGAATACCTGCATGTATTATTAAAGAGATTTTGTCTTGTCATGTCTTGTCATGTCTTGTCATGTCTTGTCATGTCTTGTCATGTCTTGTCATGTCTTGTCATGTCTTGTCATGTCTTGTCATGTCTTGTCATGTCTTGTCATGTCTTGTCATGTCTTGTCATGTCTTGTCATGTCTTGTCATGTCTTGTCATGTCTTGTCATGTCTTGTCATGTCTTGTCATGTCTTGTCATGTCTTGTCATGTCTTGTCATGTCTTGTCATGTCTTGTCATGTCTTGTCATGTCTTGTCATGTCTTGTCATGTCTTGTCATGTCTTGTCATGTCTTGTCATGTCTTGTCATGTCTTGTCATGTCTTGTCATGTCTTGTCATGTCTTGTCATGTCTTGTCATGTCTTGTCATGTCTTGTCATGTCTTGTCATGTCTTGTCATGTCTTGTCATGTCTTGTCATGTCTTGTCATGTCTTGTCATGTCTTGTCATGTCTTGTCATGTCTTGTCATGTCTTGTCATGTCTTGTCATGTCTTGTCATGTCTTGTCATGTCTTGTCATGTCTTGTCATGTCTTGTCATGTCTTGTCATGTCTTGTCATGTCTTGTCATGTCTTGTCATGTCTTGTCATGTCTTGTCATGTCTTGTCATGTCTTGTCATGTCTTGTCATGTCTTGTCATGTCTTGTCATGTCTTGTCATGTCTTGTCATGTCTTGTCATGTCTTGTCATGTCTTGTCATGTCTTGTCATGTCTTGTCATGTCTTGTCATGTCTTGTCATGTCTTGTCATGTCTTGTCATGTCTTGTCATGTCTTGTCATGTCTTGTCATGTCTTGTCATGTCTTGTCATGTCTTGTCATGTCTTGTCATGTCTTGTCATGTCTTGTCATGTCTTGTCATGTCTTGTCATGTCTTGTCATGTCTTGTCATGTCTTGTCATGTCTTGTCATGTCTTGTCATGTCTTGTCATGTCTTGTCATGTCTTGTCATGTCTTGTCATGTCTTGTCATGTCTTGTCATGTCTTGTCATGTCTTGTCATGTCTTGTCATGTCTTGTCATGTCTTGTCATGTCTTGTCATGTCTTGTCATGTCTTGTCATGTCTTGTCATGTCTTGTCATGTCTTGTCATGTCTTGTCATGTCTTGTCATGTCTTGTCATGTCTTGTCATGTCTTGTCATGTCTTGTCATGTCTTGTCATGTCTTGTCATGTCTTGTCATGTCTTGTCATGTCTTGTCATGTCTTGTCATGTCTTGTCATGTCTTGTCATGTCTTGTCATGTCTTGTCATGTCTTGTCATGTCTTGTCATGTCTTGTCATGTCTTGTCATGTCTTGTCATGTCTTGTCATGTCTTGTCATGTCTTGTCATGTCTTGTCATGTCTTGTCATGTCTTGTCATGTCTTGTCATGTCTTGTCATGTCTTGTCATGTTTTGTCATGTCTTGTCATGTTTTGTCATCATGTCTTGTCATGTCTTGTCATGTCTTGTCATGTCTTGTCATGTTTTGTCATCATGTCTTGTCATGTCTTGTCATGTCTTGTCATGTCTTGTCATGTCTTGTCATGTCTTGTCATGTCTTGTCATGTCTTGTCATGTCTTGTCATGTCTTGTCATGTCTTGTCATGTCTTGTCATGTCTTGTCATGTCTTGTCATGTCTTGTCATGTCTTGTCATGTCTTGTCATGTCTTGTCATGTCTTGTCATGTCTTGTCATGTCTTGTCATGTCTTGTCATGTCTTGTCATGTCTTGTCATGTCTTGTCATGTCTTGTCATGTCTTGTCATGTTTTGTCATGTCTTGTCATGTCTTGTCATGTCTTGTCATGTCTTGTCATGTCTTGTCATGTCTTGTCATGTCTTGTCATGTCTTGTCATGTCTTGTCATGTCTTGTCATGTCTTGTCATGTCTTGTCATGTCTTGTCATGTCTTGTCATGTCTTGTCATGTCTTGTCATGTCTTGTCATGTCTTGTCATGTCTTGTCATGTCTTGTCATGTCTTGTCATGTCTTGTCATGTCTTGTCATGTCTTGTCATGTCTTGTCATGTCTTGTCATGTCTTGTCATGTCTTGTAATGTCTTGTCATGTCTTGTCATGTCTTGTCATGTCTTGTCATGTCTTGTCATGTCTTGTCATGTCTTGTCATGTCTTGTCATGTCTTGTCATGTCTTGTCATGTCTTGTCATGTCTTGTCATGTCTTGTCATGTCTTGTCATGTCTTGTCATGTCTTGTCATGTCTTGTCATGTCTTGTCATGTCTTGTCATGTCTTGTCATGTCTTGTCATGTCTTGTCATGTCTTGTCATGTCTTGTCATGTCTTGTCATGTCTTGTCATGTCTTGTCATGTCTTGTCATGTCTTGTCATGTCTTGTCATGTCTTGTCATGTCTTGTCATGTCTTGTCATGTCTTGTCATGTCTTGTCATGTCTTGTCATGTCTTGTCATGTCTTGTCATGTCTTGTCATGTCTTGTCATGTCTTGTCATGTCTTGTCATGTCTTGTCATGTCTTGTCATGTCTTGTCATGTCTTGTCATGTCTTGTCATGTCTTGTCATGTCTTGTCATGTCTTGTCATGTCTTGTCATGTCTTGTCATGTCTTGTCATGTCTTGTCATGTCTTGTCATGTCTTGTCATGTCTTGTCATGTCTTGTCATGTCTTGTCATGTCTTGTCATGTCTTGTCATGTCTTGTCATGTCTTGTCATGTCTTGTCATGTCTTGTCATGTCTTGTCATGTCTTGTCATGTCTTGTCATGTCTTGTCATGTCTTGTCATGTCTTGTCATGTCTTGTCATGTCTTGTCATGTCTTGTCATGTCTTGTCATGTCTTGTCATGTCTTGTCATGTCTTGTCATGTCTTGTCATGTCTTGTCATGTCTTGTCATGTCTTGTCATGTCTTGTCATGTCTTGTCATGTCTTGTCATGTCTTGTCATGTCTTGTCATGTCTTGTCATGTCTTGTCATGTCTTGTCATGTCTTGTCATGTCTTGTCATGTCTTGTCATGTCTTGTCATGTCTTGTCATGTCTTGTCATGTCTTGTCATGTCTTGTCATGTCTTGTCATGTCTTGTCATGTCTTGTCATGTCTTGTCATGTCTTGTCATGTCTTGTCATGTCTTGTCATGTCTTGTCATGTCTTGTCATGTCTTGTCATGTCTTGTCATGTCTTGTCATGTCTTGTCATGTCTTGTCATGTCTTGTCATGTCTTGTCATGTCTTGTCATGTCTTGTCATGTCTTGTCATGTCTTGTCATGTCTTGTCATGTCTTGTCATGTCTTGTCATGTCTTGTCATGTCTTGTCATGTCTTGTCATGTCTTGTCATGTCTTGTCATGTCTTGTCATGTCTTGTCATGTCTTGTCATGTCTTGTCATGTCTTGTCATGTCTTGTCATGTCTTGTCATGTCTTGTCATGTCTTGTCATGTCTTGTCATGTCTTGTCATGTCTTGTCATGTCTTGTCATGTCTTGTCATGTCTTGTCATGTCTTGTCATGTCTTGTCATGTCTTGTCATGTCTTGTCATGTCTTGTCATGTCTTGTCATGTCTTGTCATGTCTTGTCATGTCTTGTCATGTCTTGTCATGTCTTGTCATGTCTTGTCATGTCTTGTCATGTCTTGTCATGTCTTGTCATGTCTTGTCATGTCTTGTCATGTCTTGTCATGTCTTGTCATGTCTTGTCATGTCTTGTCATGTCTTGTCATGTCTTGTCATGTCTTGTCATGTCTTGTCATGTCTTGTCATGTCTTGTCATGTCTTGTCATGTCTTGTCATGTCTTGTCATGTCTTGTCATGTCTTGTCATGTCTTGTCATGTCTTGTCATGTCTTGTCATGTCTTGTCATGTCTTGTCATGTCTTGTCATGTCTTGTCATGTCTTGTCATGTCTTGTCATGTCTTGTCATGTCTTGTCATGTCTTGTCATGTCTTGTCATGTCTTGTCATGTCTTGTCATGTCTTGTCATGTCTTGTCATGTCTTGTCATGTCTTGTCATGTCTTGTCATGTCTTGTCATGTCTTGTCATGTCTTGTCATGTCTTGTCATGTCTTGTCATGTCTTGTCATGTCTTGTCATGTCTTGTCATGTCTTGTCATGTCTTGTCATGTCTTGTCATGTCTTGTCATGTCTTGTCATGTCTTGTCATGTCTTGTCATGTCTTGTCATGTCTTGTCATGTCTTGTCATGTCTTGTCATGTCTTGTCATGTCTTGTCATGTCTTGTCATGTCTTGTCATGTCTTGTCATGTCTTGTCATGTCTTGTCATGTCTTGTCATGTCTTGTCATGTCTTGTCATGTCTTGTCATGTCTTGTCATGTCTTGTCATGTCTTGTCATGTCTTGTCATGTCTTGTCATGTCTTGTCATGTCTTGTCATGTCTTGTCATGTCTTGTCATGTCTTGTCATGTCTTGTCATGTCTTGTCATGTCTTGTCATGTCTTGTCATGTCTTGTCATGTCTTGTCATGTCTTGTCATGTCTTGTCATGTCTTGTCATGTCTTGTCATGTCTTGTCATGTCTTGTCATGTCTTGTCATGTCTTGTCATGTCTTGTCATGTCTTGTCATGTCTTGTCATGTCTTGTCATGTCTTGTCATGTCTTGTCATGTCTTGTCATGTCTTGTCATGTCTTGTCATGTCTCTCACCACTCACCCTTCAGTAACTGACTGGAATAAAGATAGAAAGTCCAGTTCAGGTACCACCAAAAATTTAAAACTTTAAAAAAATAGCTACATAAAATACTACAAAAATAGTTACATAAAATACTACTAAAGCATTCTCAATAAAAGCCAATTGTCAACAATATTCAAGATTAAGATAAATAATGAAATTATATTATCACATTAAATTCAGAAAAATAGAACAAACAATCTTCAAATATATAAAAAAAATTATTTTAAAGCAAATTCAGTTATGGAGGTAAACAATGTTCAAATTAAAAAGATTTTAAAGTTTCCAAAACTTTTCCTCCGAACCCAAGAAGTCAACACACCAAAAAAAAATTGACAACTTTTCCCTAAATTCTTGATTTTTCTATTAAAAAAACACGTTGGTCGCCACTTTGTTATATTGAAATAGAGTTGGGGGCCACTTTGTTATATTAAAATAGAGTTGGGCGTCACTTTGTTATATTATTTTTTCATATAATATAACTTTTTTGTATATTATTGATGTTGTTTTAATATACCCCAAATTTACCTCGGCTAGGTAGAGCTATTTAGGGTCGTGAGGTTCTTTTAAGAAAAATATTGTCAATTTTCTATTTTTGAAATGATAATAGACCTCTATTTACTTTGACACAATTAACAACAATGGTGACAGATTTTCCTTACTATCACCATGTTACCAATGTATCAATGCAGGAACGAAATAAAAGATCAGGATTACTTAACGAAATAAAAGATCAGGATTACTTTTTGTTTACAAACCTCAACATTTATTTTGTTTCAGAAAGAAAAAAAATAAAAAACAAATGATCAAATATAAACAAGAAAAAAAATATCAATTTTATGTTGAAACTCAGTTTCTTAAAAAGGTAGTAAAAAAAATTATATTAATAAAATTATAGATTTTTTTATTCAAATATAACTTAAAAGAGACATACTTCCTTTTTAGAACCTTGTTTCTTTGGATGTACAATAGTAAAAAAAATATTTACATATGTTGTAATAGTTTTGTCGAGAATTGTGGTTAGAAAAAAAAATAACATAAAAACAAAACAATCTTAACCCAGGAAATGTCTAGTAACTATAGTTAATTGGTACCAAGCTATCCAAAAAAGAAATGAGAGCGAGATGCAGGTTTAATTACTAGCTTAAAATCATAATCCGGATTCTAGAAATCCCATGTAGGCACAACATTGTGAACCCATTATAAATAAACTATAATCAAAATACCATATAGCCAATATATAAATATTTTGTCGAACATAGTTCGAAACATAAAACAAAATCAATACCACATTTTGATAATGAAAAAATATGAAACTAATCAAAATAAAAATATTAAGTAGTCTAAATAGAGAGATAATTGTGTGTCAAAGGCATAAAGAAAAATTGTAACATTCCCTCGGCAAAGAAAAATTTTATAAAAATACATATATATATACATATATATATAAATATATATATATATATATATATATATATATATATATATATATTTATGTTATAACATATTTACCTAATTAAAAATAAAAATCTGGTATATGCAATTGAGTTTCATATTACCATTAATTAAAATTATAGCAAAGTTCTAATGTATCCTATAAAAAAATTTCAAGCCATGCCTGATGAACAAAAAAAAATTTTTAAGGTTATGTTATAACATAATTAAAAAACCTTGTTTCTCGACAAAATCTCGAACAGAAAGGGCCGATTTTTGTAAAATTCCTCTCAATTTCGCAACCTACATAGCAATCACTGACCAATCAGATTCCTTAAAACCCCAAAATTTTCATTCTCCAGAAAATCAATGACACAAATCCGTATTCATTAATAAGACTAAAACTGACTGAATAATTTTGAGTCACTTTATTTAAATTACAAAAAACTTATGTTTATTGTTTTATAGGTAAATAAATTAGTAAACAATCTCAGAGTCTTTGCAAAACAAAGCTTTTTAGGTTAAAATAGAACACGGCCTATTACGCAATGTGTGTCGTACTAGTTGAACAACCAGAAAATACTTTCTATCCCTGTTTCACCCGAATGACAAAAAAGGGACAGACAACTCACTCGATCCTATTCCGAAACTGAACAAATTCAAAACGAACTTCTTCCAGCGGTTAGATCGCTGAATAAAATCAATAATCTTCTTTTACCCGATTATCTTAAAATCCAAGATCTGTATCAAAAATTGTAGACTATAAACTTCACAGGCCTGTGCAACTTAAATCAATTTTTACAAATCACCAAACAAATTAATTCTGTTACAAGTTATTTCCAATTTTCTCAGAAACTAAGCTCAATTGACAAAAATGTGTTTTATACTTTATTGTAGGAAATAAAATTTCTTTTTAACAATGTGTAAGTCAGTGGGGTTAAATTAATGACAAACCCTTCAGCGACGTCCGTATATAGGGGTCAATTAAAAAATAAAATAAATAAAATCATTTTTGTCACATTTTTCTCCCGATTTTTTTTTCGAATATAAAAAAAATACATTTTTTAAAAAGTATTTTTTTAATATATTTTAAATGAAGTAATTTAAACTTTGTTGTATTAAAATCGGATAAAAAATAAAAAAGATAAAATTTGTTTTTAAATATGTTTTTCCGCCATATTGAATCCGCCATATTTTAAAAAAGGCGCGATTATCACAATGACAATAAGTCAAAACCTGATCTGCTAGGTATGTTAAACAAATTTAGATTACTTTCAAAAAGTTCTTATGGTTTTCATTAAAAGCATAATTTTTAAATATACCCCAAAGACCCCTATTTTTTCCAGTTATTTGGAAATAACTTAAAAACTAATTAACGCATTGGAACACTTAACCAAGATTTGAATAAAGAATCAAAATAGCTATCTTTTTTATATAATTTTTTTTCTAGCTCCAATAGTTTTATAATTAAAATAAAAAAATAAAAATAATAACTTTTTTTTAAATTTTTTGAATTTCTTGACAAATACAAAAAAAAACATATTTTCTGACCAATACATTTTTCAATAAATTACAAAGCAAGTTGTTTAATGCTGCCAGTTATTTTAGTTTATTGTTTTATTTTGGATTTTTTGGAAAACCTAACATTAAAATTTGTTTTGATATTTTTGGGCTTTCAGCAAAAACCTTCAAAAAGTCCTGTTTGGGAAAAATTCCGATTAGGTGATAATTTCTCTCTTTGTTGAAAGTTATTTTCTTTTTGATCACCCGATCATTTTGGTAAAATCATGCGCGTTTTTTTGCTCACGCTGGGAGTTTGAAGCGCCACCCTGTGTTTGACAGGGGCATGAAGAAATCACTTCCGACAAAAAACTGAAGCAAGTCACACGTGTTTTTGGGTTGAAGACCGAAATTTCCAACCACAAGAAAAAGCCGCGGCTGGTGAAAGTGTGGAGCTGCTACAGAATTAAAGAAGGTAAGCTTCTAGCGTGTTGCCGATTTTTCCCTTTGTTTTTTAGTTTAATAGACTCTGTTTTCCCAGACGGGGCGAATTTAACTTTGGGGTTATTTTTTTGGGGTATCTCTAGTTTTTCTCCCCTTCAGGGCTCAGTTGTCTATTTGCTCCTTCAGACCCTTATGTATGAAAAAGCCCTTTGGATTTTACAGTTTTTTTTGTAAAAAAATTGGTAATTTTATAGTTTTTTTGCAGCATCCACATTTTATCGTTTTTTGCCAGATTCGAACATTGTTGTTTTTGTGCCGGTTTTTTTTTTGTTGTTGTTCCGCATGAATTTGAAGGTTGGTTGCCCTGAGTTTGGTATATGACCTCGTACGGCGATAAGAAAACCCGCGTACGACATTTGGGAGCGGCCCGGGCCCGTTCTTTTTTCTTGCTGGCTGACGTTTCATTGACGTTTGTGTGTTCTAACCACACAACTTCACGTGTTGTTTTGTTTACCTCCGAGGTTAGAAAATTGTTGATTATTCGTCGGGTTTCGAATTTGTTTGTGTAAAATCCGTCGAAATTTAGCTTTGTTTTTTGCTTTCGTTAAACGCGAGATTAGTGCCGCGTTGTTTAGCGAACCGTACCCGTGTGTTGATAGCGAATTTGTCGCGAAAAAACCTACTTTTTTGTATCTGATAAAAACCGCTTTATAATGTCTGATCCAAGAAGTTTAAAACAAAAACAAAAAAGTGTTTTTAATAAATTAAAAACAACTTACAATAGAGCCGTCGAAGCCCAGGGCAATGCAGATAAGGCAAAAAAGTTAAAACCCAGATGGGAAGATGTGCCTTCTCTGGTAAGTCAATTCGATACATTGCATTTTGAAATTATAAGCTTAGATAGTAGTGATCAGATACAAGAAAGTCAGGAAACTTTAGTGCAGGAATTTGATGAAATGAAATACACAATTAGATCGATTTGTCGTGAGCTCTATCCTGAGGATTACCAAGATGCCTCACAGACAATTTTGAACCATTCCCTGGTAAATGTGGACAGGGGTCTTGAAATTAAAAGAATAGAGGTACCTCATTTTGACGGTAATCTTAAAAAATGGCCCACCTTTTTTGATATGTTTAAGTCACTTGTTCATGATAAAGCTGACATGAGTGAAATAGCTAAATTTCAAGCCTTAAATACGGCTCTGGTGGGAGAGGCCGCATCTGTAATTAGGAACATAAAGCTAACCTCGGATAATTATCGAGTAGCCTTCGATGCGATGATTAGACGCTTTAATAATAAAAGACTTTTGGTAACAAATTATTGGACGTCTATTTGTCATGCCCCTTCTGCAAAATCGAGCAACCCACATGATTTGAGGTTATTGTTGTCCACTTTCCGGGAAAATTTGGAAGCATTGTTAAACTATTTTGCAAAAAGTTGATACCCCATTGAAAACTTAGTTTGAGATTGAGTATAGTGATAAGGAAATCCCGTCTTATAAAGATTTGTTTAAATTCTTAGAGAATAATTGTCGGGCTTTGGAAAATAGTTCTCTTTTGAATAAGCCGAAGGAGGTCTCAGCTCCTCTACCCCCTAGGAAGGGTGGCAAACCACCCTATATTGTGTTATTGACTGGAACTGGCCAGTCTGGTAATAACGGTTGTGTTTATTGCCAGCAACAGCCCTACCATCCCCTTGTGAAGTGTACCAGATTTCTGAAATTAGAAGTAGGTCAACGCCATCAATTTGTTAAGCGTGAACGATTGTGTTTTAACTGCTTTGGCAAACATGGTATATCTCAATGCCCTACAAATGCCACGTGTCGTCGGTGCCAGGGTCTTCACCATTCCCTGTTGCACTTTGTGAAAAGCTCTCCGAGCCCCCAAGTTGATTGTCCAAGGGAGACCCCCCGTATACCTAATAGTGAAGGTGCCACACAGGCATTGTGTACCGCTACACCCAGTAGCAACCAACTAAATTTGTGTCTTGTAGGACTTAAAGTAGCTCCGAATAGAACTCCAATTGAAGGAATAAATGGCATGATTTCTAGTACTTCATATGGCAATGTTACATTGAAAATTGCCAAGTTTCCTGATAGTTTGTTTTCCTGTGATGCCATTCTTATTTCTAAAATTTGTGGAACCATACCTGTGACTGTTGTAGAATATGATTCTATTCAGTGGCCGTACCGCAGAAATTTAGATTTTGCTGATCCTAATTTTGGACAACCTAGTAGTGTAGACCTTTTAATTGGTGTTGATTTGTTTGGTTAGATGCTTGTGCCTGGCTTTACAAAAGGAGAAAATGAAGGACCTTGTGCCATTAATTCAATATTTGGTTGGATACTCCTTGGTGGTTTTGATGGTCCTCGTAAAACTCAAAAACCCATTAGTTTGTTGACCTGACTGTCTTTCCCTATAGAATCTCGATTGGATAGTACCTTAAGGTTTTGGGAACTAGAATTGACCCCTCAAAAAATCCCTCTTTCCTCTGATGAGGACTGATTTGCTACCACTAATTCAAGAACTGAGTCCGGCAGATATGTTGTTCGCTTGCCTTTCGGAGAGCCTCGACAAGAACTTGGTAACTCTAAAGGTCAAGCATTGCGTACATTCAATATGATGGAAAACCGATTGTTGAAAAATCCTGCTTTGTATAGTGCCTACAAAGACTTTGTTCAGGATTACCTAGACCAGGGGCATATGAAATTGGACAATTCTAGCCCTGACTTCCATTCATATTTTATTCCACACCACCCAGTTGTGAAGGCAGATGGTGACTTGTCAAAAATTCGAATTGTTTTTGATGCATCTGCCAAGACCTCAAATAGTCATAGCTTAAATTCTATTTTATTAGTAGGACCTAAACTCCAAAGAGATATTGTGTCATTATTGCTTACTTTTCGCCTTTATAGTATTGTATATTCTAGTGACATACGTCAAATGTTCAGACAGATTGATATGCATCAGGCTGATGTGTGTTATCAAAAGATATTGTGGCGGTTCGACCCAACCGAGGAGATTCAAGAGTACTCTCTTCAAACAATGACTTATGGTGTGAATTCGAGCCCATACCTAGCTATTCGTACTCTTCACCAGCTCGTTAAAGGTAATGGCAATGACTTTCCACTAGCGAACAAGGTGTTGATGCATACTACTTATGTGGACGATGCCATCGGATTAGCTAATTCTGTAGCTGAAGCTTTAGAAAGCCAGAAACATCTAATTGCGTTGTTAAAATTGGGTTGTTTTGAACTTCGTAAGTGGACTAGCAACACTCCTGAGTTACTAGAATCGGTTCCAGCTAGTCATCAGCAACCAATTTCCTTTGATGATGAATCTGCTGGTTTAAAAATCCTTGGATAAAGTGGTGTCCAAAATCGGATTCGTTTTGTTATGATGTGATGCCCATGGAAAGACCTTGTACCAAGAGAAACATTCTCTCTGAGATTGCAAGGATATATGATCTACTCGGGTTCCTAGCCCCAATTGTTTTGGTTGCTAAGTGTTTAATGCAACGTTTGTGGGTCCAGGGTCTTTCATGGTATGATACCCCCTCCAGTGATATTGTTGCACAGTGGCAACTCTATGTGTCGCAACTACCATTGTTATTGTTGTTATCTTCGATATCAATACCTCGTTATGTTGTGAAGCAAAATGCTGTCACCACTGAATTGCATGGCTTTTGTGACGCCTCAAGTGGTGCAGTATATATTCGACAAATTGAGTTGGATGGAAATATTTCTATTTCCCTTTTGTGTGGGAAAAGTAGGGTGTGCCCTTTGAAAAGTATTTCTATTCCACGCTTAGAATTGTGTGCTGCTGTATTGTTGGAGTTTGTTGGCAATCATCTTGACTACATCCCGATTGATAAGATTTTTGCTTGGTCTGACTCCAGCGTTACCCTTGCTTGGATAAAATCGTGTCCATCAAAACGAAAGGTTTTTGTAGCCAGTCGTGTAATTCCGAAGTAGAGTTTTAGAAAGGTCAAATATGGGCTGAAATGTTTCAAGAAAAGATGGTACGCCAGCGCGAACTTGGCGAGGCACTGCCGTGCCCTCAGATGACAAAATCATGTTGTCAAAGGAACCAAAAATATGTAACAAAAATATTGTTAGGATAGTGTACTTTGAAAATAAATAATAGCAAAAAAATAAAAATTGTCCTTTGTGTCCCCGGTCTTCCGTATACTCTTTCTTCAATACAATACATTTTAAATTTTTAAAATCGGTTTATTAGATTATCAAAATGGAATATTTAGATAAAACTAAAAAAGCACATCGAATTAAACTTTTTGTGGGCTTGCTAGTCATATTAAAAACATCATTCCTTTTAAGAGGCAAAACTTGTGCTGTGGCAAGAAGTAAGGTGAATTAAAAAAAAAATAATTTAGCTTAATTGGTGTCATTTTAAATAGAAGTTCATATGTTCTATATACATGGTGTCCCATAACTTAGGGGCCATACTGCAGCAGGTGATAGAGGGGGTTATGTCCAAGAAGAAATTTTATATAACATTAGTTAGTTAGTTAGAAGAGTGGGGGAAAAAGGGTTTTACAAAACAAGAAAATCTGTCACATCCAGCTAAATACACAGCTAATTGTGATTAAAAAATGTTGCATTGCTTTTTTTGATAAAATTATAAGTTAAGGAGATACAGGCTGTCAAAATAACCTCCAAAACTGTATAAAAAATAAAAAAATTTTGAAAAAATTAATTCTTATTTATTTATTCTTTTAAAAAACATCAATAATATTTTATTATTATGTCTCACTAGATACAAAAAATATTTTAAAAAAAGCATTGCGTTTAATATGGCATTTATAAAAGTTTATAACAAAAAAATTGTAAAAAAAAAATTGACCGACTAATTTTTTTTAAAATTATTATTATTTAATAATAATAATAACAGTAGCGCACCCAGGAATATGTCTTGAGGGGGTCCCGAGGCCTCATGATTTCGTATTTCATGCTATTTTTTGTGTTTATTCATGAAATATGTGGAAAATATATACAAAAATCTTAGGCCCCGGCCCCCCCCCTGGGTGCGCCCATGATAATAATGCTTTTATTGTCAACAACAAAGAAAAATAACAATATAATATTCTAATTTAATATCCTAAAGAAAAAGAGAGTCAATTTATTGCTCTTGTTTTAATACACGACCCAATTTCATATTTTAAATAAATAAAGTTTAAAAAACTGCCAACTTTGAGGTTCTGTATCTCGACAAAGAAAGAGTTTTAACCCATGCATTATAGGAATTTTTTTAGCAGACATGACCTCCTCTATAAACTGTTGGTCTATGGCCCCTAACTAATGGGACACCCTGTATAAATAGAAACAAATTTCTTAGAAAATCGGAAGCTTTTTTTACACAAACTGCAACCAAAAGAAAACATTAATTGAACCATATAAATAGAAGCATCGACTGAGGGTGTTCACAGGCTCGAGAGTTTGAATTGACGCCCCGAAGCACTCGGCAGCTCTTTAGTTTGCATTAAAGACCATGGAACCCATTAAAAAAAAAGAGGATCTACACAGCGCCTCGGGGCGTCAAATCAAATGCTCGAGCCTGTGAACATCCTCGGAAGATGCTTCTGCTGACTATTTTATTAATATGATTGAACCTCCAATAAAATTCAAAGTATACCAACCTGTGTAGCTTTAAGAGAGACGAGAAATATCCCTAAGTAGAAAAACTTAATTAAAAATAATATCTTCTTTGTTAAAACGGAGCGCAAGAAAGACTCTTTCCTTATTTGAAAAATAGCGCTATTGGGGGTTCTTTTTGTGTGCTCCTATGCTTTTAAGTATGAGATTTAATTATTATAGCCCCCTGTTGGTTGCTGAAAGCGGATATTGCGTGAAAGTTATTCCCTAATTTGAAGTTTAACTATTAATAACCTGAATTGAGATTCATCATCAGGCACATGATAAGATAATTGATAAGATATACAAGAGTATTTTTTCATGTTTATATATTCTAGTTTTTTTAAACTTAAAAAAAAAAAGGAGGAAATACGATTCCGAACTCTTCTTCTGTGTGTATTTAAGATGTATTTACGCATTTAGCACCCATACATCCCTTCTATTTAAAAATTGGGAGTGGAATACTACCTACGACGCTTTAAGGCTCCAGTTTGGCAACGCAGGATTCTGTGTGATAACAACCGAAACAACCACTAGCATTCCTACGAAAAATTATAAAGCAAGTAGCCGTGCTAAATATAAGTATTCCACCAATAACAAACTATAAAATAATTAATTCTTTTCCTACTCCAATTTTGTTTTAAGTCGAACCCCTGGAGGCAGCTAAATATTTTGGTATCCACAAATTCAGTTTATTATTGAAAAGTATATCGTTTGTGAAGTCTCTCAAAAAAATAAAAATTTTGTTCCCCAAAATAAAATAGATTTTTACTGTTAAAAATATGTTTTAGTCATATACGAGTATTTGATGGCAAACCATTTTACTATAAGAAATCCTCGAAAAAAGCGCCAAATTTTTTATATTATATATTTTTAATATCTCTAAAATTCTAAAAAAAATTCAAAACCAAAAACTCCCTATCCGCCATCAGGGTCGCGCCCAATTGGAGATTCTACTCCCCCCCCCCACCCATTGTAGTGTAGGAAACAAACTGTAATGTATATATGCAAGTAACATTTATACCAGAACTCTAATTTTTGAAATCTACCCTCATCCTTTTTTCGGGTTATGTACAGTGGATTTTATTCATTTTTAAATAGAACCATCAAGGGTCAAAGCCCAACCTAGGTATCAAATTTCAATATAATCGGACAAGTAGTTTTAAAATTATGGGCGCTAATCGTTACAGACAGACATACAGAGACCTACAGATAGACAGACGGCGCCGGCACTACAAAAAAGTTTCAAAACCATGTAAAACGAAAATAATATATAAAATTTTGGGAATCGGAGCAACTTTTTTCGTTATTTTGACACGATCACCACACTCCTATGTTTAGTAAATATGTAAGCTAAAATGTAAAGGTTTTAGCAAAGTATAAAAGGCAACTTCAAAGGGGTAAACTCAACCGCGGACACCGGTGTTTCGGAAAAAGGTATTTCCATCCTTAGCGTGGCTTAACTGACTAGAGTAATCAAATTGACTACAAGATACAAAGTAAATCAAAAAGAATGAAAAAATAGGTGAAATCTATTTTTTATTCAACGAGTGAAACGACGTGGGCCAAGAAACATAAGTCCATGGCGGGACGAAAACGTCCACCGATCTATAAGGAAGAAAGACATTTCATCACAGTTCAACCAGACCATGCTATTACCGTCTCCACGGCGTCGGTTCGGAACGGAAAACAATGAGTTAACAAAATATAAAAGGCAACTTTAAAAGGGTAAAGTCAACCACGGACACCGGCGTCGGAAAAAGGAATTTCCATCCTCAGCGTGGCTTGCCTAACTATAGTAATCAAACTGACTACAAGATAGAAGGTAAATAAAAAAAAATTGAAAATTGGTGAAACACATTTTCCATTCAACAAGTGAAACGACCGCGAACCAAGGAAACTAAGTCTATTGCGGGACGAAAACGTCCACCGGTCTATAAGAAAGTGAGATATTTCGTCACAGTTGAACCAGACCATTCTCTCACCGTCTCCACGGCGTCGGTTCGGAACCGAAAACAATGAGTTAACAAAATATAAAAGGCAACTTCAAAGGGGTAAAGTCAACCACGGACACCAATGTTTCGGAAAAGGCATTTCCGTCCTCAGCGTGGCTTGCCTTTTATTTGTTTTCGGTTCCGAACCGACGCCGTGCATGGAGTCACGTAAGTAAGGCTGGGGGGGACCACTATAAGGGGCCACCAAATTTCATATGCTAGGATTTGGTGCTAATTTGTTGCTAATTTGTTACCGAAGAATTAAATTTGTTGCTGCAGCCGTTAACGAGAAATCGCGACCCCTGTGACTTTACGGTAAAGCTGAGGGGCCACCTCATAACTCTGGACTGAAAGGCGATACGAGGATGATTTAAACGCCATAATTTGTTGCTCGGGATGGGGATGTGCAACCAATATTAAGGAATCCCAAAAGACTTATAATTTTTTTTTTAACTGTTTTTTGTTAATATTTTTGTTATTCTTGATAATATTAAGGTAGAAACACTTGTAGTACCCCTATAAAAGGCCGTTCGAATTTGTTACCGCTATTTAAAGTGCCTGAGAGCGTTATTAAGCAAAAATAAAAAAATATTAAAAAATTGAGTCAAAGACCACTGTGCGCCGAGTAAAGTTGAGAGGCCACCTTGTATCTCGGTAGTCTTTAAAAATATTAATCTCAAACAAAAAGCATAATTTGTTGCTAAGAGTCTTTCATTGCATCGTGTAAAACAAGTTATTTAATTCCAATCGTACGATTAAAAATTCTAAACCCAACTGGAGGGTCACAAAGTTGTTCATACACTTCTTAGCGCTCAAATAGCACTAAATGTGTATGTAAATGGAAAATTTGTTGCTGCTTCCGTTTTCGAGAAATTGAATTTTTATTTGCTATAAAGTTCAACGTGTTTCATATAGTTTTCACCCTGTAACTCAAAAACTAATTAGAGGGCCACAGATTTCTTTTAGTGACTTATAGTACCTTAACAGTACTATCAATATATGTTAACAAATAATTTGTTGCTGCTTCCGTTTTCGAGAAATTGAATTTTTATTTTCTATAAAGTTCAACGTGTTTCATATAGTTTTCACCCTGTAACTCAAAAACTAATTAGAGGGCCACAGATTTTTTTTAGTGACTTATAGTACCTCAAGAGTACTATCAATATATGTTAACAAATAATTTGTTGCTGCTTCCGTTTTCGAGAAATTGAATTTTTATTTGCTATAAAGTTCAACGTGTTTCAATTAGTTTTCACCCTGTATCTCAAAAACTAACAAGAGGGCCACATATTTTTTTCAGTTACTTGTAGTACCTAAAGAGTACTACCAATATGTGTTAACAAATAATTTGTTGCTGCTTCCGTTTTCGAGAAACTGAATTTTTATTTGCTATAAAGTTCAACGTGTTTCATATAGTTTTCACCCTGTATCTCAAAAACTAACTAGAGGGCCACAGATTTTTTTCAGTTAATTGTAGTACCTAAAGAGTACTACCAATACGTCTTAACAAATAATTTATTGCTGCTTCCATTTTCGAGAAATTGAATTTCAATTTGCTATAAAGTTCAACGTGTTTCATATAGTTTCCACCTTGGAACTCAAAAACTAACTAGAGGGCCACAGATTTTTTCCAGTTAATTGTAGTACCTAAAGAGTACTACCAATACGTATTAACAAATAATTTGTTGCTGCTTCCGTTTTCGAGAAATTGAATTTTTATTTGCAATAAAGTTAAAGTGTTTTATATAGTTTTTACCCTGTATCTCAAAAACTAACAAGAGGGCCACAGATTTTTTTCAGTTACTTATAGTACCTAAAAAGTACTACCAACATGTGTTAATAAATAATTTGTTGCTGCTTCCGTTTTCGAGAAATCGAATTTTTATTTGCAATAAAGTTAAACGTGTTTCATATAGTTTTCACCCTATATCTCAAAAACTAACTAGAGGGCCACAGATTTTTTTCAGTTAGTTGTAGTACCTAAAGAGTACTACCTATACGTCTTAACAAATAATTTGTTGCTGCTTCCGTTTTCGAGAAATTGAATTTTAATTTGCTATAAAGTTCAACGTGTTTCATATAGTTTCCACCTTGGAACTCAAAAACTAATTAGAGGGCCACAGATTTTTTTTAGTGACTTATAGTACCTTAAGAGTACTATCAATATATGTTAACAACTAATTTGTTGCTGCTTCCGTTTTCGAGAAATTGAATTTTTATTTGCAATAAAGTTAAACGTGTTTCATATAGTTTTCACCCTGTATCTCAAAAACTAACAAGAGGTCCACAGATTTTTTTCAGTTACTTATCGTACCCAAAGAGTACTACCAATATGTGTTAATAAATAATTTGTTGCTGCTTCCGTTTTTGAGAAATTGAATTTTTATTTGCAATAAAGTTAAAAGTGTTTCATATAGTTTTCATCCAGTATCTCAAAAACTAACAAGAGGGCCACAGATTTTTTTCAGTTGCTTATAGTACCCAAAGAGTACTACCAATAAATAATTTGTTGCTGCTTCCGTTTTCGAGACATTGAATTTTTATTTGCAATAAAGTTAAACGTGTTTCATATAGTTTTCACCCTGTATCTTAAAAACTAACAAGAGGGCCACAGATTTTTTTCAGTTACTTATAGTACCTAAAGAGTACTACCAATATGTGTTAACAAATAATTTGTTGCTGCTTCCATTTTTGAGAAATTGAATTTTTATTTGCAATAAAGTTAAACGTGTTTCATATAGTTTTCACCCTGTATCTCAAAAACTAACAAGAGGGCCCCAGATTTTTTTCAGTTGCTTATAGTACCCAAAGAGTACTACCAATATGTGTTAATAAGTAATTTGTTGCTGCTTTCGTTTTTGAGAAATTAAATTTTTATTTGCAATAAAGTTAAACGTGTTTCATATAGTTTTCACCCTGTATCTCAAAAACTAACAAGAGGGCCACAGATTTTTTTCAGTTGCTTATAGTACCCAAAGAGTACTACCAATATGTGTTAACAAATAATTTGTTGCTGCTTCCGGTTTCGAGAAATTAAATTTTTATTTGCAATAAAGTTAAACGTGTTTCATATAGTTTTCACCCTGTATCTAAAAAACTAACAAGAGGGTTACAGATTTTTTTCAGTGACTTATAGTACCTAAAGAGTACTACCAATACGTGTTAACAAATAATTTGTTGCTGCTTCCGTTTTCGAGAAATTAAATTTTAATTTGCTATAAAGTTCAACGTGTTTCATATAGTTTTCACCTTGTATCTCAAAAACTAACAAGAGGGCCACTGTTAGCTCCCGCTAAATTTCGCGGTTGTTATATATATTTTTAAAACCACACAATTGTATGAAGGACAAAGTGCATTTCGCGTATTTGGACATGCGCACCAACAACCAGTGAGATCCTTGTCGACCGCCTCGAGAAAATGGCGTGTTAATTTCGTTCTCCTAACTATTTCAAATATCTACACCTGAAAGTGCTCGATTTTTGTGTACTGAAGCATAGAACTAGAAACTTCAGCCCTTCAGCTACGTGGTGACATCATTAGATTTAATCAGGGGCCCCTTAGAAGAGGAGAATTTGGCTGCAAACTGGTGAGTGCCTTTGGTTCTGATTACCGTTGTGTGACACAAATAATTTTACCTATGGACGTTTGATTATTTCGTAATTCATATCAATATATTTATGTTTGCTCGCGCTTTCATTAATTAAATATTTACAGTCCATTGCATTTATCGTTTTTCTTACCGCGGGCTGACAGGCCACAGATTTTTTTCAGTTACTTATAGTTCCCAAAGAGTACTACCAATATGTGTTAACAAATAATTTGTTGTTGCTTCCGTTTTCGAGAAATTGAATTTTTATTTGCTGCACCTGTATAGTGTCCATTTCCCAGGGTTACGGGAGAAAACCCCATCGATATGAAAGGCGGAGAGAATGGACCTCGGTACGATGATCATAGCGTAGGTGGCAACCCTTTCTTTTAGGGATAGTATAAAAGACTACAACTGTTGCCTTACAGTATGGCGTTGGTTCGTCAAAGGCTGGAGGAGAAAAATCCTGATTAAAAATCCTGGCCCTCCAAGTAGGGGGTTTAGGCATTAGACTGGTTCTCTAATACTTGTAAAACAAAGCAATTACCAAAAAGCCTAAACAAAGCCTCGGAGCAATGGATGGAAACTCTCGAAGACGAAAAAATCAAAGACAAAGGACTATGAATATAGCTACATCGAACGTACAGGGACTGAATCAAAAGTTGGACATTATTGCAACCGAAGTGCAGAATTGTAAGATCGATATTATTGCACTCACTGAGACAAAAAAAAAGGAACAGGTACGAATAGTCGGTAATTTTGTCCATATATTCACTGGAGTCCCAAAAGAAAGAAGAGCAGCCAGAGGGGTATCCTTGTTGATAAAGAAAACCCTAAAGAATAAAATTACAGACTACGATTGTATTAGTGAAAACATACTTCGAGTGTAAGCATAGTAGCAGTCTACGCACCATCAGATGACGAAAAAGTAAATATTCTTTGATCAACTTGATGAGACTATCACAAAAATCGGTAATACCAGAGAAATAATTATGCTTGGCGATTTTAATAGCCGAACTGGTAGGCAAACCCAGATCAAAGTGATAGGACCATTTGGAGAGGAAGTAACAAATGATAATGGCTTAAGACTGATGCAATGAAACCCACAACCTAAAAATAAATAATGGTTTTTTTAAACATAAAGATATTCATCGATATACCTGGATTCAGCCAACAAGAAATCTTAAATCAATTATTGATTATGCTATAGGTGGACAACACTCGCAATTAAAGTGGTATGATGTGCGAGCACTTCGTGGTGTTACCTGTGGATCTGACCACCATCTGGGAAAAGCAAAAATATTATTCCCTTTAAGAAAAACAAATAAGGACGAAAGTATTACAGAAAATGAAAACCTAGAATGCATCGAAGACAATCAAATATACAACTTTAGAAGTCTAGAAATCGAAAATTATCAAAGATTGTATCAGAACCGATTAGATGAAAAATTAACAAACACAAATCACCCATTTGAAGAGATATATATACAAACATAGCAAAAAGCTCGAAGGAAGTAAGCAACGAAGCTGTTGGATACCAAGATAATAGAAATAACAGGAAGATGTGGTGGACGGACAAAATACAGGAAATGGTCAAAGAGAAAAAACCCACATACTTGAAATGGCTCAGTACTAAAGAGCAAAGAGACCTAGAAATCTACAGGGAAACCAGAAGGCAGCTAAGAAATTTGATACGCACAGAAAAAAATTAAATGTTCGAGCGCAAGTGCCACGACATAAATACACACGGAGGAGGTAGGCAGAGTTCTGAAGTATGGAAATTCATTTCTACAATAAAAAACCCAAAAAAAGAAAAAGTAAACATCCAGATCATCAAACTAGAACAATGGACAGAACACTACAAGGGACTACTGCAGGAGACGAGACCCGAATATCTAACAGCCTCTCCGAGGAGAGACATAGAAGGAGAGGAAGTAATCATCGAAAAAGAAATGATAAAGAATAATATTAAAAAGCTTAAATCCGGAAAAGCTAGCTGACCTGGGGGAATATATGCTGAAATGCTCAAATGTAGATCAAAGAAACTACTCGAAAATCACACATATATTATCAATAAATGCATAAGCAGTACCTAATGATTGGAAAATTGCATTCATATCCTCAATACATAAAAAATGAAACAAGCTGGATTGCAACAATTACAGAGGAATTTCTGTAACCAGTACTCTAAGTAGATTGTACGGTAGGATTCGTAGAGATCTAATAGAGAATGATTTTCATGAACAAGAAGAAGAAGAGCAAAGTGGGTTTCGTGCAGGCAAATCTTGCAGTGATAATGATTTTTGTCTTATACAAGTAATTGAGAAAAGGAGCGCCAGAAATATAGAGACTCATGTTTGTGGACTTTGTGGACCTACAAAAAGCATATGATACCGTTCCAGTAGAAAAATTATGGACAGTGTTAGAGCAAACTAATATCTTTTTTTTTACTTACTTATTCCAGTCCGGAAAACGACAGTATCTGAGCCCAGTATCGGGCTGTGTCGAATGCTTGTTGATTGTTTGTCCATAAAGCATCGAGGGTACATCTATGTGGACAGATAGGGTAGATAAGTAGGTGTTCCATATCCTGTATAGCTCCGCAGTCGCACTTGTCGTCATTTCCATCCAACAGGCCCCATCTGATGAGATTGGTCTTAACAGGGGCTACACCAGTTCTGATGCGGTTCAACATTCGCCAGGTTTTCCGGTCGCTTGATGTTCCGCTCGGAGGGAGTTCTGTTATTCAATAGCAGGCGGGTGGTTCATCCGGTGGCGCGCTAATGAAGCGCCTTCTTGACTTTAGTCTGCCAAGTTGCGCCTCGTGTCCAGTGAGTGAGTGACGCTCATCGAAGGTCTGTTTAATTCTCTCGGTATATTCGTAGGTGTTCTACGTGAGTCAGGGTCTGAGAGGCCCGAGGCTTTGTACAGTTTGTCCAGTGGCGTGGGTTTTGTTCAGGCTGACATTTACTTTTTTGGCGTGAGTGGATCTGCTCCACACTGGACAGGCATATTCCGCAGTCAAAAAGCATAACGCCTGCGCTGATGTCCTTAGTACTGTTGGTTTTGCGCCCCACTTGTTTGCTGTTTCGAGCTTCCTCAAAAGGCTATTCCGCGCCTCCACCTTCTTCAATATGACTCCAAGATAGGTAGGTTTATCTGTGTGCTCCAGGTTGTTGTTATCCCAGGTAACGTTTAGCTTTCTATTTGCCTGTCGAGAGTGGAGGTGGAAGGCGCTGACTTGGGTCTTGGAGGGATTAGGTTTTAGAGAGTTATCCTGATAGTAAGTGGACATCATACTCAAGGCTGCGTCCAGTTTTTGCTCCACCTCCTCAAAATTTAAACCTTGCGCTGTAATGCCCAGGTCATCGGCATATACAAAGTTTCTGGTAAAAGCTGGTGTTGGTTGGTCGCAAGGACTGTACACAGAGAACAGGACGGTCCACTTCCATAAGCCCCATATATTCCAAATTTCGCTACGTCACAAAATCCTCAAGGTGTTGAGCCATCCTTCTATGAACCTACTCATCCTTCTCAAAAGACCCTTGATCTGTTTGATAGGGTGGTCTTTCCTTTTCTATTCACATTAAATGAAACAGGACAACCGAACTTATTGATTTTTTTCGCGAATCCAAAGTGAGGTTAGTTTTTCCGTGCATTTCGCATTTTTATTTATTTAAGGGAAAAAATTTGTGGAATCTTGGTTTTGTATTGTTATTTTCGTTATTTTAAACAATTTTCGGAATCGCAAAATCCCAGGAGTATCCTGTGCGGTTTCTGGATGTAAATCCAACTATTCGAACTAGAAGAAGTACTACGTTTATGAGTTTTTTTAAATTTCCACCTTCCAATGACTGTTCCCACGACTATCTTGCAAGAGTGGCTAAGGCGTTGTGAAAAAGACAATATGGATCCCACGAAAGCATTTCTACAGAACAGATTTCGAAATTCCTTTTCAAGATAAATTGCTAGGTAAATATCATTTTTTACATTTTTTTAAATCTATTTAGGGCCACATTCTTTAATTATGTCCTTCTCCTGTCGTAACGCATTTTCAAGAAAAATCACTTTTGTGACTTTGACATAAACATACCTATTTCCCAGCCTATTTCCAAGCATATTTCCTAACCACAAATATATTAAAAATTAAATATGTTGTGTAGGTATACCTTATGTTGTGTTAAGCCTAAATCATTTATTGTTGTAATCTGCAGAGTTTTTTAAGTGCTGGGTGGAAAAAAAAAATATGCCACTTTAGTCAAACTCAGTATGTAGGTACGTGGGCACAATAGATCCATATGTGGTCGCAGTGCATGGAGGTCCAGTAGGGCCTGCCACCACTTTCGAATACATACATACATACCTTATGTTGACAAAAAAAATGTTTGCATAAAAACAACTCAACATACCATTTTTCAGATTTTTTGATAAAGAAATAGGTTGCAAATGTCACAAAAGTGTAACCACCTATGGCCAAGACTATGACACAAAAGTAACCCTCCCCCCCCCCGGGAGATTACTTAATGTAACACTAAGCTGCATGTGAATTTATTTAGGCCTATGTGTGTATGTTCATGTGTGCCTATGTGTGCCTGTGTGTTCATCTATGAACAAGGCGTGATCAGCTGAACCAAATTTGTTCACCATCCTACAGGACTTTAATTAATTCTTGATCCTGTAGTGTATTGTAGTGTCCTATGGAGTCCTGTAGACCTACTGTGGGCAGCTGATCACCCCTTGTCTATAAAGAAACCTCTACAACCACAAAAATTAGACATTAAACATATTTTTTAATTTTTTTTCTGTAAATGTGCAATTTAATTGTTTTTCTGTTTTGATTATCTTAATTAGCTTAAACAATGCTACTAGTGTACTAATTTGACTCCAATAATACTGAAGTTATCAATAGTGCCAACTTAATTTGGGACACCTACTGTAATTTTGACAAAAATGTCATAACAAAATAATACTTGGACAATTTCTAAAACCTCATGTTTTTTTGTGAATTCCATATGTACTAGAGTACAAAATGTACCCTGTAGAAACTACCTTTTTTTTTAAAGTTCCTTATATATGTTTTTTTATTACAGGCTTATGTACTTCTAAAACAATACTAAAGAATACAGCTGTGCCAAGTCAAAACCTATCAGTGAAACCAATAGAAGTTGATCCTGAAGAGCCAACTGCAGGTACAAGCATCGAAATCGAGGAACATTTGCTGGTTGATGTTGGTAGAAAAAGAAAACTACTTAGTTAAAGTCTGATTTTTTTTGTTTTGCACAAATTGATAGAGTTATTGTTTGAATTTTTTGTATCGGAGTCTGCTATTGTACAAAAATGAGTATTCAGTTGGTTTGCAACTGTTAGTGTTTGTGTGTGTCTTTAATAGTTTCAGAATCTATTCTAAGTTTAATTTAGTTGTTTTCTTTGCCTCCCCAATAATTTATTTATAATGTTCTAAGTTTTTGTTTTGTCAATTTTATCAATTTCAGTTTTTTGCACAATGGAGATTTTGCTTTAGCACAGTTTTTTTAAAGATATATTTATATTTTTTATATATATTATTAAAATGTAATATATTATTATATATTTTTCAATTTTTTAGAAGCTAGTGTCACTTAATAAAAACAAAATGATGCTGAGAAGTTGCAGTTGGGTGAAAAATACTAGGACATTTCTTAGAAAGGTAACATACCTACATGTCCTAGATTTTTTGCCCCCATGGTTCATTCTTCTTACATTTCATTTATCAAATTTAGGATTTGTTATCCTGATGTTTATGGTAACCAATTCCTTATTGCTTCTAATCAATATCCCCCCTTAATACTGTATACAAGTTTGTTATTTTTTTGCTATTATGAGTGAAATATCAAAAAAATTCTAAAAATGTATACAGATGCCTAAAGACTATATATACATACATACTTCTACTTAGATAATTTCTAGTATTATAAATCAATAAATATAATAAATTTGGTCGAAACTAAAATAGAAAAATAACTTTTATTTAATCATTTTATTTTTTATCTTTAAATATGTAAACATGTATCCTGAGATGATATCTTTGGGGGCACTAACATATACCTCATAAAATCAAACCTATAGGCAACATTTAGATGAAGCAATAAGTTAAAATACTGATAACTACAAATTGCTTTAACAGGACAAAAAATGAGATTTTAATTACTAAAATAAGAAGGGAAAAAAAGCTAGTACTGCTACTAGTTAGGTGAAGTTGAGCAATATACACACCTCAGTAGGTACACATGTTATTTCCTTTTAAACATAGCAATGTTGTAGAACACTCTACATCAGTTGAAAGAAAAAACTGTATAATGTATTGACAAAACATTTAATTTATCATGTCATGTGGAATGAGGTTTCATACTGTACAAATGACATGATAACTGAACATTTTTGCCAACAATATCTTGTTTTTACCAAAGACGGTCAGTTTATGGTCCTTGGTTTTTTCTATTCAACTGATGTGCCATGTTCTACCAAAAGCCGTTACTGATAAAAAGTGAATATTTCTTAAGTGCAAAAAATACCTCTGGGCCTGATCAATAGCAAAAACTTTGTACAGGGACTTAATAAACCATATTTTTGTTGACCCTGTTAATTCTTAAAGGTCGTGCCAGGTCCTGATTCTTATCAGTCCTGAGTGGTCATTAAAAGTGTCGGGATATTGTATAGGTCCTTACATATTGATGAGCCCCTCACTCTAGGTGGTACTACTAGGTGATAAGTGGAATGAAATGTATGCATTGTTCTACAGGAATTAGCAATAAATTTTTTGTCCTGTAGTGGATTGCAGGGTAAATGTATACATCTTAAGCTAGAGTGCTGCCGCTATCTACCTATAAAATTTTCCTAGTTTTGATTAAAAAAACCTGAAAAATAATATACAAATGCTACTTTCTGATAATGGTAAGTTATTTGCTTCTTAAAAACCATTAAAGCTTAAGAAGATTTGATAATAAAAATTGATGTAGAATAATGTTGTGATTAAGACAGCATCAAAATTATCCAAATGTTGGATAAAAGCATTATAGCTTAAGCCGGGCAATATAGTGCCCTGCACAGTCCTGTAAATGAATTTTGTACACCTACTATGGGCAGCTGATCACCCCTCATTCTAGCCATAGGTATTCTAATGGGGAGTAAAATACTATTCACAAAATATTCTAGATGATATTCCAAATATTAACATGTTTTTTTAAGCAAATGCTGATGAATGACAATGAAAAAATTTATTTGATTTTATTGATGATTGAGGGGTTCTGTAAACTATTTTCTGAAGAAGATACACCTATGATATTTTTACATAAAATTGTATATTATTATTATCCTTCTACATTAGCGAGACATGGTTTAAAACAAAAAACGTTTTAAAATTAGTTTTTATTTATATTTTATGAAAAAGTGAGGTTATGTCGTGAAGTATTTTGTGACGTATTGAAAACCGTCTGACAGATTTCGCGAAGTGGACCATCCTATTCTCTGTGTACAGTCCTTGGGTTGGTCGTTGGTGTAGAGATTGAAGAGGATTGGTGCCAGTACGCTGCCCTGAGCCAAGCCGTTTATCTGGATTCGCCATCAACTTTTTTTCCCTTCAAGACTCACGTAGAATTATCTGTTTTGTAGTAAGGATTCTACCATTTGAACAAGTTGGTAGTCTTTCAGTGTATCATAGACTTCCGTTTCTGTGATGACGGTTCATATTACCGAACCGAACCAAACCTGTTATTTGTTTTTTCCCGAACCCATCTTCGATGTGTTCCGTCAGTGCTAGTATTTGGCAGTTGCAAGACTTCCCAGGTCTAAAGCCGGCTTGCTGTGGAATGATTTTTGAGTCGACAGTCCTCTCTAGTCGTTGAAGGATTAGCCTTTCAAATAGCTTGTATAGGTGACAAAGAAGCGATGGTGAGCGAAAGAAGCTTTTTGGTGACTCAGGGTCTTTTCAAGGTTTTAGCAATGCTACGACTTTCTACTTCCTCCATACTTTTGGTATCTGGAATGTAACTCGACAGGTGTTAAAACGTTTTAGAATCCAGTTTTTTTGCTATTGTTCTGAAGTTTTTGATTTGTCTACACAGATGTCGTCTTCTCCTGCTGCTTTGCCATTTTCAGTGAGTTTATCCCTTTATCTAGCTCTTTTATGGTAAAGGGCGTGTTAAAGTGGTTTTTCTCGGTTGTTGGAGACCGATTGATGCATTTTTTTTGGCATTTTTTGTCCGATTTACCGTTGAGGAGCAGTTGGTGAACTACTTGGTTAGCAGTAACATTTGACGGCGCTTTGTTTTGCTTTGGATCTCCATTTAGCTTTTTGATTAAGTTCCAAGCCATCTTGCTGCTGTGCGACATATCCATTCATTCAAGGGTGTCCATCCACTTTCTTTCTCGAGTCTTGCTCAGTGCCATCATGAGCGCATTACCGCAGGCTATAGTTTCTTCGCCAAACGGGTCCTTGTTAAAAATTTCTTCGTACTTGTTTAAGAACCCTTTAGAGGCTTCTGACAGCCCCGGTATGAAATGTTGCCTGCAGCCTCTTGGTATGTATCGCTTTGATACCCTTTGTAAGATTTGCAAAAAGGTTTGGTAGTTTTGTGGTGATGGGTCTAGATTTTCGAGTTCGGCATCTAGATTAGCTGAGTATCCCGGCCAATTTGCATTTTTAAAATTAAAAGGTCTTCGAAAAGTTAACTCAGCTGTTTTGATGACTGAATAGACTTGAACTCCAATAGGTCTGTGTTGAGTCTTTGGCAATGACTCATACACGTGTTTTATACATACTTGGATCTTTTGGCTCACAAAGCAGTTATGGGGATTATAGCCGCGTTTTCAGATCTTGCTGTTGAACGAGCACGGCAACTTTGGATCGTGGAGAAGAGAAAGTTTGTTGAATTTTGCCCACTCTTCCAGAAGTTGAACATTTGTATCGGTTTCATTGTAGCCCCACGATGTGCTGTCAGAGTTAAAATCTCCAACGATAACTGAATCTCCTGTCTCCCATAGTTCTCCGGCATTTCTAGTTTCAGTGATTTGCCAGAGGGTTTGTAAACGGATGGTAAAAGCTCCGTTTTCGATGGTTAGTATTTCAGTATCGTCGGTTACTTTTTTGCCGGTAGATGTCAGCGACATGTTAGTACTTACAAAAATGGTGCTACCATACTGGTTATGGGGGGATTCGACGGCAAGACGCATACCATCAATGTTGGGCCTGTTTGCGTTTTCATCTCTGTGCGTTTCCTGACGGCATAGTACGTCCCATTTATGTGTTTGGCATACTTGAGAGATAAGGTCTTGTTTATCTTTCGTGATACCCTCGATGGTCAGGCTAACTATTGTCAGGGTTGGCTCTGACAAGAGCCTGTTGTTCAGATCGTTTTGCATTGGTTTCCGCTGTTGGAAGGATTGGCCACTGTCTATATCAATCATACATACATAAAAGCAATAAAAGAACTATACAAACAGCCAAAATCTAAAATAAAAATTCAATTTCTCGAAAACGGAAGCAGCAACAAATTATTTGTTAAGACATATTGGTAGTACTCTTTATGTACTATAAGTAACTGAAAAAAATCTGTGGCCCTCTGGTTAGTTTTTGAGATACAGGGTGAACACTATATGAAACACGTTCAACTTTATAGCAAATAAAAATTCAATTTTTCGAAAACGGCAGCAGCAACAAATTATTTGTTAACACGTATTGGTAGTACTCTTTAGGTACTACAAGTAACTGAAAAAATCTGTGGCCCTCTAGTTAGTTTCTGAGATACAGGGTAAAACTATATGAAACAATTTGAACTTTATAGCAAATAAAAATTTAATTTCTCGAAAACGGAAACAGCAACAAATTATTTGTTAACATATATTGATAGTACTCTTTAGGTACTATAAGTCACTAAAAAAATCTATGGCCCTCCAGTTAGTTTTTGAGATACAGGGTGAAAACTATATGTAACACGTTTAACATTATTGCAAATAAAAATTCAATTTCTCGAAAAGGGAAGCAGCAACAAATTATTTGTTAACACATATTGGTAGTACTCTTTAGGTACTATAAGTAACTGAAAAAAATCTGTGGCCCTCTAGTTAGTTTATGAGTTCCAGGGTGGAAACTATATGAAACACGTTGAACTTTATAGCAAATAAAAATTCAATTTCTCGAAAACGGAAGCAGCAACAAATTATTTGTTAACACATATTGGTAGTACTCTTTAGTTGCTATAAGTAGCTGAAGAAAATCTGTGGCCCTCTTGTTCGTTCTTGAGATACAGGGTGAAAACTATATGAATCACGTTTAACTTTATTGCAAATAAAAATTCAATTTCTCGAAAACGGAAGCAGCAACAAATTATTTGTTAACACATATTGGTAGTACTCTTTAGGTACTATAAGTAACTGAAAAAATCTGTGGCCCTCTTGTTAGCTTTTGAGATACAGGGTGAAAAATATATGAAACACGTTTAACTTTACTGCAAATTAAAATTCAATTTCTCGAAAACGGAAGCAGCAACAAATTATTTATTAAAATATATTTATAGTACTCTTTAGGTACTATAAGTCACTAAAAAAAATCTGTGGCCCTCTAGTTAGTTTTTGAGATACAGGGTAAACACTATATGAAACAGGTTTAACTTTATTGCAAATAAAAATTCAATTTCTCGAAAACGGAAGCAGCAACAAATTATTTGTTAACACATATTGGTAGTACTCTTTAGGTACTATAAGCAACTGAAAAAACTATATGAAACACGTTTAACTTTATTGCAAATAAAAATTCAATTTCTCGAAAACGGAAGCAGCAACAAATTATTTGTTAACACATATTGGTAGTACTCTTTAGGTACTATAAGTAGCTGAAAAAAATCTGTGGCCCTCTTGTTAGTTTTTGAGATACAGGGTGAACACTATATGAAACAGGTTTAACTTTATTGCAAATAAAAATTCAATTTCTCGAAAACGGAAGCAGCAACAAATTATTTGTTAACAGATATTGGTAGTACTCTTTAGGTACTATAAGCAACTGAAAAAATCTGTGGCCCTCTAGTTAGTTTATGAGTTCCAGGGTGGAAACTATATGAAACACGTTGAACTTTATAGCAAATAAAAATTCAATTTCTCGAAAACGGAAGCAGCAACAAATTATTTGTTAACATATATTGGTAGTACTCTTTAGGTACTATAAGTAGCTGAAAAAAATCTGTGGCCCTCTTGTTAGCTTTTGAGATACAGGGTGAAAAATATATGAAACACGTTTAACTTTACTGCAAATTAAAATTCAATTTCTCGAAAACGGAAGCAGCAACAAATTATTTATTAAAATATATTAATAGTACTCTTTAGGTACTATAAGTCACTAAAAAAAATCTGTGGCCCTCTAGTTAGTTTTTGAGTTCCAGGGTGGAAACTATATGAAACACGTTGAACTTTATAGCAAATAAAAATTCAATTTCTCGAAAACGGAAGCAGCAACAAATTATTTGTTGACACATATTGGTAGTACTCTTTAGGTACTATAAGTAGCTGAAAAAAATCTGTGGCCCTCTTGTTAGTTTTTGAGATACAGGGTGAACACTATATGAAACAGGTTTAACTTTATTGCAAATAAAAATTCAATTTCTCGAAAACGGAAGCAGCAACAAGTTATTTGTTAACATATATTGATAGTACTCTTAAGGTACTAATGTCTCTAAAAAAAATCTGTGGCCCTCTAATTAGTTTTTGAGTTACAGGGTGAAAACTATATGAAACACGTTGAACTTTATAGCAAAAAAAAATTCAATTTCTCGAAAACGGAAGCAGCGACAAATTTTCCATTTACATACACATTTAGTGCTATTTGAGCGCTAAGAAGTGTATGAACAACTTTGTGACCCTCCAGTTGGGTTTAGAATTTTTAATCGTACGATTGGAATTAAATAACTTGTTTTACACGATGCAATGAAAGACTCTTAGCAACAAATTATGCTTTTTGTTTGAGATTAATATCTTTAAAGACTACCGAGATACAAGGTGGCCCCTCAACTTTACTCGGCGCACAGTGGTCTTTGACTCAATTTTTTAATATTTTTTTATTTTTGCTTAATAACGCTCTCAGGCGCTTTAAATAGCGGTAACAAATTCGAACGGCCTTTTATAAGGGTACTACAAGTGTTTCTACCTTAATATTATCAAGAATAACAAAAATATTAACAAAAAACATTAAAAAAAAAAATTATAAGTCTTTTGGGATTCTTTAATATTGGTTGCACATCCCCATCCCGAGCAACAAATTATGGCGTTTAAATCATCCTCGTATCGCCTTTCAGTCCAGAGTTATGAGGTGGCCCCTCAGCTTTACCGTAAAGTCACAGGGATCGCGATTTCTCGTTAACGGCTGCAGCAACAATTTTAATTCTTCGGTAACAAATTAGCAACAAATTAGCACCAAATCCTGGCATATGAAATTTGGTGGCCCCTTATAGTGGTCCCCCCAGCTTTACTTACGTCATGGAGTCGGTGCAAGCATGGTCTGGTTGAACTGTGACGAAATGTCTTTCTTCCTTATAGACCGGCGGACGTTTTCGTGCCGCTATGGAGTTAGTTTCCTTGGTTCGCTATCGTTTCACTCGTTGAATGAAAAATAGGTTTCACCTATTTTTTCTTTTTGTCTGTAAAGGTTTTAATAAAAAAATATTTAAAGTATTCAATTCAACAAGTTTAACTTGAGATATTTCCATATATTTTATGAATAAATATATCATAACAAAAACATTTCATGTAAAAAAAAGCCAAGTAGGCGAAAATGGCATTCCGTACAAGAATTGAGATAAAAGTAAAGCCAAGTTCTCCAATACAAATTTCAAAATGAAAGGTTCTTACTATACTAGTTTGGAAATGTTTTTTTAAACTTTGCTATTACAGCTTCTTTATGTTCAATTTAGCACTGTGCCTAAGAGTCATTTACAGCCATAATAGCCAAGTTTAGAAAAATATTTCCAAACTAGTAAGAATCTTTTATTTTGAAATTTGTATTGGAGAACTTGGCTTTACTTTTATCTCAATTCTTTTTACGGCATGCCATTTTTGCGTACTTGGTTTTTTTTACATGAAATGTTTTTGTTATGATTTCACTTCTTTTTTAAAGGAATTGGATAATACTTAATTTTTAAAGTAGTAAAATTTGCGGAATATTGTTCAAAACTTTTGCAATGCCTTACTTAAATTTTTGAGATTTTTTAATATTTTTCCATGGTTTTATTATAGTTCCTATCAGCGTTCCAAAGCTCAGCTCTCTAGCGTTTCTGAAAGTGCACAATGTTACTTTTACATAACTTTACATGTATAGGGGAGGGAAATAAATTAAAATTGTCGTGTTTCTAAATTTTGTCCTATAGTTTTATCATAGTTTCTATCAGTCTTCCAATGCTCAGCTCTCTAGCGTTTCCGGAAGTGGGTAATGTTACCTTTACATAACTTTACATTTATAGGCCCAACAAACAATTAAAGTTGTAACGACGAAACCCCAACTAGAAAGAATTTCTTAAAAGTAACCGCAACGTACTCCCGCTACGTCTCAGAATACCATACAGCGACGTTATAATTCCCTAAGTGGGGAACCAATTTCTGGTTATAACTACTTGGCCAAGTGTTTAAAGTCACTGTAGTAACAACTACACTACTACGTCGTAGCCAGGTATCTACTACGTCGTAGAGGCTGTTTTTTTTCCGTAATGGCATAAAAGTTGCGATGTAGTTGCAAATAATATAATCGTTTCTTTTTGGTAGAATTGTTACACAATATGGTGGACACAACAGTAAACAGACTCGCTTAGTTTTTTTGTTTGGTTATGGTTATAATATGTACTATGTTATCCAAAAGTGTGAGAATTTACGAGCAGAGGATCAAAATTCGAGTGCGACGCAAAGTTTTTTGTATAACATGCATTATATATATTGCAAAAAACCGGTGCGCCCGTAAAATTGAGCCGTTTTCTGGTAGCTGATGGAATTTTTGTGTTGTGATTTTGGAGGTTATGTTTTCATAATCGACAGTTAACTCCAACAAATGGTGCTTAAGAAGAGCATTTTTGGTAAGCTTCAACTAATTTGTTTATAAAATAGTATGGCTCTTTAATATGAGCTCATAAAACGACAACAAAAATATTAAATTTTCTTTCTTACATAAAAACATGGCGTCCCAAACTATATTCCCTGATAGTCGAAAAGGTTACTTGAAAGTAGTTGCGGCTTTAAAGTTGATCCAAAAAGTTATTTTGTCTACATTGTTACATCAGATGTTACTATGATGACACAAACTTTTGTGGTAAAAATTAAAGTTATAATGTAGTTGTCGGATACACTTGTTTGGGACTCCAATGAAGCTTAACTTTCTAGTGGTAATTAAGTAGGATATAAAAGTCAGGGCGACTACGAAATAACGACTAAAAAGAAAGTAAAACTTTAGCAACGTCCTATTGTGGTAGAGAAGACTATCAGAATCGACTATCAAGAAACAATCCTATGAAGTAGTTTAGAGGGTCGTTTTTACGAAACATCTACTATTTCCTGATACTAAATAGTAGTTAGAACTAAAAAGTAACAAATTTTGGTTGGGATGACCACATTTCTACTATAAGAAAGTAGCAAAGCCTTTAGAACATGTAGCCGCTACTATAAATGTTAGTTGGGGGGGAGGAGAGTAAATGAAAATATTGGACTTTTTAAATTTTTTCCCATGGTTTTATCATAATTTCTATCAGCTCAGCTCTCTAGCATTTCTGGAAGTAGGCAATGTTAGTTTTATATAAATTTACATTTATAGGAGAGGGAAGTAAATTGAAATGTTGGTGTTTTTAAAATTTTTTATATAGTTTTATCATATTGTCTTTCAGTCTTAAAAAGTTCAGCTCTCTAGCGTTTCTGAAAGTGGCCAGTGTTACTTTTACATAACTTTACATTTATAGGGAAAGGAAGTAAATTAGAATTTTGGGGTGTTTTAATTTTTTCCTATAGTTTTATCATAGTTCCTATCAGTCTGCCAAAGCTCAACTCTCTAGCAGTTCTGGAAGTGGGCAATGCTACTTTTACATAACTTTAAATGTATAGGGGAGGGGAGTAAATTAAAATTTTGGGGTTTTTTGATTTTTTTTTATAGTTTTATCATTGTTCCTATCAGTCTGCCAAAGCTCAACTCTCTAGCATTTCTGGAAGTGGGCGATGCTACTTTTACATAACTTTAAATGTATAGGGGAGGGGAGTAAATTAAAATTTTGGGGGTTTTTGATTTTTTACAGGGGTTTGGTCATAATTTCTATCAGTCTGCCAAATTTCAGCTTTGCAGCATGTCTGGAAGTACAGTGGAATATTGATGATCTATACATGAGTGAATGAGTGAGTGAGTGGCAATTTTGACGTTTTTTGAAATTTCGTAACTACTTTACTACTTTATGGAATGCCATGAAACTTGGAGGGGTTGTTAACTCCATGGACGACTGTGCAAAGTTTGAGATTCGTAGCTCATTCCGAAGTAGAGTTTTAGGTACGTCAAATATCGGCTGAAATGTTTCAAGAAAAGATGGTTACGGCGCGCGAACTTGGCGACGCACTGCCGTGCCCTCAGATAAAATAGTATAAAATACGACATCATGACCTGCCCCCCCTCCCCATTTAGAGCCCATCCCCCGAGACGACTCGCCCTCCCCCAAAATCTATTCCTGGGTGCGTCAGTGGATACCATATATCGTCACCCTTATTCTGACACGTCGTAACCCAAACAACAAAATTTTACAGGAATAAGAAAAGTTAGGAGCAAATAGTGGTAAGCATTATGAGACCTATTAGAAATCGCCTGAATGACCGTTTTATTTTTTTTGTTGGTTTCGAGGATTTAGCAGCGTATAGCTATGCATAATTACTAACCTTGGACGCAAAAATATGAATTTTTATTTTTTTGTGGGTTACCACGGCGACGTATCAGAATTAGGGTATCGATATACCTATATAGTTCTTATGTATATATCTTCTATGCTAGCTACCTATCAATGATTATGAGTGCTCCTAACCCAGAACCCTCACTCTTAGCATGCCTTGTGTGGTGAGGGCGGTTAAAGTATTAGTATTTTGGGAAAGGGTGCGCTACCTTATATCATTGCACTGCATATACAGGGCTCGACTTCGAACGCTTAGGCTTTATGAAAAGCGTATAAAAAGATGAAACATTAAATCGAGAAAAATTCAATTTTTTTATAATTTTTTCTTACACAATAACCTTGCTCTTTTATTAAAGTCGCGCCTAAATGCCGCTTAAGTGTTCGATCTTCTGGCGGCGGCTCACGAAGTCAAGTTGCTAAAAGTCACCATATACTATCCAGGAAACAGAATAGAGCACAACAGTTTTGGGGTAGGGATATACGACAGCCCCAAACCTCTTGCCCCTCTACTGGTTTCAGTCTGCAGAAAAAAATGTTTGTTACGTTTTACTACGTAGTCTTTTTAAAATTTTATTTTTGCCCCTTAAATGGAGGGGCCATTCCTCTTGAAAAAAAAACAATAAGTTGAAATGCGGTGTTATGGTAATTGCAATTATTTAAGTTTTTAAAATAATTAAAAAATTATTTTACAATTATTATGAAATTACAAAAATGCAATTGAATTACTAAAGTGTTATTATTTGTAAAAAGCTATTTTGCTTTTATTATTTAAAGCAATCCACGTTTCGTACTGAATTTAAGGGGTAAGTTCGGAATGTATTACGAAGGAAGAGGGCTTCTAAATTAAGCATTTTCACATTTTGTAAATTATGAAAAAGTGAAAGAAATAAATAAAAAGTAATTGTCAACTACTTTTTTTTTTATTTTGCAAGTAGGAAATTTATAATTTAGTTATTTTTTATGTTGTAATTAATTACACAGTTTTCTAAGTATATTTCTGTAAAGTAATTTGTAATGTAATAGTTACTTTTCAAAGTATTTGTTTCTTATTCTGGTTGAGAATAAATCGGTACACATAAAGACCAAGAAATTTGTTATCCATAAAGTTGAATTTGTGGAATATTTTGCTTGCGTGTAGTAACCTCCTTTAACATTTTGGCCATGTTAGAAAGCTTTACCTGTACACTTAATTACGGATTCGCACTATTGATTATTAGTCATACAGTTCAAATGATATCCAAGAGATGGCGCTACAGCAATTAAAATCAAGGGGTTTTAAGGATTTTATGCATCGCCGTCTTTGGCCTACTCAGCCGGTAAGAGTAAGGTTATTAGATCGCGAAAAGAAAACCATTTTCTTGAATTGCTAACTTGACAACAGCGCTAAACTATTTATCTCTCTCAGTGCCATTTATTTAAATAGCGATCTTACTTCAGTTCACATATTTTTTAATGGCCAAACGATCGTTGACGAACCCTATACGTAATATTCCTTACGTATATGAACGACGGTACTACTGAACTTATTATACAGTGCGGACCTAAAGAGACCCCCTTCTAACTTTTGAACAAAAAGAGATATCGATTTCTGATAAAAAGTATTTTTAATGAGTTTTTTTTGAGGATATTTGAGCTAAGTGACAGTTCTGGCAAGCAAACCTAATGTCAAAAATATGACATTACATCAAAATTTTTAAATTGGAAAGGGAGTCATGTAATACCTCTTTCGAAAGGTATTTTGATTCTCTATACAACACGTTTTAAATATTTAAAATCGGTTTAGTTTCCTAGGAGTTATTTTTATTTTTCTTCGCGGTCGACTAAAGTTTTATAAAGCAAAAAAAAATAATTTAAATTGATTTATTTTAACATAAATAAAATGTTTATGCTTCTAATTTATGTCAGAACTTAAAAAAAGTTTCCTAGGAAGGTATCAGATCCGTCATGGATCCATTTATTTAGAATTAAATTTTCATTTTCCTATATAAATTTTTTAACTTATTTTTAGGTTCTGACATAACTTAGAAGCATAAAAATTATGATTAAATAAACCAATTTATATTATTTTTTTGCTTGATAAAAAATTGATTTTTTTTAGTCGACCGCGAAGAAAAATAAACATATATCCTAGGAATTGGTTTGGTTAAATTTCCCACGCAGCACATGACCCGTGGCTTACGAGGTGTAACAAAGCCGAATAGGGAAGACCAGGGATACACTAAATACGGTGATAGAATGGTTTATATTTGGCGAGTAAATAAAACTAGTACTATCAATACAACAAGCTAACATTAGAGTTTAATTTTGGCAAATAATTATTAGTGTAGGCCAAGGTGGTATTTTTTTGGTGTTTTGATGTAAGAATTAAGATGAGTTTTGTTGCCTTTTATTAGTCTTAAATAACGTGGTTTAATAATTTGGGTAATACAGGGCTTATTTATATAAACATTTGCTTAAAATTTTGTTTATTTTCAATACATAGAAAAAAGAAATAAAATGTCATAAACCGAACCGAACCGTGCCCATTGTAAGACTCTCCGACAAAATCCAGTTCAACTAGATATGCCTGTATAACGGAAATATGTTACCATAGGAAAAAAATTGCAAAAAATAAAAAACAGTTTATTTTATCCAAGGTCTCCCCTACTCGAGTGCGTTTACTTTCATATATTATACCGTTTGCGGTACATCAGTTGAAATGAAAAATTAGTTTAATTAAAATGGCGTTTCATCTTGTACAAATATTCAACGTTAAGAAATATACACGGTGCAACCACGTATTTATTCTACGTATCCGAGATACAGGGTTAAGTTAAGTTAAAAAACATCAATCTAGTTTTTACCTTTCTAGCCCGCACAGCAATGGCTTGAGAAGGTATTATTTTCGACCAAAAATTTTTTTTTTCAGATAACGCTGAAAATGTGTTATTTGGGTGTATTTTGACCTATCCTAGCAATATCGTCGTGATGTCTCTGTGTGTGTATAAGTGTGTCCACGTAAGTTGGCGGCATATGGGAAACTTTTTTATTATTAGCTTTACGAAAAAAAGTTATTCTTCATAAAAAGTTCTGCATGGTCCAAAACCTAAAATGCAACCATCAGATATTAAATTTTTTCAGTCATATTACGAGGTTTGTCAAAAAATTTGATTTTTGCTTTAGAGTAAAGTACCTTTCTTTTTGACAATATCGAAAATTGTTATAAAGAAAAGATGTTTAGAATTAAAAATAACTTTCAAATATTTAACATTGTTGATTTACATTAAAAAAATATTTTTTTTCTACATTTTCTCTGCGATTACGTTGGAAATTTAAGTTTGCACATGCAGAGAAAATGTAGAAAAAAATAATTATTTAATGTAAATAAACAATGTTGAATATTTGAAAGCTATTTTTAATTCTAAACATCTTTTCTTTATAACAATTTTCGATATTGTCAAAAAGAAAGGTACTTTACTCTAGAGCAAAAATCACATTTTTTGACAAACCTCGTAATATGACGGAAAAAAATTAACATCTGATGGTTGCATTTTAGGATTTGGACCATGCAGAACTTTTTATGAAGAATAACTTTTTTTCGTAAAGCTAATAATAAAAAAGTTTCCCATATGCCGCCAACTTACGTGGACACACTGTATATATATATATATATATATATATATATATATATATATATATATATATATATATTATTTCTGTCCGTAACCGCAACACCCCACATTTAAAACCACGTCAAAATCAAACCGAAATAGCGTGGTTTTGAAAATAACGTTAAACTTAAAAAAGTATGTGTTTTTAATGTTGTTTTAATTTGTAATATGTGGGACAATACCTCCTAAACCGCTAAACCGATTTTCATAAAATTATCAGGTAAAATAGTGTTCAACAATCCTACGATCTGATTAGATCTTCAAAAAAATCCAATATTGCTAATGATAGTTTTTTGACAATTAAATTTACAAATGCTAACTTATTAACGGAGCATCGTATCAATATACAATTTTCAGAATATAGTAGAAATGGTTTTGCTCAATAATTTGTGTTATAACCAAAAAATTTGTAAGAGCTTTAGTTTCTGAGATATTTATAAAAAACTATTTTCAAGACTGATATATTATCATGGCTTCACTTAAAGTGTGCTGATATGCTGTAGCATTTTTTATTTCCCTTTAGTACTTACATAAGAAATACTATGCCAACCGAACCCCTAAGCTCACACTAGGTACTATAGTTATAGTGTACGTGTGAGCTAATATAACTAAAAACTGAAATATATTTTATTCAACTCCAGACTAAATGACCTTTTGTTTGAAACCACACAAGCCATGTTTTGACTTAAACTCAAATTTTTGAAAGCTACCCCCACCCTTACAAAAAAAAACAAAAACTAAAATGTATTTTGTTAAAGTCCGGACTCAATTACCTTTCGTTTGATATCACACACGCCATATTTTCACTTAAACTCTAATTTTTAAAATATACCCCCACCCTTTTTTTTAAATAAATTAAAATGTATTTTGTTTAACTGCAGACTCAATTACCTTTCGTTTAATATCACACACGCCATATTTTCACATAAACTCTAATTTTGGAAATCTACCCCCACCCTTTTATTTGGTTTGTGTTCGGTGGATTTTGTTCATTTTTAAATGGGACCATCTCGACCCAAGACCCAGCCTAGGTACCAAATTTCATTAAAATCGGCCAAGCGGTTTTTGAGTTATGCGCGTTGGTCGTTACAGACAGACATACAGACACACAGACAGACAGACAGACATACAGACATACAGACAGACAGACAGACAGACGGCGCAACAAAAAAGTTTCAAAATCATCTGAAACGCAAAGATATATAAAAATTTTTGAAATCGGAGCAACTTTTTTTTTCTCGAAAAAATTAGGATCACCATAGCTCACACTACTATAGTATAGTATGTGTGTTATGAACCTTTTGTTTTGTTTTGATTTCAAATTGCAATTCGTCAGCAAATTCCCGTTCGGTCAGCATCAATTGACTTAATTAGCTGCCGGTTGCACATATTTTAACGCCTGCTTGCACTAGACTGTTAATGCCTGTTTGCACCCACCAACCTTTGTGTCCGGTCATATGTTTTCTTGCTAGAATAAATGGAATTCGCTCTTCGATTTTCAATAGAAGAATCCAATATATTATTCCTGCTATTTTTATTCGTATTCCCTTCTAGTTAATAGTAAATTTTTCTCACTGACTACTTTTTAGATCACTGTCGGTGAACAGTCCCTCTTGTCTCTCGAAAAAGCTCGTTTTGATTTGACCATACCCGAGACTATTCTGTGGGCATACTTCCAGTGACAGCACCGTCTTTTCTTTCTTTGCCTTTAAAATTTTCAATGGAATAAGGTTATAAATTTTAACCGTTCGTTTTTCATAAATTAATTTATGGCTTAAAAATAGTTAAAAAACTTAAAATATTTACAGCGAATGATTCGCTGCTGTGTGCACTATGTGCAGACATTTCTTTTGTGACTCGATTGATAGTTTTGAGTGAGAAATTCATGGATGAATTTCTGGCTTCCCCAAACAAAGGGTGAGTAATATATTTTTCTGTTAATTAATTATCTGCATTTTATGTCAAACTATTATTTCTTCTATCTATTGGCAAATTTTCTAAAGGCCATGTATATTTAATTTAGGGTTTTTCGTCCGGCTCTCTCTCTACCCTTCCTCAATCAGAGTGCCCTCGTGGTCGTCGTCACAATCTCCTCAACAGAGACCTCCTCAACAGTTTGTGTCTTTGACGTTCACTCTACCTCCGGTACCTGTTCAGCTACAATGACCTGCTCTATGGCTGCCTTATTCTGCAGATGCCCTAATATGCCTTGCGGAGCCCTAACCTGCCTTATCCTCTTTGGGACACAAAGGCCTTGATGGTGGTAGCAGTTTTCAGGTAGGATCACACTTTTTTTATAAAATATATATATATATTTTTCCTTTTTTTTTTAAATTAATTAGGCGGTTTCGCTCCATAATTTTTGATATCCTCATAGTTATTAATATTAAAGTTAATATTGTATGCGCTCGCTATGTGGCCACGTATCGGATAAAGCAAGCGAGATTAGATTTTTTTTATGAACAATTTTCAATTGTAGGAATGTACGTAACTAATTTGTTGATAATACAAAGTTTTGAATTTAGTTAAAGTGTATTTCTTTCAAGGTACTAAATTATAAAAAGGTTGAAGTTATCTTAAAACAACACTTGGTAAATATTAATAAATATATTTCCTTTTTTAATATTTATTAAAAACTTCACTTCAACTTATTACCAAAAAAAGGTGGCGCTCAAATAGCAGAAGAGTTTCCTAATCCACAACCCAATGTCACCAGACAAATGAGCAGCCGTACGCACTTTGTAAAGTATTATTGGTTTGTCCTGGCAACAGAATAAACAAATAATGCTGCACTGCTAGCTGGGAAGGTATGAGATCCGTCATGGATCCATTTATTTTAAATATTTTGAACAGGTTCAAACATATTCTTTTTAAAATTGGTACCCGTGGGTTTTTTGGGATGCGAAACCCGAATATGGATGTTTACCTGGCCGTTAGGGTGCACTTTTGATGGTTTAAAATTACCATAAGTTTTTTCTCAGTGTAGTTTCTTACGATTTTTGTTAGGAAAGTAATTTCTTAAACAATACTGAGGTAAAGAGGTACTATTGTTAATATCCGCTGTTAGCCGTTTTTCGTGTTCGATTCCGCACCGGAAAATTCAAATTATTTTGAAAAAAAAAATCTTAAATGTTACATTTTAGGATGAAATTTGCTCAGTGAATTAGTTGTACCCAATGTATTATTCTAAAATACTGTTAACTTAATATTTAAAATATATTTAAATTTTTTAGTTTTTTTTTATTCAAAATAATTTGATTTTCGATTTGAACATTAAAAACCTAAAAAATCTGGAAAATGGCTTATTTTAGTGGATTGTGATAGGAGTATATTTTTTGCCTAGAAATGAATAAGTGAGGGGTAAAGTGCCCTCTAATGTCCATAGTAAAAAAAACCTCCGGGTACTATTTTATAAAATAATCGATTTTATTTTTTTTTCATTCTAACACGCTGTATCTCGGAAACTGAGCAATTTTGGACCCTAGTTTCTATGAACATTTGTCTCTAATTTGGGCCGTAAAATATGCAGTTCAAATATTGACGTCGAAGTTTGGGACACCCTGTATATTTTTTGAATTTTGCCTCTGCCTCCAGTTATCCTAGATCTGCCACTGAACCTCGCCAACCATACAGCTTAGAAAAGTTTAGAAAAAACAAAAAAAAACTAAACCACCACTAAACTTACCAATGGAAACCAATTGTTTCAACTGTTACACTAACCAAGTAAAACATTATAAAACAAAGTCAGCTGCTTAAAAAATATTATAAAATATTTTTTTTATTTATTAATATTCAAATTCAAAAGTCAACAATCTATCTAACGTCTATTTATGTGGATTTATATACGAGTTCTATCGTGCAACTGAACGTCACTGACCAACTCGCAACTTTCGCGAACGAAGTTTGAGCCAACACTGTCGCTCGCTCCGAGACTCCTCAACTTTAATTCGGGAGTTGGGAGTTTACACACGCCAACCTGGCGAGTAGGATAAAGCTTACCTTCCCCATAGTTTTGTTAAAGAGTTCCTTTTCAGCCCTGTTCGATTTTTGTTTTTTACGTAGGTAAAATACCGTATTTTGGAGCAATACCCGTAGCAAAACTCACTGCTGCTTGTGTACACCTGACGAACCCCCACCAATATAAATTTCTCAAAAGTCATGTTCATTTCGTAATTTACAACATTTTTTTCGTTGGCTATAAGCCTTTTTCCTCGAAGTTACTAGTCACTCATTCAAGTTACTCAAAATGATGTCACGGTTACTCGGAGTAACCGCTGTATAACGTCAGACAGTCAGCTGAGGATGACATTTCCAATTGAATCACGCTCCCTTGTACTCCATAGAAAAAGAAGGGTGGTTGAAATTAATAGCTGAGCACTATTTTTCAAATAGTTAATTTAGCAGGGGGTGATAATTTCTTGACTTATACTTATAGTTGGAAGACCTGTTATTAATTTATGTGAACCTAGGTTTAAAAAAGACTACTACGAAGAATTTAAAGAAATAACTTACTAATTAATAATCTGTTATAATCTGCTTCATTTTCTACCGTTAGCAAACATAATTCGTTGTTAATATATATATTAAAATCAAACATTTTGAAAGAAAAAACCTCAAAATATTTCACCAACCACGTCTGCTAGGCTACAAAGTTACTCGTGACCTCATAGTTAGTGCTAGTCAGCGAAGAAAAACAGAAAACGAGTAACCAGGTTACCTGGTAAGTTGTAGTTACTGCGAGGAAAAAAAACATTGACCCATAGAAACTATATTTTTTTTTCGATTTGGACCACACGTTCACAGATTGCTATTCGCCGGCACAAAACCTCGGACCAGCCACAAAAACATTTAACCAGACCAACAATCCTATTCATAAAAGTTAATGCAATCCGTGAGCCCCGCATAGGGTCACTGCATCCTGGAAGCCTGGCGTCTAAGAAGACACTACGTCTTCGTGATGCAGTGACCCTAGCCCCGCCTTATTACAATCTTAAAATATCAATCAATAATCCGTGTACCTGAAACGGTACACATGGTCTATTTCAATATTGTAATAATAACCAGCTGATAACCGTTAAAAGGTTATCTCAAAAATTATGAAGTACGGTGTCATATAAAGAGGGCTACCTAAAAGTATATGCGGATTTAAAGTATTAGCTCACATATATACTATACTATAGTAGTGTGAGCTATGGTGATCCTAATTTTTTCGAGAAAAAAACAGTTGCTCCGATTTCAAAAATTTTTATATATCTTTGCATTTCAGATGATTTTGAAACTTTTTTGTTGCGCCGTCTGTCTGTCTGTCTGTCTGTCTGTCTGTCTGTCTGTCTGTATGTCTGTCTGTAACGACCAACGCGCATAACTCAAAAACCACTTGGCCGATTTCAATGACATTTGGTACCTAGGCTGGCCCTTGGGTCGAGATGGTCCCATTTAAAAATGAACAAAATCCACCGAACACAAACCAAATAAAAGGGTGGGGATAGATTTCAAAAATTAGAGTTTATGTGAAAATATGGCGTGTGTGATATCAAACGAAAGGTAAATGAGTTCGGAGTTTAACAAAATACATTTTGGTTTTTGTTTTTTTTAAGGGAGGGGGTGAATAAAATATATTTCAGTTTTTAGTTATATTAGCTCACACGTACACTATAACTATAGGACCTAGTGTAAGCTTAGGGGCCCATATATTGGCAGAGTATTTTTTTTTCTACACTACCACATAAAGCAAATCTTTGTTGCAAATATTAGTCATAACGTAGTTGTAGAACAAACACGTCTATGACTTTAATTAAGATTGACTTTGTAGAACTAAGTATCATGTAAAAGTCAGGGCAACTATGAACTAACAACAAACATATATTAAACTTTGGCAAAGTCCTATCGTGGTAGAGAAGACTATTAGAATCGACTATCGTTTTTTCAAAACCTCTACTTTTTCCTTCTTTTTCTATAGTTTTTCTGAGTGTCCATTTTTGAGGGCTCAACCTAAAGATGCACAAGCCTATTTTAAGGCAAACTTGAAGGAGTGTAACTGTCACATACAAGGTAGTACTTTGAAGTATGCATTTTAGATAATATTAATATTACACCAAAGACCTTTTAGATCCATACCAAAACCCCCACTAAAGAAGAATAGAACTTGAAAATGAGGTCGAAAAATATCTGGAAACATTTGGAATTCATAACGGAATTACTGTTAGCAGGCATCAAATAATTCAGTGTTCCTCTTAAAAAAGAAAAGAACTAAAAAAGTCTTAAATGACTTACTTGTTTTAAGGTGTGCCTCAGAGTATATAAGAATGAGATGTTTTTGTTTGAAATACAAAAAGAACATTTTCAAACAAAAATCGATACAAGTAAAGTTATGATAGTTTTAAGGTAAAATTGTTTAAAAAATAATAATAACCCTTTCTTTTTAACCAAAATCTAATGCCAACAAAAGACTTCTGTATCATTTTGGGTTAAAATCGTTTGAGGTGTTCTTGATTTATCGTGTATTTAAACAGACAATGTATTCTATTCGCCGATTTCGGTGTTTTAGGACCTAAAACTCACATTTAATAAAAAACTATTTTCAAGACTGATACAAAATTTAATTTTCACATTTTATGGTCCACCTTTTGTAAAGTTAACTAAAAATTAAGTCATGTAATAATTCTTGCCCTAAACAAATGTTTGTCCGCCTTTTGACGACTGCGACCACTCACTGCCTACGAGCTTCGTAGGTGACGGACCACTTGCGCCTATAGTTATTTATCAAGGTTATTTTTGGCAACGCTGAAACGCTTTCGACGGGAATGGGACGTATCGCGGTCTCTCATTAATACATGCTATACTCGTTTTTTATCCTGTTATGGAAATTAAGCCCCCTAGATGTGGACTTGTTCAAGCGGTATAAGATCGCTGATTACAACCTATGATAGGGTCTTTGTTTTTTTATTTTTATGGAGAAATAATAACGATAACTAAGAAACGCCATCTAGTCATGGAAATTTTTTATAAATTCTCGGTTTTGGCTTATGTTAACAAAATAATAAAAAATAGATGGTAAACGAAAGAGTGTAACTATTAACAAAATGTACAAAAGAAACGCTGAATTAATTTTATAGGCAATATTTGACTTTGGCTCGACCAGGGAAGGATATCAGGCCTTGGCTCGACACATATATGAGTAACATGCCCTTAAAATATTAATACTGCATTTCGAAATACAATGTTTGTTTAGAGGTGTTGATTTTCGTTACTTTTGAATACTCGTTACTAATCGTTACTCGACTACTAAGTAATCATTTAACTGTATTCATTTCAATCTTACAAATATTGCAAAATTTTGTTGTGAATTCGAAGATCATTTACTTGTAGGTATAGTTTTGTTGTTGATATTATGGAAATGTGCAATTGAAATTTTCAAAATACGGGCTAAAATTAAAAAAATAAAGGAAGGAATTACGTAGGAACTGTTCTGTGTACAACTTTGTTTTAAAAATCTAATGTCTTACATACAATGAAATACATACTTAAAATCTAAAAATAAATAAAAATAGAGACAAAAATATCAATCTTAGACGAAAACTCAAAAAATATACATAAAGTTTGGACAAAAACAACATAAAATAAAAAAAATCATTCTGCATAATATGTCGATTGTAGATCCGAGCAAGTGGCTGCAACGTTTAAACAATACTTAAGTCATCATAGTTACTCCCTGATTTTTTACTACCATTTTTTGAGTGATTACTGAATACTAAAATAATCGAAGGAACCAAAGTTACGAAAGTAATCATTTAATTTTCCGATCGGTATTCGTTACTCCGTTATTTGTCGAGTAACGAGTACTCGAGTAACAAATAGTTACTTTTTCAACACCTCTAGTGCGCGTCCATCCAAGAGAAATGCTCTTAAGAACAGCACTTGAAAACATTTATCCCAAATAATCACATTTTATAGAGTAAATGTCAGTAAAGTTGCTCTCGGAGAGCTTGTCGGAGAGCAACTCTCACAATTTTAACTGATTTCGAACTGTGATAGAGCAGATGTAGGTATACCGAAAGAGAGCTAATACCTGCGACTTTACTCACAGAAACTCTAAGAAAACAAATATACGAGAGTACCTACTCTGAAATGGACAAAGAGTTGAAATTTACTGTCGAAAGAACTTTTCTGCGATAAATCTCATGTGGCCACAGAGTGGCGGATCCAGGGGGGGGGCAGAGGGGCCTGACTTCCCCCTCCAAGACATATAACTTATTTTTTAGTTTAGCAGCATACTACTACTATGTCGGTTTAGAAAGTTTTTCTACGTTGTCCGACGCCTATTCTCCACCTCCTTCAATCCTGACAATCATCCTCTGTCAGATTCTTTTGATTCATTGATCTTTGGATTGACTGTTGCCATTCTAGTTTAGGACGCCCTCTTTTTCTGCGCCCTATTGGTTGCCATTCTAGGACCTGCTTTGGTAATCTTTCGTCGTTCATCCATTGTACATGGCCGTACCTTATCAGTTGCCTTTTAGTGATGTCATCCGTTATGCTTCCCTCGATTCCCATTCTTTCTTTTATGATCTCATTTCTTATGTGATCTATTCTAGATATTCTCATAGATCTTCTTATTGCATCCATTTCGACACTTTCCATTTTTGTTTTGTATTTTTCTGTTACGCGACAAGTCTCTATTCCATACAACAGCGAGCTTTTGACCATTGTTTCATATATGTTAAATTTTACATTCTTTTTTATCTCTCTGCTCCATAAAATACTGTTAAGACATCCAATAACTTTTTTTGCTTTTACTATTCTTTTTTCCAATTCTTTACAGTCTGTTCCTGTCTTATCAAATGTGACACCCAAGTATACATACTCATTGCATGGAGATATTGTTTGTCCATTTTCTAAGTACTAACTCACTGGATTCGTTTCCAATACACGTTCACTGTTAGTCCTCACTTTTGGTATTCTTCTGTTAACTTTCTCATCATATACTCCATGTCTTCTTTATCATTAGCCACAATTACTTGGTCGTCAGCAAACTGTAGTGTGTATATGGTAAATCGGTCGTTAAGTTGTATTCCCATGCCGTGCACTTTACGTTTCCAGTTTTTTAAAGCTACTGCGATATATATTTTAAAAAGAGTTGGAGAGATACAACATCCCTTCTTAAGACTTTTGTTACCAGGAATTCTTTTGAAAGTCGATTTCCAATTTTAATTTTAGATTTTGACCCTTTGCATAGTTCTTTTATCGCTTTTATATATGTATGATTGATATTAGTTTGCTCTAAAACTGTCCATAATTTTTCTACTGGAACGGTATCGTATGCTTTTAGTAGGTCCACAAAAGTAACATGAGTCTCTATATTTCTGGCGCTCCTTTTCTCAATTATTTGTTTAAGACAAAAAACATTATCACTACAAGATCTGCCTGCGTGAAACCCACTTTGCTCTTCTTCTTCTTGTTCATGAAAATCATTCTCTATTAGATCTCTAAGAATCCTACCGTACAATCTATTTAGAGTACTGGTTACTGAAATTCCTCTGTAATTGTTGCAATCCAGCTTGTTTCCTATTTTATATATTGAGGATATGAATGCAATTTTCCAATCATTAGGTACTGGATGTCCGTTTATGCATTGATTAATAATATATGTGAGATTTTCGAGTAGTTTCCCTGATCCATATTTGAGCATTTCAGCATATATTCCCCCTGGTCCGCTAGCTTTTCCGGATTTAAGTTTTTTAATATTATTCTTTATCATTTCTTTTTCGAAGATTACTTCCTCTCCATGTACTTCTATGTATCTTCTCGGAGAAGCTGCCAGATATTCGGGTCTCGTCTCCTGCAGCAGTCCCTTGTAGTATTCTGTCCATTGTTCTGGTTTGATTATCTGGATGTTTACTTTTTCTTTTGTTGGGTTTTTTACTGTAGAAATGAATTTCCATACTTCAGAATTCTGCCTACCTCCTACGTGTGTGTTTATGTCGTGGCACTTGCGTTCGAACATTTCATTTTTTTCTGTGCGTATCAAATTTCTTAGCTGTCTTCTGGTTTCCCTGTAGATTTATAGGTCTCTTTGCTCCTTAGTACTGAGCGATTTCAAGTATGTGCGTTTTTTCTCTTTGACCATTTCCTGTATTTTGTCCGTCCACCACATCTTCCTGTTATTTATTATCTTGGTACCCAATAGCTTCGTTGCTTGCTTCCTTTAAGCTTTTTATTATGTTTGTATATATCTCATCAAATGAGTGATTTGTGTTTATTAATTTTTCATCTAATCGGTTCTGATACAATCTTTGAGTACTTTCGATTTCTAGACTTGTAAAGTTGTATTTTTGATTGTCTTCGATGCATTCTAGGTTTTCATTTTCTCTAATGCTTTCGTCCTTATTTGTTTTTCTTAAAGGGAATAATTGTTTTTCTTTTACCAGATGGTGGTCAGATTCACAGGTAACACCACGAAGTGCTCGCACATCATACCACTTTAATTGCGAGTGTTGTCCACCTATAGCATAATCAATAATTGATTTAAGATTTCTTGTTTACTGAATCTGAAAAAACCATTTATTTATTTTTAGGTTGTGGGTTTCACAAAATTGCATCAGTCTTAAGCCATTATCATTTGTTACTTCCTCTCCAAATGGTCCTATCACTTTGCTCTGGGTTTGCCTACCAGTTCGGCTATTAAAATCGCCAAGCATAATTATTTCTCTGGTATTACCGATTTTTGTGATAGTCTCATCAAGTTGATCAAGGAACATTTGTTTTGTAGCTGCTCTTTCGTCATCTGATGGTGCGTAGACTGCTACTATGCTTATATTATGTCCAAGCATCTTCATGTTCACTCGAAGTATGTTTTCACTAATGCAATCGTAGTCTGTAATTTTATTCTTTAGATTTTTCTTTATCAACAAGGATACCCCTCTGGCTGCTCTTCTTTCTTTTGGGACTCCAGTGAATATATGGACAAAATTACCGATACTATTCATACCTGTTCCTTTCTTTTTTGCCTCAGTGAGTGCAATAATATCGATCTTACAATTCTGCACTTCGGTTGCAATAATGTCCAACTTTTGATTCAGTCCCTGTACGTTCCATGTAGCTATATTCATAGTCCTTTGTCTTTGCTTTTTTCGTCTTCGAGAGTTTCCATCCATTGTTCCCAGGCTTTGTTTAGGCTTTTTGGTAACTGCTTTGTTTAACAAGTATTAGACAAACAGTCTAATGCCTCAACCCCCTACTTCGAGGGCCAGGATTTTTAATCAAGGTTTTACTCCTCTAGCCTTTGACGAGCCAACGCCATACTGTAAGGCAACAGCTGTAGTCTTTTATACTATCCCTAAAAGAAAGGGTTGCCACCTACGCTATGATCACCGTACCGAGGTCCATTCTCTCCGCCTTTCATATCGATGTGGTGTCTTCTCCCGTAACCCTGGGAAAGGGACCCTATACAGGTGCTAACTCTCCGGGTCAGAGAGTACCTGGAATCTACGGAGGGCAGAGGTCGATTCATTTCCCCTGATAGACATCTGACGAGGCCTACCCGTACCCAGTTTAGCAGCATCACTTATTTAAAATTTGTCACAAATTTTACTTAATTAAAAAAAAAAACTCTCTATTAGATAGGTACTAAATTTCACACCTCAGATCTATCAAAAACTGCTTATAAAAAATATTTTGATGTTTGCTGCCACTTTGGCCCATCCCTTCGGAAATCCTGGATCCGCCACATTTACTAACCGATTTGTCTCAAACTTGAAATATTACATTGCTTGAGGTCATTTAACAAAATTTTTTACTAAAACTTAAAAAAATCAAAATGGCGGAGCCAAAATGGCGGATTTTCTTATTTACTAACTAACTATAACTAACCGATAACTAACTGCGGAAACTTTGAGTTTGATTGGGAGATTGCAGAGCCAAGCAACAGATTTACTAAGAGTTGGCGTTACCTCAGATGATGATGAAGCATCTGAAACCCAATCAACGAGTCGAAGCTCAGACCACTCGACAAATGTTGGCAACTTTCCCAGCCAGTCTCAACTACCGCAACCACAGCACTCGAGCACACAAAGAATAGCTCAACAGCCCACAAATCAACCGTCGGTCATTGCTCCATTGCAAATGCAAGTGCTTACAAACCCAACTCAAACATCAGTACAAGCACCACTCCCTATGCCGATTGAGAATTACGGTACAACAGCTTTTCAGTATCAACAACCGTCTACCGTTCCTTTGAGTTTAGCTGCCCTCCAAAGTAGCATAGCACCAATTGCTCAGTCACGACCATTTTCATGTTCGTCGCCAGTACCAATGTCAAGTGATCCTGGTACCTCATATCACGTAGCACCTGTACCTCCGCATAAATGGAACCTTAAGTTTACAGGCGAGAGGGGTACGATCTCCGTCACCGCATTTTTTGAGAGAGTGGACGAGTTGAGTCAGGCTAGAGGAGTTAGCAAAAAGGTGTTACTGAACTCAGGTATTGATCTTTTTGAAAAGTCAGCCTATACTTTTTATAAAGATGTTCGAAGAGAACTCCAGACATGGGAACAGCTGGAACAGAGGTTCATGGCAGAGTATCTTCCTTCTTCATATGGCGAGAAGCTATTAAAGGAAATTCAAAAACGTAAACAAGGCCCTGGAGAGTCTATAGGGACCTACATTGCTGTCATGAACACATACTTCCAAAGACTTGGCTGTCCTGTTTCCGAAGAGGCAAAATTAGCTATCGTCTTCAGAAATATCGCGGACATCTATAAAAATGGGCTGATTGCTACTGAGGTCAACAGCCTATCACATTTAAAAAATTTGTGTCGTAGAATAGACCAGAGATATGGTTTAGAGGAGGAGAATTTTACTCCTAGGAAAAACCAATCAATCGAACCTGACTTGGCCTACGTTGACGTAGAGAGCGACAGTGACGATTTTCCAACAGCAGTCAGTGCAATTTAAATATCAAGTACCGCGACATCTAACCAACGGAATTCAAATCATCATGCTGATAGATTTGACAGAGATAGGCGACAGCCAACAAGCAGTTCCTCTGCTAGAGCTGATAGAGAGAGACAACAACCAGCTAGTGGTCAGTCTAGTGTAAATGACAGAGATGGACAACCACCACAAGGTGCTAGACCTGGTATGGCGAATAGGGACGTTGTTTGTTATAGATGCAACCAAACAGGGCACATGGCGATCGGGTGCGCATTACCTAGAGGTAAGCAATGTTTTTCGTGTGGTCAGGTAGGGGTAACAGTCAGAGAATGTCGTAATTGTAATCGTCAGGGAAACGGACCCAGGCGCTCGTAGGCGGTCGACCTTCGAGTCAGCCTGAACAAGCATCGACCGATAGGCTAACGTACGTTTTAGATTATGTGATAAGTCATGCTCGTAAAGATGAGAGGCCTTATTTAGAAGTGGATGTGCTCGGAAATAAGTTATTAGGTTTGTTGGATTCCGGGGCTTCACGTACCTTTTTAGGGAATCATGGTTGGTCAATCATCGAGAGGTTTGGTTTTTCACTTGATACGACAAAGAAGACGAGTTGTATTGTGGCAAATGGTCAAAGCACGAGTAGTATTGGGACAGTGCAGCTTCCTATGCGAGTTCAGGATAAATTTAGGTTAATAGAGGTCGTCGTCGTTCCTGAGTTGCCACATACTTTGATTTTGGGATTAGATTTTTGGATTTCGATGGGTATAGTACCGAACTTAAGTACTAATGAGTGGCACTTTGCCGATAATAAGGACGTGTTTTGTTCTTTGGAAACATCAGACCAAAAAACTACTCTTACGCCTTATGAATCAGAACGACTAGAGGAATTGGTCGTTAAATATAAGACTGTTATGGGTGACTCACTGGGATGTACAGACAGGGTAGAGCATAAGATTACAACAGATGCAGCACCGATAAGAAAACGTTCATATAAGGTCTCACCGGTCATTGAATAACTTATTGATGACGAGATCGACGAAATGCTGAAAATGGATGTAATAGAACGTAGTAGTAGTTCATGGGCTTCACCAGTGGTAATGGTACAAAAGAAAAACACAAAGAAATATCGTTTCTGTGTAGACTACAGCAAATTGAACTCAGTGACGGCGCGTGATAGTTATCCTTTACCACTCGTATCCGAGACTCTTGACAAATTGAAAGATGCTAAGTACTTGTCAACTTTAGATATTAAGAATGCTTACTGGCAAGTACCAATGGAAGAATCATCGAAGCCACTAACAGCATTCATCTGTCGACGAGGTCACTTCCAATTTAAGCGTTTACCATTTGGTCTTCATAATGCACCTGCAACTTGGCAGAGACTCATCGATAGTATCATAGGAAACGACTTAGACCCCTACGTGTACGTATATCTCGATGACCTCGTAATTGTCACACAGGGCTTTTCTGAACATCTTAGAATTCTTGAGGAAGTCCTACGAAGATTGCAGAATGCAAAGATAACGGTAAGTTGGGGAAAATGCCAACTGTGTAGGCTAGAAATGACTTATTTAGGTTTCGTAGTGGACCGTCGAGGCATCCGAGTGGACCCTAATAAAATTAGAGCCATGTTAGAGCTCCAGAGGCCAAGAACTGTCAGAGAAGTTCGTAGAGTTGTAGGTACAATTTCCTGGTATAGACGTTTCATAGAGAATTTTTCAGCGATAATAGCTCCAATTACAGCTCTAACTAAGAAAAATCAAAAGTTCGATTGGACTCCAGACTGCGAAAAAGCATTTATTAAGATTAAGGAACTTTTAGTGACTGCACCGATTCTTACATGTCCAGATTATACTAAAGAATTTGTCATTCAAACAGACGCATCAGGATATGGAATAGGAGCATGTTTAACGCAGCCTTATCCTGAAGGAGACAAGGTCATATGCTATTTGAGTCGATCTTTGACTAAGCAAGAACGTGTTTACACGACCACCGAGCGAGAATGTTTGGCATTGGTTTGGGCGATAGAGAAGCTCCGGCCTTATATTGAGGGGATCTCATTTAAGGTCATAACAGATCATTTTAGCTTAAAATGGCTTCATAGCTTAAAAGAGCCCAGTGGAAGACTTGCTCGTTGGTCTGTAAAACTGCAGCAATATGATTTTGAAGTAATCCATCGGAAAGGGAAAGATTTAGTTGTCCCGGACATGTTGTCTCGTGCAGTACCCATGATTGATACAATTTCGCAGCCCAGAGACGTTTCAACAGCAATTAAAGACCGATGATACCAAAAGATGGTAAAGAGGGTCGTAGAATCACCGTTAAAATTTATGAATTGGAGATACACTGAAAATAAGTTGTATAAATATGTCAAACAAGAATACCCTCAACTTTCACCATCTAACGAATATTGGAAAGAGGTAGTCCCCAAAGATAATAGGCGTATAATTATTGGAGAAGCTCACGATCCTCCTACCGCAGGGCATATGGGTCTGTATAAAACCTTCCATAGACTGGCAGAAAAATATTATTGGCCAAAAATGCGCCAGGACGTGGCAACTTTTGTAAAGAAATGCTTTGTCTGTGCAGCTCATAAAGGTGATACACAAGGTGTATCTGATCAGATGATATCTCACCCAAAACCAACTCGTCCTTGGGAAATTATCTCAACAGATTTATGTGGACCTTTACCTCGTTCGACAAAGGGTAATTGCTGGATTTTCGTCGTTACGGACTATTTGAGTAAGTTTTCCTTAGTTTTTCCAATGCGAACAGCCCCTACTCAAGCTGTTGTCAAGCATCTTGAGGAGCAAGTATTTATGGTCTTCGGAGTACCCCGTTTGATACTTTGTGATAATGGCCCTCAGTACAAAAGTAACGAGTTTAAACGTTTTGCTGAGAGTTATCAGGTTAAAATTCAGTATAATCCGTATTATCACCCCAGAGCAAATCCAACAGAAGGGACGAATCGTGCGTTAAAAACCATGTTATGTTGTTATGTGAAAGAAAACCACAGGAAGTGGGACGAACAAATACATAAACTTGCCTGCGCGATTCGTACTGCAACCCATGAGACAACCAGGATGTCTCCTTTCTTTGTTAATTTTGGTAGGAATATGTGTCTGTCAGGAAGAGATTACTCCAACCCAGTTTTGTTATCTGAAGAGAATGGTGTACAAACTGCAGCTGAAAGTAAGCACGAAGGTTTCCGGAAGCTCTATGCTGATGTTAAGAGAAGGTTAGAGGTGGCAGGAGAGAAAAACGTAGTTCAGTATAATTTGCGTACAAGGGTACCCAACTTTGTTGTGGGTCAGCGTGTTTGGAAGAAAAATTATGTGTTGTCAGATGCTGCGAAGTTTTTCTCGAAGAAGTTAGCACCGAAATTTGTTGGTCCTTATGTGATTAGGAATAAAATTTCTCCTTGGATATTTGAGCTTCAGGAACCATCGGGTAAAGTACTACCAGGGAGCTGGCATGCCAAAGACCTTATGTCGGCAGCGGACCTCTCCGATTAACCTTTTTAGGTTAATCGTCTTGAAGTTGGGGGGGGATTATGTAACGTGTCATTTTTACGTTTAAGGCAACGTTACATATTTGTTTATTTAGGTAAATAATCAAGGCTCTTCGACGCGTCTTTCTGTACACAAATTAAGGGTATTTTATAGAGCTAGGTTTGGAGGTTATATAGTGTCCAAAAAGTTACCTTATACAGGAGACATTCCATCGAATTACTGTGGACACTACGCACATCGCATTATCTGGACATCGTAATTGGAATTTAGGATCACAGGTTTCGGGAAAATCACATAAAAACTTTTGGTTGTTTTGTTTATCCGTAAAATTTCATAATTTTCTTTGACGTTCACGAAGATAAACAGCTAATCTGCTGGGGAATGGCGGCGTTGCCGCATCACAAATGGTTTCGGTAACAGGAAGGAAACATTTAGATGAACATTTCATTCCCTTACGTTTATTCTCGAGGATATTGGGACAATCCGAACCTCATAGCTAGTTGTGATAGCACGAAAACATATTTAGGTCCACCGTTTGACCAGTAACAACCGAGGCTCCGCTCACTTTGATATCTTTATTAATTTGAGAAGGAGAAGATAAAACAAATACGAGTTATGCACTTTTGTAAATGGGAGATAAACGAGGAATAAAAACCAGGACTAAAAGAATAAACAAAATCGTATTTTTATATTATATAATTTATATATAATCATAGTTATATAAAGTTAATAACTAGCTCAGTTAGTCGGATTGAAGGGTTTTGTAGGGCTAGCTAGTGGTGAGCAAACTTAACATCTGAACACTCTTGTGCCGAGTTTGAGCAGTAGTTCAAGGTGTATTTTTAGGTTCAGGTTCAGAAACAACTTTATTACTGTAGAAATGTTTTACAAAAATGGCGTTAAACCATATGAATATTAGAGAAAACATTTATAAAGAGCAAAGTAAACGTTTGACTAAGACTGTAACTAAAATACAACTAAATTCTACACTCAGTATAGCTTTACTCATATGGAAATTGGTTGAGTGTTCGAATATTCCTGGGTTTGATGCAAGCTCTGTTCTCCAGTAATTGATTTTACAGTTGATGGTTTCAATGCTGAGCTTCTTATAGTCTAGCGGGTTATTTTTCTCCTACTTGCTATGTTGGCAGGGGTCCGGTAGGCAAATGTTCGGTCTATGTATGGAGGGTGTCTTGACGTCCTTGTTATAAAAATTTCAACCGTGGAAATAGATCCGACAACACCTCAAGGTGCGTTTTACGTATTTGCAATGTCCCCTTGGTCGGTGCTGCCCCCTATATACCGGTATGGAACTATTGGTGTATTTCCTCATTGGTTAGTTTGAAAACCGCGAGTTTTTTCTTCCACTCTTGCAACCGAAGTTAGAGATTTTTTGGCGAAAAAGTTTTTTTATAAATAGGTTAGCATCCTTTATTTGAATTTAACCGGGAAAATTAGGTTGGTATTGCGTTTTACTGTCCCCCACCACATTTACAAAACGGTTTCCGACGACTTCATTTTTTTGTGTTCTCGACAAAGTGCTTTGTCTCTTCCTAACGAATTTTGGCTGGGTCGACAACAGTTTCTGGGATCGCCTTTGTTTTTGGTTATTGGCACTGCAGCGATTGCAGGAGATATCCCAGAAACTGTAGTGACGCTCATACCCTCTGAGGGGGATTTAAGTCGGCCTACGCCATTTGTACGGGAAATAAGAGCAGTGGTAAGTTCGATTTTATTTTTTTCATTTTTTTTATTATTTGATGACTCTTCAAGATAATATTTGCCTCCCAAATTGTAATTATTTTTCGTGTGAACGTGGGGAATTGTTGGCGTTTTTATATTTTCCTTTTAACCACGCGTTGGATAAAAACTATATATTGTTTTCTCCTTTGGTTACAGCACCGTCCATTCCATCGACGGGACAGTTGTGCTGGTGGAACGAGGTTCTGTTCCATCGACGAGCCAGTTGTAACCCTGGGAAAGGTACGTTAGGATTAGTTTAGTTCATCTGTTTAAATCTACTTTACTTTATTCGTGCAAAATAGACGAATTCCAGGAAACTGAAACATTTCATTTTCCACAGGGTTTTATGCTCGGGCAAGAATCAACAACCTTTTGACCACCATGTGCTGCCCTAGCACCATGTGCTAAGCAAGCACGAGGGGAGGCGCGGGCAGAACCAGGACCAGAGTAGCAGTGAGGAATGGCTGAGTACACCACTTCCAGGTTTACAAAATAAAACACACATAAAATAATCAAGGACCAAGGTAGGAGCAAGCTTCAGATATAATCTTTCACATATATCTTCAATATAATTTAGACATAATCTTTTCATATACATTTTTAATATAATTTAGACGTAATCTTTTCATATATAATTTTTCACAGTATAATTTCAACATTGCTTGTAAACGCAAGGTAACGGCATGACGTCATAACCACAATTTTGCGGCATATTTACTAAATTGACTTGTTTTCCTTCATTTCATTTATTTAAGACAATTTCTCCTGTGAAATTTGGAGTGCCTTGCTATTTTGGCCCTAACTGATTTGGTATTTTTTCTCAGATCTAATTATACAAGATGAACTAAATCTTTGTGTTATTTGTACAACCCAATGACCAACTTTGCAGAGACAAAAGAGGGATAAGATTATTTTTTTTTTTGCGGTTTCCTTACATTGTTCTGCCTCATGGGGTAGATCTCGGACTGGGTTGCTGTCTGTCTCATTCTACCTAACGTAGAATGATGACAGCAGATATTTGGTCCAGATCTCCCCTATGACAGAATAATTTTGGAAGTATATTTTTTTTAACCATCATTTATACAACTGAGTCTCACACTACTGACTCAGATGTAGGTACACTATGACCTGTTAAAGGAGTCCATCTACCTGTAAAGTGCTCCTAGTTTTGTCATCTTAATTCAATGTTGTAGAATTTTATTTTGTCTATTGGTCAATTTTTTTTTTGGTTTTTTTTAATTACACAAATACTCTGGAAGCCTCGGAAGTAGGTAGAATTTCATTGTTTGGCTGCAACGTTTGGGTTGAACTGTATTTTAATCAAGATCTTCTTTGTAAAACATTGATATTAAAACACTGTGGCGCACGTAAAATTTTCTTATTTCTGAACCCTTCTTCTCCACTGTATAAAAGTTACCGGGCATATCAATGTTTTACCTAGCAGGAAAATACAGTTCTGCTTCCAGATATTTGTTTAATTATTTAGTGGTTTTGTTGTGTCACAAGCTAGCAAATTGTTATTATTTTAATTACAGTGTCACAAAATGGCGGCAACGTCTTTAAGCTGCCACAAATGTCACCCAACGCATTTTAATAGGCCACAACGGGTTTAAGATGAAATGTGCAGTTTTCCTTCGAATTATCTTGTACCCAGGAGGAAACTGCACATTGTCTTAACCGGGCAAAATCAGGAAAAAGACGCGTGCCTACCTGTATGGCATCCAAGATAGGGGTCCGGGATTAGAGTGGTTTTAGTTCATGAAAACGGGTCTCAAGAATCTACAGATTACTTCTCCGTTTCATTGTACGGAGCGGTGGTAAATTGCATCGTTTTCTAACCGGGACTTTAACTTTAAATCAACCCATAAGACGCGTGCCTACCTGTATGGCATCCAAGGTAGGGGTCCGGGAGTAGGGTGATTTGGAGATTTACCAACTTTGGGACCAACCCTAAAGAACGCGTGCATACCTGTATGGTATCCAAGGTAGGGGTCCGGGAGTTAGGGTGGTTCGGGATTAGCAAAACGGGTCAAACTGGAAAATACAATTTTCCTTTTGCTCAAGCCTATTTACACCAGCTAGGAAATTGCATTTTCTCTGGACCGGAAAATAACTAAAAATCAACAAGACGCGTGCCTACCTGTATGGCATCCAAGGTAGGGGTCCGGGAAATATACCAATTTGAAATCAACCCTGGAAGACGCGTGCCTACCTGTATGGCATCCAAGGTAGGGGTCCGGGAGATCAGGGTGATTTTGGGAAATCTACCAACTTTGGAATCAGCTCTAAAGAACGCGTGCCTACCTGTATGGCCTCCAAGGTAGAGGTCCAGGATTAGAGAGATTCGAATTTAATAAAATGGGTTAGAAAAACCGTCTGCAATTTACCCAGCATAAGAAAAACATTTTTGCATTAAATATAACGAACAGCGTAAAATAAATACTTAAAAATAGCCTACGCACTTACCTTTTGACAGTCTCGGTACCGGTGCACTAGAAATATCGCGAGTTTAGTTTTAGCACTTAATCTTGCTACGGCGGGCGATGACGGATAAAAAGGGTCGAACACGATGTGTCGATTGCTTAAATAGCCTCTGTTCGGAAGTGCTCGTTTTTCAGGGGTGGGAGGCCAAAGAAAGCCGATCACTTCCGAAAAGCTCCGACTAACCCCCACGAAATCAGAGGTGGGAGGTCCAAGTAAACCGATCCTTTGCGAATGGCTCCGACTAACCCCACGACATTAGAGGTGGGGAACCGAAGAAAGTCGATTATTTCCGAATGGTTCCGACTAATTTCCACGATATTAGAGGTGGGGACCAAAGAAAGCCGATCATTTCCGAATGATTTCGACTCACCCCCACGAAGTCAGAGGTGGGGATCATAGAAAACCGATCATTTCCGAATGATCCCGACTAAATACGAATATCCTTCACGGCATCTGGAGTCAATAATTTATAATTTCTACTCACGGCCGATGGATTACGAGAGTTTTACACGACAAATTAGACCTGCCCATGCTTTAGGAGACTTGTAAAACAACTTAACCTAAATTACCCCGATCTAACAAAGATAGAAATTAGTAACTTCGTTACAACTTTCTAGACTTCTCCAGGATGTAAAACAGGAATACCTTTTCCATGAAATTTTCGACATTCCTTTTATTGCATTTTCGGTACTCTGAAAGCTGCTTTCTTTGGCGGCATTTTCAATGTCCATCTCAAAGTAGAAATAGACTGTATTCTTTAATCCCTCGTTTGTTCCATCTTTAATTTAATTCGAACATTTTCTCGACTATTTAGTTTGTTATGAAAATAAATATTATTTTTTGCACATTTTTTCTTTGTTTGTTAGCGTCTGACTGACTTTTGTTTAATGTCTACCATAGCAACGCGCCCAAAGCCACCAAATAAATGAAAACTATCAAAGCCCACTGTATTATTATGTACCGAAGGTTGACATGCTAAAACTAGAGTACCGGAGTAAGTGGTTTAATATTTATTTATTTTATGATTATTATTATTTTTACTATATAAACATTGCCATTAAAGTCCCTTTTAATCACTTATGCCGTATTCCATTGGGAAAATGAGTGCAGCATTGGTGGTGCACTGACACTGAAACGGTGCTGTCAAAAATTTGCACCGAGTGCAGTTTCAATGGAACACGCGAAAAATGAAAAATCGCACTCGTGTGGTATGCCATTATGAGCTGTAGAAATTCTTTTTTATTCTTGCTTTAAGCAACGTCAATATAACATTGTTTTGCAAATAATTTTTTATAGTATATCCATTATGAATAGGGCAAATTAATTATGCAAAAATCTCATTTTTGAAAAAATGTCACACAACCTGTGGTTTTATCAGGCCAACGACGATATCCATTTTTATTTGTTTCAAAGTTACACGCCCATAAATATTATCCTAAGATAACAATAAAAATTCGTCAAATAAATAAATATAGATTTTGTTTAAAAAAAGTTAATAAGAATATTTTAAAAATGCCCACCTCCTTGTTGAATGCAGGCTTGTGCTCGTATACCAACAGATAGAGTAGTTATCTGTATTTCGCGCTTGTTTTTCAAAAAAACTAACCAGAAGTGTACTTTATGCTCCCAAAATTTGAACATAAGGATTCGAAACACCTTGTATACATATATAATATTTTGTTTGTTGTTAAATCTGTACCACATTTTCAATAAAGTTTTTTATTTTTGGGGTTTCCGTTCTCATTTTTTTATTGCACAGAACTGTTCTTCTTCATCTTCATCGCTGCTACTACTTAGCAGCGAAGGAAATAATAAAAAATCGCTCACAACTTTATTTTCACTAATTTTTAAGTCCCACGACAATAATAAGCGTTTAAAATTAATGGCGGGAGAAAGTTTTCGGTGCGGCACGAGCCCTCAGAGCCGGTGTCAACAAAGCCGCACTCAGTGCAAAACTGAATTCATAAGTTCCTCAATGGAAAACGTAAACTGAAAAAGTGCATGTCAATGGCATGCAAACACCGAGCCATCAGTTGTGCACTAGTGCTGCACTCATTTCCCCAATGGAATACGGCAGTAGCAAATTCTAGCCGTCCTTCCGGTCGGGCTTAAAAATCTTGTCGCGGGATTAAAAGTAAACACAGCAGTCTCGAGGTTTATAATATACCTACTACATATTATTTTATTACGGTGTCCAAACAAAAGCGGGCGGCGAATAAAACGTCGAAAGAACAAAATGTCGAAGACACAAAAGGTCGAAAACATAAGGTTGAAACTACAAAAGGTCGAAAATACAAAAGGTCGAAATACAAAACGTAAAAAAACTAATGCCAAAACTTCAAAAGGTCAAAAATACAAAAGGCGAAAGTACAAAAGGTCGAAAGTTCAAAAGGTCGAAAGTACAAGAAGTCAAAAATACAAAAGAGCGAAAAACAAAAGATTGAAAAACAAAAGGTCCAAACAAAAAATCGAAACTGTAATGATTGTAAAAAAGGCTTTATTATAGACACAGAGGCATACACACACACCTAACGCACGCACAAACACATACACATATACGTACACACAAACACATACACGTACACACACAGACGTCACGCCGATATTGCCAAGATAAGTCAAAATACACCCAAATAAAACATTTTCATCTCGTCGGCGTCATCTTAAAAACATTTTTGTTTCCTCGAAAGCAATACCTTCTCTAGCCATTGTTGCACGGGCTAGGTATTTGTTTGGGTGTTTTGACGGGTCGCGGAACTTTGTTCGAAAACATTTTCCTCGAACGCAAATTTGTTGAAAACAGTTTTTTCGAACGGAAATTTGTTCGAAAACATTTTATTCGAACATAAATTTGTTTTAAAATATTTTCTACGAACGAAAATTTGTTCGAAAACAGTTTCTTTGAATGGAAATTTGTTCGAAAACATTTTTTCCAACCGAAAATTTGTTCGAAAACCATTTCTTCGAACGGAATTTTGTTCAAAAACATTTTCTTCGATCGAAAATTGGTTCGTAAACAGTTTCTTCGAATGGAAATTTGTCCAAAAACATTTTTTCAAACGGAATTTTGTTCGAAAACCATTATTTCGAACAAAGATTTGTTCTAAAATATTTTCTTCGATCGGAAATTTGTTCGAAAATTGTTTCTTCAAATGGAAATTTATTCGAAAACATTTTTTTGAAACGAAAACAGTTATTTCTAATTAACATTTGTTCGGAAAACATTTTTTTTGAAGGGAAATTTTTTCCAAAACAACATTTTTTTCGAACGAAAATTTGCGATCAATTGGTGTTTTTCTCGTTATTCTCAATTGATCGCAAACGTATTCTAACCGGTCCAGACACTCCCTGACCTTCTTCCATAAAAACACTGTCTCCAAATCACAGGTTTACGCTTAATTGATAAAGGCTGGAATAACACATTTTTCGGTTTGGTTCTCTACCCAGACAGCACAAGTACGTACTATGTGCGTACATAATACGCAACTCTGCGACGTACTATACGTACATATAACGTACATTTTTGGACGTCCATATATATAATACGTCGGTCGTAGGGATGTAATTTTAGTAAAATTTGTACTAGGTACTGTAAAGGTCGGGGTTTATTTAATAAAATATAAACATATTTTATCAAAAATATGAGAAGTTTCAAGATTTCCGTTTAGTTGATAATAATATAACACGATGAAAAATAAATAAGTAAAAAAAAATAAATGAGATATTATTTTTTTTAACAAAAAAAAAATAATATTCATTAAAATTCAAATTAAAAAAAAATTAAATTAAAAAAAAATATATATAATAATTATTTTTTTTTAAGAAAAAGAAAAATATTCATTAAAACCTAAATTAAAAAATATTAAAAACATATTCCAAAACTGGCAGAAAATATACAAGTATTATCGAAGCAAGAAAGTAAAAAATAACAACAACAAAAAAAAAATATTATTTTTAAAATAAATTAATAAAAACCAAAAATTTAAAATATTAAAATTAAAATAATAAATTAAAAAATATTCAGAGACCAGGCGATGCCAAAGTAATATTTAAACCAAATTAAAAAAAAAAGAGTTAAAATAAAAATGATTAAGACTCACATAAAACAAGCTGAAGTCAAAACCCTAACACTTATTTTTACTGGAGAGCACTGTTGATTCGATCGATCGCAAAATTACAAATGAAATTAATTAAATGAGCCACAAAAGAGGTTGACAAAAATCCCATTTTTACCTGTTTTGTCCACGCCTTAGGAAATTGTTTATATTAGGGAGCAATGAATACACGACTCTATTGTATTCATTAATTAGGGCTATATTCAGAAACACTGGCTCGATCAAAACACATTGACCTGTTTCGTCATAAAAATTTGTGGGATAAACAAGAGGGGATCGCCTATAAATTCGATTTCTTGAATTATATCCGGGCATTATTAAAGTACCAGTGTTAAAGTTGCAGCCAAAAGTGAAAAATAGTAAACAGTTAAATTAGTAAAAGTTGAGTTAACCATTTTATATAAAAATGTAGCCTTCAAGAAAATCTAGAGTTTTTGCTCTAGAATAAAAAATATATTTTAGTGATTCGATAACAGAAAGTAAGTTAAAACTATTTGAACATTGATTTAAAAAGAAAATATTACCGTTTATTTAATTGCTGTAGACAATTAAATTATTAGACTTTTATACGTAAATATGGATTAGTAATTATAGTAAAGATCAAAAGATGGAGATTGATTTTGAACTTTTGATAGTGCATTTATTATTTGACGAGATCTAGACTATTGGAGTAAATTTACTATGTTTACGGAACTTTTATGTGTTACCATTGAGTTAATTTCACAATATTATGTCCTACAACGTTTTTTTTTAGACTCTATCATTTTAATTTGCGAAGACAATTTTGTGTCGGAAAAATTGTAATAAAACCAATCAGCTTTGTTCGTAGATAGACTCTAAGGTGTTGGCTAATGTTAATTTTAGCGCATTTTCGTAATTAATTTGAATGTTAGGACCATGCTAGACTTTGGATCTACGATTTTGTAATAATAATTTTTTACTTTAAATATAACGTATTCTTTATAACAGTTGGTGTCTATCACAGGGATACGAGTGATCCCCGTCTGGAACACGTCCTGATAGTCAGGAACAACTGATCCATGCCAATCCACGACCGGACCGGTTTCGACCTTTTGGGCCATCCTCAGGTGAATGTAGGCGATAGCTCCGTGTAGAGCATAAGTTTTGTACCATCAACAGAAACAACTACTCCGAGGGAAAATACCCCTACCGGCGTGGATTGGCATGGATCAGTTGTTCCTGACTATCAGGACGTGTTCCAGACGGGGATCACTCGTATCCCTGTGATCGACGTTGGAGATAGTGAAAACCAAACAGCTTTAACAAGTTCCCAACGAAAGCATCAAGCCAGCAGTATAATTCAATGCCGGTAGGGGTATTTTCCCTCGGAGTAGTTGTTTCTGTTGATGGTACAAAACTTATGCTCTACACGGAGCTATCGCCTACATTCACCTGAGGATGGCCCAAAAGGTCGAAACCGGTCCGGTCGTGGATTGGCATGGATCAGTTGTTCCTGACTATCAGGACGTGTTCCAGACGGGGATCACTCGTATCCCTGTGATCGACGTTGGAGATAGTGAAAACCAAACAGCTTTAATTGGTGTCTAATTTAATAACAACCAAAAGTCAATAACAACAACTGGCTTTAATCATAGCTATGTGCAACTAAAACGCCTACCTCCAAATAAATTTAATGTAATCGTGGAAAGGGACCAGTTGTATAAATATACCGCTCGACTAAAGCACCCCTAACCGCGGCGTTACATTTGGCGCAGTCGGTAAGATGGATTTTCGGTATGGTGTTAGAATCAGGAATAAAATTTCCACCTTTTGAAGATTTAAATTGTGAATATTGCCGAAAAGTTCCAGGACTCCTTCAGTCAGTTGCTAGCTATAGACATTACACCAAAAATTAACAAAACAAAAAGAGTTTTCACAACGATAAGAATACAGTATAAAAATAAAGTGTTTATTCACCACAAATCTATCTCCAGTGAAGATGGTAAAAGTTTTAGGAAAGAGTTTTTGATCATAATTAAGAAATTGGAGACCATAACTACATGGACAGACCACCAAAAGATTAGTGTGACACTATGTTTGAAGTTAAAATTTAAAACATTTAAAATGACGAAAGAAGACCTGTACTTACAGCTCGGATAATCAAAAATTAGAATTGGTAAAGAAAATTTGCAGTCATTTGACTTAGTTCCGACATATGACGGTTTACCCAGCATCGACAAATATTTATCTATAGACGAAGAAAGCGCCACACTTAAAAATTTGACAGAGCAACAGAAATTTGGTAATCCGTACTTAAAACTACGATTCAAAGCAAAGCTAGACAGTAAAACTGCTTTAAAAGGGGACAAGCATTCGTTGCGATGATCTAAAGAATGCGCTACGCGAACAGATTATTCGACCATATGTTCGTGACTCAGCAAGGCAGACAGGCGTATTATACAGACAATTTTCCATACACGTTTGAAGTTATTAGCTACCCTTACTTTAACTAGCATCCAGGCCAGTAAACAAAATCTCCAAAATATGTTAAAGAATTTATTGTAATATAATTTTTACTCGATTTGATGATACCCATTAAGCTTCATTTAACAAGGCCCTAGAAATATACCTCGAAGGAAGTATAGAGAATTGAGAGAGAACAAATCATGTATGGAAATCTAATAAAACTATGTTTATTAAAATTAAAGTAAAAAGTCAGACGTGTATGTACAGCTTTATTCACTTCGAAAGTTGCAGCATGCAGTATCCCTGGTTATGCGTATATCCGAGAAGCCCCTATATCACAGCACGAAGTGTCCTATTACTTTGTGATCACACGCACAGAGTAGGTATCTTACCCTATGTCGCAGAAGTTCCCTATAAGATTTGGCGCCGAAGCGCGGATCTTTGTTTGGTGATCCGTGGCCAAAGTAAATGTGCAAAGAAACACCATACCACACAAGCACAGGTATTGTGTGCAATTAAGTTTCTTAAAAAAATAAGAAGTGCTTTACCAGTTTTTTCTATAGAGGCAGAAAGTTTTGGACCTGGTTAGGATTAGATTTTATTTATAATTATGGAGTTAAGATAAATTGAAGAAATAAAATAATGTACGATTTTCAGAGAGAATTTTGATAAGACATGAAGCTCAGATAGTGTATATAGTCTGATGTGCATGCAAACCACCACTTAAATTAATATTTTGAAAAGATGTAATATGAGAAATCAAGAAAGAGCTGACGAAACTCACTCTGTCCGAAGAAAAAGGAGGTTCAAACTTTTACGCTTGGGTCGTCAAATCCGACCTAAAGTGGTTAACCATTATATAGATTAATTGTTTAAACCAAATGTCAAAGCAAATAAATATTGGAGGTTCCGTGAATGTTTAAACTTCTGAATATTTAATTTAAAAAAATAGTAGTACAGAGACTGTAAAAGGCCTATATGAGAAAACCCTTGAAAGTAGAGGCCCGGCAGGAGCAGGAATTAAGAAATATTTAGAGGTTGCCTGTGTTGTTGAAGGAAGGCTTAAATAAGCCGCAGCATAGTCATGTAATTTGGTCAGCTGATATTTGCAACATATCCAAAGTTGATAGTTCGCAAATGATTCTGAACCCAGTGATGAATAATCCTACGGGATTGCTTGTAGCTAGAATCCTATACAAGACAGGAGATGCAGTTTTTTACTATTTAAACTAATTGGTTTTAAATAGAGGTTTTAAAGCAGAGTAAAAAAGATGAAGATCACGAGAAAATTACAAGAAGTTTGGCAAGTATCTGTCAAAAATATTTCTGAAATTTTTAAACAGTTAATTTATACGAAGTACGGAACATGTTCGAAAAGAAAGTAAAATATTTAGTTTGCAGTTTAGTGATAAATTTCACACCCCATATACAAAAAATGACACTAAAGTTATCAGGATAAAAGTAGCCTAGATGTGCAGTGATTTTACAAGCGGTTTTGATGACACTTCTCTGTCCGAAATTATTTAACACGATGTGAAAAGTTTGATTGGGCATTGTAGTTTGAAATATTATTATTTTAACATTAAGAAGGAAAAATAAGCATACCAAGTACCTATATAAAAAAAAAATTTAAGAAGAAGAGGCAACAGAAGAGAAGGTTACGCACATATAGAAGTTAGATGTAGTCTAAATGCAGGATTGGATGGAGAGTGTATTTATTATGGAGGAAGTTAAGAAGGTTAGAATTTTTTTTTTTAATATAAGGAAATTTGAGTTTAGCCAAAGAATTTTGTTTTGAGATTCCTGAGTCATAGGCCAATGATAAAGGAACTAGAAATTTGAAAGTTGGCCCCTGTCTTTCTCTAGGATGCATTGAGAGTTAGATGTAAAGTAGAAATTGGCTAAACTAATAACAAAGAGATGAAAGTAAAAAATGTGGTATCATATGATACTATTTGTTGGAACAGCTGACAGAAGGTCAGATGTTAAGATGACATATAGTCATGAAAATTTGTAGAGACGGATGTCTAATATTTTAGGCAACGTGATTGTAGAAGATGGAGCTGACAGAAGGTCAGTTGTGGTGACATAGATAGTCACGAAGAAGGTTAAGAAGACCTCCAATGAAGCAGAGAAATTTAGTTGTTTGAAAGGAAAAATGTGTAATGACACAACATTTTGATTTTAAAATGATAATGCAATTTCCAGAAATTATTGTTAGATGACAAGGCAGTGAAATGAGATTTCTACAAAGTTAGAATGATGATGCATAATCAATAAAGCCTTTATAACAAATTGTTTTAAAAATATGTGCGTAAGAAAAATAAAGTACAGCTGAAAAAGTTCTATTAACTTGTCGGGTTATAGCGTCATAACTTTTCTTCTACTAGCCAGTGAAGTAATCCAAAAGGGTGACTCAATCACACTACAGAATATCGCGGTTCGGTCCGCGCTGCAGATAAATTTTGAATCACACTGACGCAGAGTCGAGATTGAGTCACGAAAGATACTTTAATTGAGTAATAGCTTAAAGAAAAGTCGACCTACGACAATAGTGAAATTGGCTAACACCACAATAATCAATAATAGTAGTAAATGCCTAGACGAGACAGTGCAAGAGTAAAGGACGCGGTTTGTTTATATTATACAACAGAGGGTTAACTTGGTATTAAAATTAGACGAGGTGTTAGTTGGGAAGAGCAACTTCGGGTGTTTGATAAAAGATTTTCGGATGTTTCAAGTTTTGTCTTTTGCAATTAATACTCAAACTACCATGTAAAAAGAAATAGAGGTTACGTTGATCATTGCTGTCATATTAAAAAAATGATGAAAGTTGAAAATTTGGAATTTGTAATAGTTAAGTGATAGTTTATGTTAGATATTTTGCACAATGTTAATTTTAATTTTGGAATAACAAAGTTATAATGACGCAAGGGTTGATAACAAGCTTAAATTATAATAAAAGGAATTATAGTGCGTTTAAAAAAATATTAAGTGAAGTGTCTAAAATATATAAAGTAAAAAAAAGAATCTTATCTAATTACAACTGAGATGGAATATGGTTAGCACGGGACGTCACCAGGTCAAGCTGAAGTTTAACATCCACATGGAAGATAGCAGTGCAGATTCTAACCAACCACCTTTTTACAGGAAACAACGAAAACTAAGAAGAAGCAAGTAAGGTTTTGACGCATTTTAAATATAGAAAACGGATGTAAGTAGAATTTAGTTTTTGAGGAATGAAACTTTATGTAAATTTTATTTTGTAAAGGGCTTACTTTCTGAGTTAATCATCAAAGAAAATAATAGAGTTCAGTTTTAAAATTATTAAAATTGAACGTTTAAAATGATATTTCGAGACTTAAAATTATATTGGCACTAGGTTAACTCTACTACTAGTAAATAAATAAAACTCTTATGTTTATTTTAAATAAACATGCAATAATGAACAAACTACGGGAGAACAAAGTTTAACAAAAATAAATAAATAAGAACTTAGTCAAACTTATATCTAAGTTAAAATTTAGCACAAATTTTATAAACACAAAATATGTTAGCAGTAAACACATCTTCAGACAGTAATATCACTCTTATATTAAAAAAAATATATATTTTTTCAATTTCGACTCTAAAAATAATTTTAATTTAGTAAAGAAGTTCTTATAACTGATGTTAGGAACATTTTTTTTTGTTCGTGGGCTCGGAAAAATTATGAATGTGCGACATTTTATATTTATGCCGAAGTTATACCAAATGATAGCTATTAAAGAGCTATCATTTGAGTTAAAAGAAGGGAGGAATGTAAAGGTCGGGGTTTATTTAATAAAATATAAAAATATTTTATCAAAAATATGAGAAGTTTCAAGATTTCCGTTTAGTTGATAATAATATAACACGATGAAAACTAAATAAGTAAAAAAAAAATAAATGAGATATTTTTTTTTTTAACAAAAAAAAATAATATTCATTAAAATTCAAATTAAAAAAAAATTAAATTAAAAAAAATATATATATAATAATTAATTTTTTTTAAGAAAAAGAAAAATATTCATTAAAACCTAAATTAAAAAATATTAAAAATATATTCCAAAACTGGCAGAAAATATACAAGTATTATCGAAGCAAGAAAGTAAAAAATAACAACAACAAAAAAAAAATATTATTTTTAAAATAAATTAATAAAAACCAAAAATTTAAAATATTAAAATTAAAAAATATTCAGAGACCAGGCGATGCCAAAGTAATATTTAAACCAAATTTAAAAAAAAGAGTTAAAATAAAAATGATTAAGACTCACATAAAACAAGCTGAAGTCAAAACCCTAACACTTATTTTCACTGGAGAGCACTGTTGATTCGATCGATCGCAAAATTACAAATGAAATTAATTAAATGAGCCACAAAAGAGGTTGACAAAAATCCCATTTTTACCTGTTTTGTCCACGCCTTAGGAAATTGTTTATATTAGGGAGCAATGAATACACGACTCTATTGTATTCATTAATTAGGGCTATATTCAGAAACACTGGCTCGATCAAAACACATTGACCTGTTTCGTCATAAAAATTTCTGGGATAAACAAGAGGGGATCGCCTATAAATTCGATTTCTTGAATTATATCCGGGCATTATTAAAGTACCAGTGTTAAAGTTGCAGCCAAAAGTGAAAAATAGTAAACAGTTAAAATTAAAAGTTTTTTTTATTTTTTTATTTGTCAAACACACTGTGTTTTTTTTATTACAATCTAGTCAGTAAGACTAATTAGCAATTTTGTTTTAACTTAATTTACTAGAAAAGTCAGATTTAAACTTAGGGTTCACTCAACAGTTCTCCGCGCTTTGTTTAGTCTGTAACTCACAATTGTGTTGTGTTTATAGCATTATTTTGTTTTATGTGTAATTCACTTAGTTTACTAGCTCAAACGGCTTCACTCTTTTTAGTCGTCGAACTAGCATAGTATTGTCTAGAAGCTGAATTGCTTCCACATTCACATGCCGATGGAGTCTATCTTCATGGCTTTTTGCGTACTTTTTTATAGTCTCTGCTACAGTTTCGATTTTTAGATCTCGATGAAGGTCACTATTTCGAACGTACCAAGGTGCATTCACAATGTTTCTTAATACTTTATTTTGAAATCTCTGTACAACTAGAATGTTACTCTCTTTAGCACAACCCCATAGTTGAATACCATATGTCCATACTGGTTTCAGTATTTGTCTATAAAGCAGTAACTTATTATGAATTGTTAAATTGGACTTCCTTCCAATTAGCCAGTTCATTTTTCTATACCTTATCTCAAGTTCTTCTTTTTTTTCTTAACATGTGCTTTCCAGCGCAATTTGGCATCAAGTGTCATACCTAGATATTTTGCCTGATTCGAATATGGTACTGGAATGTTGTTAATTGTTATTTGTATGTGATTTATATTTTTGTTTGTAAAATCAACATGAATTGATTTGGTTTCATTTAATTTTATTCGCCACTTTGTGGTCCAACTGTGAATTTGGGTGACTGCATCCTGAAGTTTTTATATGCATTTTTCAATAGATTTTTCTACCGTCAATAAACCAGTATCATCGGCAAATGTTGCTAAGTGACAATTTTCTGGCTTTGGGATATCACAAGTGAATAATAAGTATAGATAAGGGCCTAGTACGCTACCCTGGGGCACGCCTGCTTGAATTTCTCTTAAATTTGAGTATGAGTCTTCCTGTTTTACTCTAAAATGTCTATCAGATATGTATGATTCCAAAATATCCGAATATTGTTTTGGCAGAAACCTTTTTAGTTTAAAATTAAGGCCTTCATGCCACACTTTGTCAAATGCTTGTGCTACATCTAGAAAAACTGCAGAACAAACTTTTCCCTCTTCTAGTGCTTTTTCTATTATATTAGTAATTCTGTGTACTTGATCTATCGTGGAATGCTTGTCTCGAAAACCAAATTGATGAGATGGAATAATTTCTTGTCTTTCTATGATGGGTTTTATTCTTTTAAGCAATAATTTTTTATAGAGCTTGGATATAATTGGCAGCAAAGATATTGACCTGTAAGATGACACGTCATGGAGTGGTTTTCCCGGTTTTGGAATCATGATAACTTCTGCAACTTTCCACAGTTTAGGTTGTGGCCTTTTAAAATGCGTTGTGTGACATTTGTGGCAGCTTAAAGACCTTGCTGCCATTTTGTGACACTGTAATTAGAATAATACCAATTTGCCAGCTTGTGACACAACAAAACCACTGAATAATTAAACAAATATCTGGAAGCAGAACTGTATTTTCCAGCTAGGTAAAACATTGATATGCCCGGTAACTTTTATACAGTGGAGAAGGGGGGTTCAGAAATAAGAACATTTTAAGTGCGCCACATTATTTAATACCAATGTTTTACAAAGAAGTTCTTAAATAAAATACAGTTCAACCCAAACGTTGTAGCCAAACAATGAAATTCTACTTGCTTCCGAGGCTTCCAGAGTATTTGTGTAATTAAAAAACAAAAAAATTGACTAATAAACGAGATAAAATTCTAAAAGATTTTTAACTGAATCAAAATGACAAAACTAGAAGCACTTTACAGGTAGATGGACTCCTTTAACAGGTCATAGTGTACCTACATCTGAGTCAGTAGCATAGGACTCAATTATATGAATGATTGTAAAAAAAAATATACTTCCAAAATCGTTCCATCATAGGGGAGATCTGGACCAAATATCTGCTGTCATCATTCTACGTTGGATAGGATGAGACAGACAGCAACCCAGTCTGAGATCTACCCCATGAGGTAGAACAATGTAAGGAAACTGCTGAAAAAAAATATAACCTCATCTCTCTTTTTGTCTCTGCAAAGTTGGTTATTGGGTTGCACAAATAATACAAAAATTTAGTTCATCTTGTATATTTTGATTGTAAAACCTGAGAAAAATACCAAACAAGTCAGGGACAAAATAGCAAGGCACTTTAAATAGGGCCAAAATAGCAAGGCACTTTAAATTTGACAGTAAAATTATCTTAAATAAATGAAATGAAGGAAACAAGTCAATGTAGTAAATATGCCGCAAAACTAGGGTTATGACGTCATACCTTATCTTGCGTTTACAAGAGTTGTTAAATTATACCGTAAAAATTATATTGGAAAAGATTATGTCTAAATTATATTGTGAAAATTATATATGGAAAAAAATTATAGTTAAGGCTTGCTCCTACCTTGGTCCTTGATTATTTTATGTATAAATGTGTGTTTTAGTTTGTAAACCTGGAGTTGTCCAGACACCTCCTCACTGCTATTGCTGCTCCTGGTTTGCCCGCGCCTCCCCTAAAGATCCCTTAGCACATGGTACTAGGGCAGCACATGGTTGTAGAAAGGTTGTGGGATTCTTGCCCGAGCGTAGAAACCCTGTGGAAAATGAAATGTTTCAGTTTCCTGGAGAACCCCATGTCGACTCAATAAAATACAGCAGATTTAAACAGATGAACTAAAATAACCCTAACGTACCTTTCCCAAGGTTATAACTGGCTCGTCCGGCTTCCCACCAGCGTCCAGCACCGCTGTCGATGGAATGGACAGGGCTGTAGACAAAGGAGAAAAACAATATATAGTTTTTATCCAACACGTGGTTAAAAGAAAAATATAAAAACGCCAAAAATTCCCCACGTCTTTTGTCAAAAAAAAGTACATTTCACCCGAAAAATAATTACAATTTGGGAGGCAATTATTATCTTGAAGAGTCCTCAAATAATAAAAAAAATGAAAAAATAAAATCGAACTTACCAATGCTCTTTCCGTACAAATGGCGTAGGCCGACTTAAATCCCTCTATGTAGAGGATATGAGCCGTCCACGAGATACGCCTCACGACGGACTCACTCTTTACAGTCTCTGGGACAGAACCTGCAGTTTTTGCAGTGCCACTACACAAAAACAATGGCGATCCCAGAGACCTGTTGCCGACCCAGCCAATTCTTTTGAAAAGAGACCAGGCAGAACACAAAAAATGAAGTGGCCGGAAACCGTTTTGTAAATTTGGTGGGGAGTGGGGACAGTAAAACGCAATACCAACCAACCAGAAAAACTCGCGGTTTTCAAACTAACCAATGAGGAAATACAGCAATAGTTCCATACCGGTATATAGGGGCCAGCACTGACCAAGGGGACATTGAAAGTATGTAAAACGTGCATTGAGGTGTTGTCGGATCTATTTCCACGGTTGCAATTTTTATAACAAGGACGTCGAGTCACCCTCCATACATAGACCGAACATTTGCCTACCGGACCCCCGCCAACATATCAAGTAAGAGGAAAATAACCAGACGGACTATAAGAATCTCAGCATTCAAACCATCAATTGTAAATTCAATCACTGGAGATCAGAGCATGCAGCAAACCCAGGAATATTCGAACACTCAACCAATTCCCATATGAGTAAAGCTATACTAAGTGTAGAATTTAGTTATATTTTAGCTACAGTAGTAGTAGTTTCCTTTGCTCTTTATATATGTTTTCTCTAAGATTCATATGGTTTGACGCCATTCTTGTAAAACATTTCTACATTAATAAAGTTGTTTCTGAACTTGGACCTAAAAATACACACTGAACTACTGCTAAGAAGCTCGGCACAAGAGTGTTCAGATGTTAACTCACACGATTTCGTTTATTCTTTTAGTCTTGGTTTTTAACCCTCGTTTATCTCCCATTTACAAAAGTGCACAACTCGTATTTATTCCATCCTCTCCCTATCAAATTAATAAAGATATCAAAGTGGGCGGAGCCTCGGTTGTTACTGGTCAAACCGTGGACCTAAATATGTTTTCGTGCTATCAAAACTAGCTAATCCGTGAAGGATATGAGGTTCGGATTGTCCAAATATCCTCGAAAATAAACGTAAGGGAATGAAATGTTCATCTAAATGTTTCCTTCCTGTTACTGAATCCATTTGTGATGCGGCAACGCCGCCATTCCCCAGCATAACAGCTGTTTAACTTTATGAACGTCAAGTAAACGACGAAACTACAGAAATAAACAAAACAATCAAAAGTTTTAATGTGATCCTCCCGAAGCCCGCGATCTTAAATTCCAATTACGATGTCCGGATAATGCGATGTGCGTAGTGTCCACAGTAATTCGATGGAATGTCTCCTTTATAAGGTAACTTTTTGGACACTATATAACCTCCAAACCTAGCTCTATAAAATACCGTTAATTTGTGTACAGAAAGACGAGTCGAAGAGCCTTGATTATTTACCTAAATAAACAAATATGTAACGTTGCCTTAAACGTAAAAATGACACGTTACATAATCCCCCCCCAACTTCAAGACGATTAACCTAAAAAGGTTAATCGGAGAGGTCCGCTGCCGACTTAAGGTCTTTGGCATGCCAGCTCCCTGGTAGTACTTTACCCGATGGTTCCTGAAGCTCAAATATCCATGGAGAAATTTTATTCCTAATCACATAAGGACCAACGAATTTCGGTGCTAACTTCTTCGAGAAAAACTTCGCAGCATCCGACAAAACATAATTTTTCTTCCAAACACGCTGACCCACAACAAAGTTGGGTACCCTTGTACGCAAATTATACTGAACTACGTTTTTCTCTCCAGCCACCTCTAACCTTCTCTTAACATCAGCATAGAGCTTCCGGAAACCTTCGTTCTTACTTTCAGCTGCGGATTGTACACCATTCTCTTCAGATAACAAAACTGGGTTGGAGTAATCTTTTCCTGACAAACACATATTCCTACCAAAATTAACATCTGCTGGAGAGAGACATCCTGGTTGTCTCATGGGTTGCAGTACGAATCGCGCAGGCAAGTTTATGTATTTGTTCGTCCCACTTCCTGTGGTTGTCTTTCACATAACAACATAACATGGTTTTTAACGTACGATTCGTCCTTTCTGTTGGATTCGCTCTGGGGTGATAATACGGATTATACTGAATTTTAACCTGATAACTCTCAGCAAAACGCTTAAACTCGTTACTTTTGTACTGAGGGCCATTATCACAAAGTATCAAACGGGGTACTCCGAAGACCATAAATACTTGCTCCTCAAGATGCTTGACAACAGCTTGAGTAGGGGCTGTTCGCATTGGAAAAACTAAGGAAAACTTGCTCAAATAGTCCGTAACGACGAGAATCCAGCAATTACCCTTTGTCGAACGAGGTAAAGGTCCACATAAATCTGTTGAGAAAATTTCCCAAGGACGAGTTGGTTTTGGGTGAGATATCATCTGATCAGATACACCTTGTGTATCACCTTTATGAGCCGCACAGACAAAGCATTTCTTTACAAAAGTTGCCACGTCCTGGCGCATTTTTGGCCAATAATATTTTTCTGCCAGTCTGTGGAAGGTTTTATACACACCCATATGTCCTGCGGTAGGAGGATCGTGAGCTTCTCCTATAATTCTACGCCTATGATCTTTGGGGACTACCTCTTTCCAATATTCGTTAGATGGTGAAAGTTGAGGGTATTCTTGTTTGACATATTTATACAACTTATTATCAGTGTATCTCCAATTCATAAATTTTAACGGTGATTCTACGACCCTCTTTACCATCTTTTGGTACCATCGATCTTTAATTGTTGTTGAAACGTCTCTGGGCTGCGAAATTGTATCAATCATAGGTACTGCACGAGACAACATGTCCGGGACAACTAAATCTTTCCCTTTCCGATGAATTACTTCAAAGTCATATTGCTGCAGTTTTACAGACCAACGAGCAAGTCTTCCACTGGGCTCTTTCAAGCTATGAAGCCATTTTAAACTAAAATGATCTGTTATGACCTTAAATGAGATCCCCTCAATATAAGGCCGGAGCTTCTCTATCGCCCAAACCAATGCCAAACATTCTCGCTCGGTGGTCGTGTAAACACGTTCTTGCTTAGTCAAAGATCGACTCAAATAGCATATGACTTTGTCTCCTTCAGGATAAGGCTGCGTTAAACATGCTCCTATTCCATATCCTGATGCGTCTGTTTGAATGACAAATTCTTTGGTATAATCTGGACATGTAAGAATCGGTGCAGTCACTAAGAGTTCCTTAATCTTAATAAATGTTTTTTCGCAGTCTGGAGTCCAATCGAACTTTTGATTTTTCTTAGTCAGAGCTGTAATCGGAGCTATTATCGCTGAAAAATTCTCTATGAAACGTCTATACCAGGATATTGTACCTACAACTCTACGAACTTCTCTGACAGTTCTTGGCCTCTGGAGATCTAACATAGCTTTAATTTTATTAGGGTCAACTCGGATGCCTCGACGGTCCACTACGAAACCTAAATAAGTCATTTCTGGCCTACACAGTTGGCATTTCTCCCAACTTACCGTTATCTTTGCATTCTGCAATCTTCGTAGGACTTCCTCAAGAATTCTAAGATGTTCAGAAAAGCTCTGTGTGACAATTACGAGGTCATCGAGATATACGTACACGTAGGGGTCTAAATCGTTTCCTATGATGCTATCTATGAGTCTCTGCCAAGTTGCAGGTGCATTATGAAGACTAAATGGTAAACGCTTAAATTGGAAGAGACCTCGTCGACAGATGAATGCTGTTAGTGGCTTCGATGATTCTTCCATTGGTACTTGCCAATAAGCGCTTTTGATATCTAAAGTTGACAAGTATTTAGCATCTTTCAACTTGTCAAGAGTCTCGGATACGAGTGGTAAAGGATAACTATCACGCGCCGTCACTGAGTTCAATTTGCGGTAGTCTACACAGAAACGATATTTCTTTGTGTTTTTCTTTTGTACCATTACCACTGGTGAAGCCCATGAACTACTACTACGTTCTATTACATCCATTTTCAGCATTTCGTCGATTTCGTCATCAATAAGTTTCTGAATGACCGGTGAGACCTTGTATAAACGTTGTCTTATCGGTGCTGCATTTGTTGTAATCTTATGCTCTACCCTGTCTGTACATCCTAGTGAGTCACCCATAATAGTCTTATATTTAACAACCAATTCCTCTAGTCGTTCTGATTCATAAGGCGTAAGAGTAGTTTGTTGGTCTGACGTTTCTAAAGAACAAATCACATCTTTAATATCGGCAAAGTGCCACTCATTAGTACTTAAGTTCGGTACTATACCCATCGAAATCCAAAAATCTAATCCTAAAATCAAAGTGTGCGGCAACTCAGGAACGACGACGACCTCTATTAACCTAAATTTATCTTGAACTCGCATAGGAAGCTGCACTGTCACAATACTACTCGTGCTTTGACCATTTGCCACAATACAACTCGTCTTCTTTGTCGTATCAAGTGAAAAACCAAACCTCTCGATGATTGACCAACCATGATTCCCTAAAAAGGTACGTGAAGCCCAGGAATCCAACAAACCTAATAACTTATTTCCGAGCACATCCACTTCTAAATAAGGCCTTTCATCTTTACGAGCATGACTTATCACATAATCTAAAACGTACGTTAGCCTATCGGTCGATGCTTGTTCAGGCTGACTCGAAGGTCGACCACCTACGAGCGCCTGGGTCCGTTTCCCTGACGATTGCAATTACGACATTATCTTACTATTACCCCTGCCTGACCACACGAATAACATTGCTTACCTCTAGATAATGCGCACCCGATTGCCATGTGCCCTGTTTGGTTGCATCTATAACAAACAACGTCTCTATTCGCCCTACCAGGTCTAGCACTTTGTGGTGGTTGTCTATCCCTATCATTTTCACTAGACTGACCACTAGCTGGTTGTTGCCTATCTCTATCAGCTCTAGCAGCGGAACTGCTTGCTGGCTGCTGCCTATCTCTGTTAAATCTATTATCAGGAATATTCGAATTCTGTTGATTTGGTGTCCCGGCACCTGATATCTGAGTTGCATCAACCCCTGTTGAAAAATCGTCACTGTCGCTCTCTACCTCAACGTAGGCCAAGTCAGGTTCAATAGATTGGTTTTTCCTAGGTGTAAAATTCTCCTCTTCTAAACCATATCTCTGGTCTATTCTACGACACAGATCCTTTAAATGTGATAGGCTATTGACCTCAGTAGCAATCAACCCTTTCTTATAGATGTCCGCTATATTTCTGAAGACGAGCTAATTTTGCCTCTTCAGAAACAGGACAGCCAAGTCTTTGGAAGTATGTGTTCATGACAGCAATATAGGTCCCTATAGACTCTCCAAGGCCTTGTTTACGTTTTTGAATCTCCTTCAATAGCTTCTCGCCATATGAAGAAGGAAGATATTCTGCCATGAACCTTTGTTCCAGCTGTTCCCATGTATGGACTTCTCTTCGAACATCTTTATAAAAAGTATAGGCTGACTTTTCAAAAAGATCAATGCCTGAGTTCAGTAACACCTTTTTGCTAACTCCTCTAGCCTGACTTAACTCGTCCACTCTCTCAAAAAATGCGGTGACGGAGATTGTACCCCTCTCGCCTGTAAACTTTAAGTTCCACTTATGCGGAGGTACAGGTGCAACATGATATGAAGTACCAGGATCACTTGACATTGGTACTGGCGACGAACAAGAAAATGGTCGTGACTGAGCAATTGGTGCAATGCTACTTTGGAGGGCAGCTAGACTCAAAGGAACGGTAGACGGTTGTTGATAATGAAAAGCTGATGCACGGTCATTCTGAATTAGCATTGGGGGTGGTGCTTGTACTGATGTTTGAGTTGGGTTCGTAAGCACTTGCATTTGCAATGGAGCAATGACCGACGGTTGGTTCGTAGGCTGTTGAGCTGTTCTTTGTGTGCTCGAGTGCTGTGGTTGCGGGAGATGAGACTGGTTTGGTGTGTTGCCAGCATTTGTTGAGTGGTCTGAGCTTCTACTCGTTGATTGGGTTTCAGATGCTTCATCATCATCTGAGGTCACGCCAACTCTTAGCAGATCTGTTGCTTGGCTCTGCAACCTCCCAATCAAACTCAAGATTTCCCCAACCAGTATGCCTTTGGTTTGACTTTCTTAAAGTTAGACGGATTCATGTTATTTATCCTGGCTAACACATGTTCCAACCTTACAGCGATTTTCCTAAACTCTCCCCCTTTGCTCGTACCAGAGAACTTCTCTACCAGCGGTACTAGACTATCAAGCTTCTTCATGCAGCTAAAAGCATCCTGGCCAAATTTAAAGGGATACGGAGGGTATCTCATACTTGCATCAGTCTTTTCTCTTTGTTTGATCAACATAAGCTGTTGTTTCATCTCTTCCACCGATCCAATAGCTATGCCTCTCCATGTTAACTCATAGATTAATTCGTCCTTGACTAAGTACCTTATGTCAGACAACCGACTCAAAGAAATAGCCATGGTGCCTTTTATATTCAAACTTTAAACTTTATTTAAAACTGTTAATTGTACCTCCCAAATAAAAAAACTAAACCACGCAATAACAAACACAAAGGTCACTTTAAACTCACTAGTGAAAATCACTATAAATTTTCTCACAAATGTAGAAAATATAAAACTTAAATACGGGTAGACGCGAACAAAACCGAAAAACACCGGAGCAGTAAGAAAATAACATTTATTTGCGTTTAAAAATGTAATCATAATTTATGTTAAGTATTTGTACAACCAACTATGACGTCCAACCCTGCAGAAAGAAATAACTACTTAAATCCTAAATTAGAATTAACAAGTAGCCATAACAAAAGTTTTAAAAAAATAAAAGAGAGACAAGAGTTTTGGCAGTGTTTAGGTCTTATGTTCCACACCTGCGTGAGTAAAAAATGAAATGGATTAAAATTAAAGTTAAGTGATGTTTGTTTACCTCAGCAACCGAATAGGTAAATTTATCCCTAAATGGAACGTACAACAGACTACCTATAACAAAAAAAATCCCAAAGCTGTTGTACACAGTTAACGCTAGGGTATACTCCTGCTATTGCAGAACGGCTCCACAAATAAACTCCTCAAAAAAAACCCAAAACGCCGTATACAATGATTTTCCTAAAAAGAATAAATCAAAACTCACTTTAACATGCTTACCTATTCTGAGTCTACACGAAACTTGCATTGCTTAAGGCAAAATCATCCCTTAATATATAAGAGAACGCAATAAACATCGGAACAGATGTTCATGTTATAGAAATCGTAAAATATGCTCAATTAAAAAAAATCCGCTCGCTGAAATTGCGTTGAATTAGACTAGTAAGGATGTTGTGTGTAATTCAAAAAAAAATTGAAAAACAAAAAAAAAATTACCGATGGTATAAAAAATTTACAGAAATAACGTCTTGGTAGGACTGCAACTCTCTAATCTTCATTAAAATGAAATTCCCAAAACTTAAACTAAATTGATGCAAACCATGGTCAAGAAGACCCTAGGATCGTACCGGAAGGTGTCCAAAAAAAAATTAAAAAATTTTTTTTTAATAAATAAAATTTTGGTGTTGACCACAGTAGCCCAATAATAAGAAAAATGAATTGGCTCACTAAAATTTCCAAAATATTACTCTACCCTGATGGTACTTTGGAGTAGGGAGAAAAAAAAATTAAAACAAATGATGATAGATTGTTAAAACGCGAGGGTTCGAAATGAAATTATATTTTAATTCAGAAAAAAAATATTTAAATAAACTGGTAGAACCATTGTAGGGACAAGGTACTACTATGCACCAAAAAATTTTGCAACAAGAAAATCAAGTTTCCCTTCTTAAAAAAAAATTTTAAAAAAAATATTCAAAAAAAATATTTTCAAAAAAAAATTAAAAATGTTTAAGTAGGGTTGCAGCTCCTATTAACGATTTTAAAAGAATTGAAATAAAATTAGCACTAGAAAAATTTTAATAGAGTTATGTCATGCAACAGTTTTTGTTCTTTTCCTTTAAAAAACAGTTGTCCATTCCCTTTCCTCTCCCAAACTGCGTGAATGTAAAAAGTGAATGAGCTAGAAAAATTAATTTATTATCTGGAAGAAAAAAAATTGTTGGAAATTAAATTTACTTAAAAATCATAAGGTATAAAAAATCGTAATTGCAAAAAACAATCAGTTTAGGAAAAGAAAAAAAATATTTATGTTCAAAAAAACAACCGATGTTAGTATATTTGTTTAAAATTATTACTTAAGGAAATAAAGAACGTTAGTACTTATTTACTGTACCACTATAATGTGAAGAACCTAAGTTTTAAACTTTGCACTCAACCCCGTAAAGAATTATCTTGTGTGCCCTTTCAAAAAAACAAATATGAAAACAATTTCAAGGTTCACCTATAAGAACGTTGCAAAACTAAATCTGCCTACTCAAGTGTCTTTACACACAACATCTAATCAAAAAAAATTTTTTACTGCTTAATGCATTCTCTGATCCCTATTCCCGGTGTTTACGAGATATAAAATTAAGTTGGGCCCTTTCCACAACTATCAGTCAAAGCAAAACTACCAAATGTCCAAGGGCTAATGAGACCCCATCACCTACAAATAATATTTTGAAATGAACCAGTTGGGAATAATCCTGCGTAAAAACCAGAAAACAAAATCAAGAACCACAAACTATTACATTAATTTTAAAAGAGCATAATAAAACTCCCGGCCCCAATTAAACTTTTGTTATCTCAACAAAACTCGGCCTAAACCCAAAAAACTTTTTATTAGACATTTCCCCTATTTCCTAAGTATAATGTCAATAAACCCAAAAACTTGTGATTTCCATTCCAATCCCATCTGGACCCTATATATTTTTCAAACGGTTAAACGCCAACAGGCGAAACAATATCTTATTTCAAAGAAAGGTGAAGATATTTTGAAGCACCCTGTGAAAATAGGACACTATTATGGAAAATTGTTCAGAGCAGTGTTCTCACTAATTTTTAACCTAAATATATCTAGTTCCCTCATGTGCATGTTACTATTCTAATTCCTATCATAATTAAATAGATCACAAAATTTGTCTTCCTCCGCGAATCTGCAAGGTCCTGGAAAATGCGAGATTCAGCCTGTAGGCCAAATTTGGATGTATTTTAATTTAGCGAAAACCGAAGTTGCGAAATCCTAAAAAAAAGATTAGCAGGAAGTCCTCGTTCCTCGATTTCTACACTCCGAACCAAACATTTCCTCCATTTCCACCCAGCTCGCGGGAGGGAAAACCCCTAATTATTGCAATACAAAAGGTACTAGCATCATATTATGCATAACAAAAAAAATATATGCCCTCTTCATTGTTTAGTCACATCAAAGAAAACCTATTGTTTTCAAATTTATTCTTAGGTTGAAATCATTTTTAGAAATCAATGATCTTAAATTTATTGTTCAACCTGAACACTTTCCCATTTATTCCACAACAGTGTATTGTAATTTAAAAATTTGCTTCATTATTTGAGGACATCAGTATGAAATTATTTTAAAATTAAAAAAAATGAAATAAAAAAATTATTTCCCAATTGTCCACAACCTCCAAGTTTTCATCCCTAAATACCTAGGTACTTTCTCAGTCTAACACCATCCATCGTTATCCAACATAACGCTTTAATTTCAGAAGCAACAAAACGAAGATTAAGTGAAAAAGCTAAGCAAGTAAGTTGGAAGTTGCTTTACAATGGGCGCAGATATAAGGCCCCCTTAAGTTCACACCACTATCCTGAAATGCAAGCTAACGAAAAAACTGAAGACTAGCATATCTGCCGTCAAACAACATTTGGCATGAAATTAAAATAATTCCATATCATACCAGTATCCTCCAAAAACAAAACGTTTTTTCTATAAGACCCAAACACTTAACCAATAAATCTTGTTATTTAAAATTATGATTCGGAAGTAAAAAGATTTATTTATTCCTGCCTGATCAACTAGGACAAAAAAAAAAGTTCACCTTTTGTAACTCAAGAAATTCCTGTTTGGTCCACCAAAAAAATATAACCTGTCTGGTCACCCTTTAAACTACGACCACTATACAAACCGGTTAGACCAAACAAGAATTCGAGAAGTTATGTTTACCGAGAAAAAATAATCTTTTTAAGAAAAATTAAATTATTAAAAAAAAGTAGTAAAATTTTGAAATATTTTTACCAATTACCCCCGCCTAGCATTTATATTTAGTTGAAAGTCTCTCTTAAATTCACTGACCAATTTCACGGCCTCACAATGACATTACTTAAAAAATTTACTGAACTTTACAAGTGAACTAAAAAAAAATCAAAAAAGCTTATCTATATCTGCCTCAGCTAAACATTTCTTTTGTGGTATTATATCTAGTTGGGCTTCAAATTCATTTTCTCTGTATTCAATCTGGAGCAGGCAAAACTTCTCAAGGCTCAAACATAAATGTTTGCTCTTCAATGGCCATGACCAAGCTTTGACCTGAACGCAGAAAAAAATACAGAAAAAAAATAATTGTGAACCAGAAAACTTTAATTGATAGAAATACCCGTAGGTCATTTAAAAAAAAAATGCACTCCAAAGCCCAACGCTGTATTTTCTACCAAAAAAATTTGACCAGTCACAAAAACACAACTAGACAACTAAACTGGCAACCAAAGACCTAAAAAAAACTGCTCCAAAAAAAAAATACCCCAAAAAAAAATGTTAACTGGACCTCTGGCGTTGATCTTCAGCCAATATGTTGCTCTAGGAGTTTTAGCCTTGTGTTCCCTAAACTTCCGAGCTAACTATAAGTAGTAGTACCCTCCTCTGACCCGATGTAACTGAGTGAGTAAGATCTTAATTGTCATCCAACAGTTACCACCAAAAAAAACAAGAAAAGAAAATGACAAAGCAAAATAAACTCATTTTCCTTTTCTTTTATTACTAATTAATACTTTCAACTAAACAAAGCTACCAGCTGTTAAGCTATATTTACTTTAAAACAACTCAGCCAAGAAAAATTTGTGCGAAACCCTGTAAAAATATTCCAACTTCCAAGTAGTGATATCCCACAAAAAATTAAAATCACCAAAAAAAAACTTGTTGACCTAAATAAATTGACTGTACTAAAAAATAATCTGTGAAACAATTTCTATCTTATCACAAGCAGGAAATAATAACATATTAGTAGTAGGCAACCTGCAAAAAAAATTGTTAGAATAAAAAACACACCACCTATGTCATATATTTAAAACATAAAAAGACCATGTCTGGAGGTCTATCCACCTATAAATCAACAAAAAAAAATTGAAGTAAACTTAGATTACTGTGTTTATTTTTCTTTAAAAAAAATTAACACATGTTCTTCCAAGAAAAAACTTTAAAGAATTAAGAACATGAATTGGACTCCGTTCAATAAAAACTCCCATGTTTTTATCTACTTATTCTTCCTTAATAAATAAAAATGAATCTTTTATTTTCCCAGAAAAAACCTGTGAAGATAAGCTAATAAAAACTATGAGAATCCCTAAAACAACAAAACGAGTTCCAAATCAACCAATATTACCAAAAAAAAATATTTAAAAAGTGTTATTTCCGAAAACCAATGATCTTGTTTTTCATTAAAAAATTGATTGGGTATCAAAAAACACCGACAGCCACTGAAAGCCTTTAAACTGGCTTTGACTGTACCACAAAAAAATTTTTACCAAAAAAAATTTTTTTTCCAAATTCAAAAAAACCAAAAAAAATTACATCTGATGTTAAAAAACTAGCCAAAAACACACGTAGGGCGCCAATTTGTGGCCTTTTAAAATGCGTTGGGTGACATTTGTGGCATCTTAAAGACCTTGCTGCCATTTTGTGACACTGTAATTAGAATAATACCAATTTGCCAGCTTGTGACACAACAAAACCACTGAATTATTAAACAAATATCTGGAAGCAGAACTGTATTTTCCAGCTAGGTAAAACATTGATATGCCCGGTAACTTTTATACAGTGGAGAAGGAGGGTTCAGAAATAAGAAAATTTTAAGTGCGCCACATTATTTAATACCAATGTTTTACAAAGAAGTTCTTAAATAAAATACAGTTCAACCCAAACGTTGTAGCCAAACAATGAAATTCTACTTGCTTCCGAGGCTTCCAGAGTATTTGTGTAATTAAAAAGCAAAAAAAAATTACTAATAAACGAGATAAAATTCTAAAAGATTTTTAACTGAATCAAAATGACAAAACTAGAAGCACTTTACAGGTAGATGGACTCCTTTAACAGGTCATAGTGTACCTACATCTGAGTCAGTAGCATAGGACTCAATTATATGAATGATTTAAAAAAAAAATATACTTCCAAAATCGTTCCATCATAGGGGAGATCTGGACCAAATATCTGCTGTCATCATTCTACGTTGGATAGGATGAGACAGACAGCAACCCAGTCCGAGATCTACCCCATGAGGTAGAACAATGTAAGGAAACTGCTGAAAAAAAAAATATAACCTCATCTCTCTTTTTGTCTCTGCAAAGTTGGTTATTGGGTTGCACAAATAATACAAAAATTTAGTGCATCTTGTATATTTTGATTGTAAAACCTGAGAAAAATACCAAACAAGTCAGGGACAAAATATCAAGGCACTTTAAATAGGGCCAAAATAGCAAGGCACTTTAAATTTGACAGTAAAATTATCTTAAATAAATGAAATGAAGGAAACAAGTCAATATAGTAAATATGCCGCAAAACTAGGGTTATGACGTCATACCTTATCTTGCGTTTACAAGAGGTGTTAAATTATACCGTAAAAATTATATTGGAAAAGATTATGTCTAAATTATATTGTGAAAATTATATATGGATAAAAATTATAGTTAAGGCTTGCTCCTACATTGGTCCTTGATTATTTTATGTATAAATGTGTGTTCTAGTTTGTAAACCTGGAGTTGTCCAGACACCTCCTCACTGCTACTGCTGCTCCTGGTTTGCCCGCGCCTCCACTAAAGATCCCTTAGCACATGGTACTAGGGCAGCACATGGTTGTAGAAAGGTTGTGGGATTCTTGCCCGAGCGTAGAAACCCTGTGGAAAATGAAATGTTTCAGTTTCCTGGAGAACCCCATGTCGACTCAATAAAATACAGCAGATTTAAACAGATGAACTAAAATAACCCTAACGTACCTTTCCCAGGGTTATAACTGGCTCGTCCGGCTTCCCACCAGCGTCCAGCACCGCTGTCGATGGAATGGACAGGGCTGTAGACAAAGGAGAAAAACAATATATAGTTTTTATCCAACACGTGGTTAAAAGAAAAATATAAAAACGCCAAAAATTCCCCACGTCTTTTGTCAAAAAAAAGTACATTTCACCCGAAAAATTATTACAATTTGGGAGGCAATTATTATCTTGAAGAGTCCTCAAATAATAAAAAAAATGAAAAAATAAAATCGAACTTACCAATGCTCTTTCCGTACAAATGGCGTAGGCCGACTTAAATCCCTCTATGTAGAGGATATGAGCCGTCCACGAGATACGCCTCACGACAGACTCACTCTTTACAGTCTCTGGGACAGAACCTGCAGTTTTTGCAGTGCCACTACACAAAAACAATGGCGATCCCAGAGACCTGTTGCCGACCCAGCCAATTCTTTTGAAAAGAGACCAGGCAGAACACAAAAAATGAAGTGGCCGGAAACCGTTTTGTAAATTTGGTGGGGAGTGGGGACAGTAAAACGCAATACCAACCAACCAGAAAAACCCGCGGTTTTCAAACTAACCAATGAGGAAATACAGCAATAGTTCCAGACCGGTATATAGGGGCCAGCACTGACCAAGGGGACATTGAAAGTATGTAAAACGTGCATTGAGGTGTTGTCGGATCTATTTCCACGGTTGAAATTTTTATAACAAGGACGTCGAGTCACCCTCCATACATAGACCGAACATTTGCCTACCGGACCCCCGCCAACATATCAAGTAAGAGGAAAATAACCAGATGGACTATAAGAAGCTCAGCATTCAAACCATCAATTGTAAATTCAATCACTGGAGATCAGAGCATGCAGCAAACCCAGGAATATTCGAACACTCAACCAATTCCCATATGAGTAAAGCTATACTAAGTGTAGAATTTAGTTGTATTTTAGCTACAGTTTTAGTCACAAGTTTCCTTTGCTCTTTATATATGTTTTCTCTAAGATTCATATGGTTATATGGGGCTTGTAAAACATTTCTACATTAATAAAGTTGTTTCTGAACTTGGACCTAAAAATACACACTGAACTACTGCTAAGAAGCTCGGCACAAGAGTGTTCAGATGTTAACTCACACGATTTCGTTTATTCTTTTAGTCTTGGTTTTTAACCCTCGTTTATCTCCCATTTACAAAAGTGCACAACTCGTATTTATTCCATCCTCTCCCTATCAAATTAATAAAGATATCAAAGTGGGCGGAGCCTCGGTTGTTACTGGTCAAACCGTGGACCTAAATATGTTTTCGTGCTATCAAAACTAGCTAATCCGTGAAGGATATGAGGTTCGGATTGTCCAAATATCCTCGAAAATAAACGTAAGGGAATGAAATGTTCATCTAAGTGTTTCCTTCCTGTTACTGAATCCATTTGTGATGCGGCAACGCCGCCATTCCCCAGCATAACAGCTGTTTAACTTTATGAACGTCAAGTAAACGATGAAACTACAGAAATAAACAAAACAATCAAAAGTTTTAATGTGATCCTCCCGAAGCCCGCGATCTTAAATTCCAATTACGATGTCCGGATAATGCGATGTGCGTAGTGTCCACAGTAATTCGATGGAATGTCTCCTCTATAAGGTAACTTTTTGGACACTATATAACCTCCAAACCTAGCTCTATAAAATACCGTTAATTTGTGTACAGAAAGACGAGTCGAAGAGCCTTGATTATTTACCTAAATAAACAAATATGTAACGTTGCCTTAAACGTAAAAATGACACGTTACAAGGTACATACCTAAGCCTAAAAGACGCATTAATTAGGTTGCATAGTTTTACGATAGCTTTTCTGGGGAGTTGTTTTATGACTACCCCGTTAATAAGATCATACCCTGGGGCTTTTTTCGAATTAATATTTTTGATTTCTGTTAATATTTCTTTTGGTGATGTAAGCTTAATATGGTCCTCGATTTGATGGGGTTCATTTAAATGAAAGTGTTCATCTGGTGCTTCGTGGGGCTGAAATGTTTTTTCTAAATGACTTGCAAAAATATCTGCTTTTTCTTCGTTACTCCTTGCCCACTGGTTGTTAGATTTTCGTATGGGTGGAATTTGGATAATTGGTCTTTTAAAATCTTTGGTTGCTTTCCAAAGGGAATAGTCGGTATTTTTATCATCTGTAAGTTCATTAAGAAAATGGTTAATAGATTCATTTTTTATTACTAGAATTTCTCGCCTAATGCGCTGCGTCATGTTGTTGAGATTTGTTTTGTCCCGAGGATCACGGCTTTGTTGCCACTTTCTTCTTAGTTTCCTTTTTTCCAATATAAGGTCTCTAATTTCCTTTGGATAGTTTTTCCCTTAAAAATTCTCTTTGGTTTTGGACTGTTTTCCCAAGCTGCTTGTTGAATATTTGTAACAAAATAATCAACCTCTTTATCGATTTGTTCTGGCGTTTGCAATGGTACTGATAGGTTTATTTTTTCTGACAGACTTTGTTTAAAACTAATCCAGTCATTCAGTTTATTAACTAGTGAGATATTTGCTTCTTTCTTTATTATGTTTTTACTAAGAGTTAGAATAATAGGTGAATGATCTGAGTGTAAATCAAAACTTTCTTCTATATCCACAAAACTTAAAGATATATTTTTTACTATAAAAAAATCAATTAGATCTGGAATTTTTCCTGATTCTGTTGGATAGTATGTGGGCTTACCAGTTGATATCGGCTCACATTAATATTCACTAATAGCTTGCAAAAGTTCTTTTCCTTTAGAATTCGTCAGTCTAGATCCCCAGTAGGTATTAAAAGTGAATTAGTAAAAGTTGAGTTAACCATTTTATATAAAAATGTAGTCTTCAAGAAAATCTAGAGTTTTTGCTCTAGAATAAAAAATATATTTTAGTGATTCGATGACAGAAAGTAAGTTAAAACTATTTGAACATTGATTTAAAAAGAAAATATTACCGTTTATTTAATTGCTGTAGACAATTAAATTATTAGACTTTTATACGTAAATATGGATTAGTAATTATAGTAAACATGAAAAGAGGGAGATTGATTTTGAACTTTTGATAGTGCATTTATTATTTGACGAGATCTAGACTATTGGAGTAAATTTACTATGTTTACGGAATTTTTATGTGTTACCATTGAGTTAATTTCACAATATTATGTCCTACAACGTTTTTTTTTAGACTCTATCATTTTAATTTGCGAAGACAATTTTGTGTCGGAAAAATTGTAATAAAACCAATCAGCTTTGTTCATAGATAGACTCTAAGGTATTGGCTAATGTTAATTTTAGCGCATTTTCGTAATTAATTTGAATGTTAGGACCATGCTAGACTTTGGATCTACGATTTTGTAATAATAATTTTTTACTTTAAATATAACGTATTCTTTATAACAATTGGTGTCTAATTTAATAACAACCAAAAGTCAATAACAACAACTGGCTTTAATCATAGCTATGTGCAACTAGGACGCCTACCTCCAAATAAATTTAATGTAATCGTGGAAAGGGACAAGTTGTATAAATATACCGCTCGACTAAAGCACCCCTAACCGCGGCGTTACAGTACCTACATGGTACGTCCAATTAAACGTACACCATGTATATTTACGTACTCCAGACGTACATGGTACGTACATAGGACATCAAATTAAAATAACGAAAGTGTAGAATTAGGACTAGGTACCATTAAAAACTATATTCTCGCTTCCTGAACATTCCTACTTTAGAGTGACCTTCCAGGTTTACCTCGAGGCTCGAAGTCTTGATAGGTTTGAAGTTTGTTTTACTTGATTTAATATTTAAGTGATATATCTCTAATAATGCCGTTAAATGTTATAATCCCAAATCTAAAGAAGTTATGTTATTTTAAAAACAAAGACTTACTGATATCGATGTAAAATACAAAAATAAAAGTTTTGGAATATTTTTCAAACAATTATGTTTTTGCACAAAGTCTACCTGATTGGAAGCACGGCAGAACCACAGGAATCACTTCAGAAACTATAACAAATTTACAAAAAAGGCAAAATTTAGAGTAATCCCACAGAAATGATATTTTTTATCATGGTAGGTAAGTACTGTTACGGGTTCACAACGACAAATTAAAACTCGCAATTGTTGAAAACGATACGTCAATTTATTTCGACAAATTATGTACAAAAACACGCACTTAAACTTAGTAATAACTTGCTAATAATTCACTACTATAATCGGTCTATTAACTTCGTGTTAATCTCACGACCACTACAGCACGTTATCTGTGACTGACTGCCTGGTGCGCGACCCCGGCCCTATATATAAGATCGTCCATCTCTCTCGAACTTTCCGGCAGCCTTCGACGTCCGGAAAGTTCTCGCACTACCGCGACCGCAAGCCACAGACAACGCAACTAAAACCTAGACTAAGAATACAACCTTAAGATAAATCGGCCTAATACTACACTATACCTAAATAAATTCCAATTATAAAATTTAAATAACTTAAATTTGTAACACTATCCTCCTCTTCAGGTTTGATCGTGTCGATCAACATTTCCCAGGTAAGGTTTTAGTCTGTCTAGATGAACAACTTTCATCTTGGACTTCGGGCTTCTCTGGATTCGGTAGACTACATCATTAATTCTCTTAACAACTTTATAAGGCCCTTCCCATGGTGGTGTCAACTTAGGTGATCTTCCTTTCCTGCGTTGAGGATTGTATAGCCAGACTTGATCATTCTCTTTGAACCCTGAAGAGTTTGCTTTCAGGTCATATCTCGCTTTCATGCGGTCACTGGCTATTTCTATTCGCTCTCTAACCACTTCATGGATATCGTGCAGCTTTTGCCTTAAACGTTAGACATAGTCATTAACCTCTAAGTGTGCTTCTTCAGGTGAACCAAACATGATATCACATGGTAAACGCAGTTCTCTACCAAACAGGATACTAGATGGAGTAGCTCCTGTCGTATTGTGAATGGCGGTTCTATAGGCCATCAAAAACAATGGAATATATTGGTCCCAATGTGTTTGGTGCTCATCAACAACTTTGCAAAGATGTTCTTCTATTGTTTTATTAAATCTTTCAACCATGCCATCTGACTGCGGATGTAAAGCAGTAGTCCGTGTTTTATGTATTCCTAAAAGGTCACAGAGATTCTGGAAGAGCTTTGATTCAAAGTTTCTTCCTTGATCTGAATGTAGTTCCAAAGGAATGCCAAATCGGCTGAAAACATCATTTACCAGAACTTCTGCAACTGTAGCGGCGTCTTGGTTAGGCAAAGCAAAAACTTCTGGCGATTTGCTAAAGTAATCCATGACAAAAAGGATGTATTTGTTGCCCTTTTTAGTTTCTGGAAATGGTCCGGCCACATCAATAGCAATGCGTTCGAATGGCAGACCTACGTTATATTGTTTCATTTGACCTCTGGACCTTGTTTTGGGACCTTGGCTGGCTGCACAAGTCGAACATCGGCGGCACCAGTTTTTCACATCTTGAAAGTAATTGACCCAATAAAATCGGTTTCGAATTTTGTCCATGGTTTTATTTATGCCTAGGTGCGCGCCTGATTTTCCACCATGGCATTCGGCCATTATATTGTCTACCATGCTCCTAGGAACCACTACTTGATTAATCACAGTAAGGCCATCGGCACTTTCCCAGGCCCGTTTAAGGATGTTTTCTTCTGCTATCAGTGAATCCCATTGTGCCCACAGTGATTTGAATATCACCCCTTGGTTTGCGATATCTTGCCATGATGGTCGTGGCTTGTTCTCTTCTTTCAATCGCAAGATAGGTCCTACATCTTTGTCGTTAAGTTGTGTGGTTCTAATCGAAGCCGACATCCATTCTTCATCTGGTTCTAACTTTATCTGGCGCACGTAGGTAATTCCTTCTTTCTGGTCAATTTTCCTGCAATGTTTACAATCCTCGGGGCAAGGTCTTCTGGACAATGCATCTGCATTATTATGCACTGTGCTTAATTTGATAATGGTATTGTTATAGCTTTTCTATCCATCTCGCGACTTGCCCCTCAGGTTGTTTCATTTTCATGAGCCACTGTAACGCAGCATGATCCGTTCTAATCAGAAACTCTTGTCCGTAGAGATATTTGTGAAAGTGATCTACGGATTTAACTATGGCTAGGAGCTCCTTTTTAGTAACACAATAATTTCTCTCTGGTTTGGATAGCTTCTTGCTGAAAAATTCGATGCCATCGTTGCTCGCATCAGTATCTAATATGAATTTTCCTTTTGGAATGGGATATGCAAGAATCGGACTAGAACATAATGCTGCTTTTAGTCTTCTAAATGCTTGGTCACATTCGGTATTCCATTTGTAAGAAGCTTTATCTTCTGTAAGTCTATGTAACGGAGACGCTATTTTGGCGAATCCTTCTACAAATCGTCTGTAGTATGTACACAGACCCAAAAAGCTTCTCAATTCATGTTTGTCACGAGGTTGAGGCCATTCTTTTATTGCTTGTAGCTTCTTTTCGTCGGTATGGATGCCTTCTCGGGAAACGACGTGACCCAGGAACTCAACTTTTTCTTGGAACAGAAAACATTTCTTTGAGTTTAATTTAAGATTTGCGATCCTGATTCTTGAGAATACTTCTCGTAAATTATCTAGATGTTCTTGAAATGATTTCCCCATTACTATGACATCATCCAAATAGACTAGGCAGATTTTCCAAGTAAGGCCTCGTAGAACGACTTCCATTAGTCTTTCAAATGTAGCTGGGGCATTGCACAGGCCAAATGGCATCACATTAAACTGATAAAGTCCACTTTCAGCAGAGAATGCAGTATTCTCTTTATCTCTTTCAAAGATTCCTACTTGCCAATACCCACTTTTCAGGTCAAGTGTAGAAAACCAATATGATCCTGCCAACGTTGTTAATGTGTCGTCTATTCTTGGCAGTGGGTAACTATCTTTCTTGGTCACATCGTTAAGTTTCCTGTAGTCGACACAAAATCTAGTACTTCCATCCTTTTTAGTGACCAACACCACAGGAGATGACCAAGGACTTGATGACTCTTCAATAACACCGTCGCTGAGCATTTTATTAATGAGATTGTGAACTTCTTCTTGCTTGGCCATTGGTAGTCTTCTTGGGGGTTGTCTTATCGGTTGGGCATCGCCAGTGTTGATAGCATGTTGAATAAGGTTTGTGCGTCCCGAACTACTCCTAGTTTCGAAGATATTACTTTGTTCTTCTATAAACTCTCTCGCTTTACTATATTCTTCTGGAGTGAGATGTTGCCAAGTTGACTCAAATTGCTGAAGTACCTCCATTGGTAACTTGCTTGTATCCTTGGAAGTTGGCTCTTCACATCTTGTTACTTTCTGTACTGGTTCAAATAATGCTACCACCTCCCCCTTATTACTTTTGACACTATTTGGGAAAATATTGGCGACTCTAATCGGGATGTCTTTATCGGTTTTAACTAGTGATTTTGCAACGAGGTAGGTGTTGGGTGTGTTTTGTTGGCTTATGAGTCCGACGCAGCTTGATGTTTTACTTTCCAGCCTCCCAAAAATTATGGTCTCACTATTACCGACTAGTCTTGTTGTGCATACTGCCACGACCTTTATTAGTTCTTTATTGAAGTGACTATTTGACAAAATGAACTCTTCATTCCCAAATCTTAGGGTATTAAGTTTATTATCAAACGCAAATCCATGTTTACTTATCAAGTCCATTCCCAAAATAAATTCGTCTTCTATTTCTGCAACCAATACAGTGTGGCGAATCTTCAATCTTCCCAGCTGTAGGTCTATATCTGTCTGCCCCAACACGTCGGCGGATTCTCCAGTCACAGTCTTAAGTGTTATTTTCTTTTCTATTGGTCGAATTTTATATCTCGTTGCAATTTTGAACTTAAGCAATGATATGGCAGCACCAGTGTCTACTGTTATATTAACTTTTCTCCCATTAATGAGTCCGTCGATGTTAAGACTGTCAGCAGTATGTTTTAGGCTCTTAATAGAGTAAATTTTGGGGGCTCTATTCCCATTAGCCAACACCCGCCCCCCTGTGTTGACTAGTTTTAGTTTTTCCTGATCTCTTCTTCGGTATTCTGTCCCACTAGATGGTGAGCGAGACCTCATTTGGATACGACAATCGCGTTGAATATGCCCTGTACGTCCGCATCTGAAACACTTTACATTTGGAGGGGATCGTCTACTTTCTTTCAAAGAATCAATCTTCTCCATCAGTGATTGAAACAGTTGGTTTAGCGTTTTTAAGTTGACCTCATCTCTAGTGCTCATTTCTTCTACCTCCTGAATTGAAACAGCTCTTACTTTTGGCCTGGACATATTATTTGATGATTCAATTTCAAGGGCCCGAATCAACACTTTACTGCTGTTATGGAAGCGTTCCCGACGAAGTAATTTTGAAGTCCGTGTCTCGCAAGCCGTTAATAAAGCGATCTACCGTGAAGGGATCTCTGTAATTTTCTGGCATTTCTGGGTAAGCCAAGTACATCAGCCTCCTGATATCCGCTTCATACTCTTGTAATGACTCTCCTGGTCTTTGCTGACGAATATTTAATGACCAATGTAAATTTCGCAAGTGTTCGTCTCCATACCTTCTTTCTAACGCTGCCACTAAAGCGTTATAATTCTGTTTTTGTTCGACTGGAATGGACCGTAAAAGTCCCAGAGCAGGTTCTCGTAGAGCTACTAACAAAGCTCTAGCTTTTTCTTCATCATCCCAACCATTTGCAGCAGCGGCAGCTTCAAACTGTTGTTTGTAAGTAGACCAGGAAGACGTACCATCAAAATTTGGAGGCTTAATGTTTTGGTTGGAATTTACAACACATCCTTGAGCTTTTATTTTGTTGTGTTCTTTCTGAAGCTGTATAAACTGTTTTGACATGTCCTGGAATTTTTCTTCTATGGTTTGAAAAACTGCTTCCCTTACATTCTGTAGTTTGTTCTCCACTTTTTCTTTAACATATTGTACCTTTTCTTCAACATTTTGTACCTTCTCTTTAACATTTTGTACCGTTTCTTCTACATTCTGCAAATTATTTTGTACCTTTTGTTCTACACTATGCATTCTTTGGGTTATTTATTCCTTAAGATCTTCGGTTGCAGTCTTGAACTCTTTTCTCAGCTGTTCGGAGTTGCTCTTTATCTGATCGAAGTTTTCTTGCATGCTATCTAATGTGTGTCTCATGTCATTCTGGTTTTGTTCCATGGTCTGTTTCATATCGCCCTGATTTTGCTCAATGGTCTGTCTTATATCGTTCTGATTTTGAGCCATTTGAGCTGCTAGAGCCTGTATCATTTTAGTTAGATCTTCCATCTTTGCCGATCCTTGTCTAGTAAGCATCAACTTGCTGATAAATCACTTAAAACGTCTGACGTCGTTTTGACATGTCCTGGAATTTTTCTTCTATGGTTTGAAAAACTGCTTCCCTTACATTCTGTAGTTTGTTCTCCACTTTTTCTTTAACATAGTGTACCTTTTCTTCAACATTTTGTACCTTCTCTTTAACATTTTGTACCGTTTCTTCTACATTCTGCAAATTATTTTGTACCTTTTGTTCTACACTATGCATTCTTTGGGTTATTTATTCCTTAAGATCTTCGGTTGCAGTCTTGAACTCTTTTCTCAGCTGTTCGGAGTTGCTCTTTATCTGATCGAAGTTTTCTTGCATGCTATCTAATGTGTGTCTCATGTCATTCTGGTTTTGTTCCATGGTCTGTTTCATATCGCCCTGATTTTGCTCAATGGTCTGTCTTATATCGTTCTGATTTTGAGCCATTTGAGCTGCTAGAGCCTGTATCATTTTAGTTAGATCTTCCATCTTTGCCGATCCTTGTCTAGTAAGCATCAACTTCCTGATAAATCACTTAAAACGTCTATTTTAGGGCTATAAAGCGAATGTCGAAGTCGGTTTTTCAATATCTCTTCTACTTCTTAAATAGAACCTAATGGAATGTTCTGGAATATACTGGTAAATGCTACTCTTTCTGCTACTAGGCAAATGTAGAAGTCACTTTTTGATTATCTCTTTTGGTTCTCGAATAGACCGTCGTAGAATGTTATGGAATATTCTAGAAATAATTTCTAATTCTTACTTTTAAAATAACTAAACTACTGTATAAGTCGGTATTTGTATATCTCTTCTAGTTTTTGAATAGAACGTCGTAGAATGTTATGGAATCTTCTAGAAATTCTTTTTAGTTCTTACTTTTGAAATTACTAAGCTAATGTCGAAGTCTCTTTTTGGATATTTCTTCTGGTTTTCGAATAGAGCGTCGTAGAAAGTGATGGAATGTTCTAGAAATTCTTTCTGATTCTTACTTTTAAAATTACTAATCTAATGTCGAAGTCGGTATTTGTATATCTCCTCTAGTTTTTGAATAGAACGTCGTAGAATGTTATAGAATATTCTAGAAAATCTCTCTAATTATCAATTTTTGGACTGTAAAGTTAATGTCGAAGTCGGTTCTTAAATATCTCTTTTAGTTTTTGAATAAAACAATATCGAACTTCTTCGAATATTCTGGAAAAATCACTTACTGTTTTTCTGTCCAATTGTCCTATCCGGTGGTACTATGTAAGGGTAGTCTTTGCACTATTTATTTCTTTTAGTTCCACTTCTGACACCAATTGTTACGGGTTCACAACGACAAATTAAAACTCGCAATTGTTGAAAACGATACGTCAATTTATTTCGACAAATTATGTACAAAAACACGCACTTAAACTTAGTAATAACTTGCTAATAATTCACTACTATAATCGGTCTATTAACTTCGTGTTAATCTCACGACCACTACAGCACGTTATCTGTGACTGACTGCCTGGTGCGCGACCCCGGCCCTATATATAGGATCGTCCATCTCTCTCGAACTTTCCGGCAGCCTTCGACGTCCGGAAAGTTCCCGCACTACCGCGACCGCAAGCCACAGACAACGCAACTAAAACCTAGACTAAGAATACAAACTTAAGATAAATCGACCTAATACTACACTAAACCTAAATAAATTCCAATTATAAAATTTAAATAACTTAAATTTGTAACAGTACTATAACTAATATTATATCTAATGGTAAAAGTGTATGCATTAAATTGTTTCGTAGTCTTTTTTGTAGTAATTTATATTTCAAAAATAAAAAGTTGGTCAAAAACTTAAAATATATATACGCCTTTAATTTTTTTTTTTTTAATTTTACGTAGATACTCTAAAAATTCTGAGATCGCATTACAAACTTCTAGAAAAATTGTAGGTACTCTAAAAATTCCGAGGTTAATTTACAATATTGTATAAAAATTGCGAGTAGGTACTCTAATTATTCCGAGGTAAGTTGACGTGTCGCCCATGGAAATTCCGAGGCAGGTCACGTGGGCTTGTCGCTACCCATGGAGACGCCAGGCTTCCAGGATGCAGTGGCCCTAGTTTCGGATATCTGGGTTTTGTTTATATTATTTATTATTTTAACCTATATCTTCTTTGTCAATTAATTGTATTTTATAAAAATTACGTGTTTATGTCCATTTGACTGATTTTTAATCTGTATGTTGTTTTAGACTATTTTAAATGTTTTTTAATTTTGCATTTTTGTGTTCCAGTTTTTCATTTGTTTCAAAGATGATTCTTAACTGTCTGTAAGTATTTTTAGCATATCTTATTTTAAATATTATAATTTAATTATATTTTTTCATTATTCCTACAGACCAGACCACTTGATAATGGTTTTTAAAAAACCGAAACGCGTCGTGGTTAGACAATAAAATATTTGTGAAGTAAGCAGGACTTTTCGTCTCTTCTCCTTTAACAATGGTTCAAGGACTTTACCCTGGAGAAATCTACAATTCATTAGTGTAGTGTTTCCAAAACAATACTTACATAAGTATATTTTTAATGATTAAAAACACATATACACTATCGCCCATATGTAGAGCAACTTTTTTAAAAATTTAAAAGAACCCATTTTAGCAAATGGTATTTAGGAATTTATATATAAATAAGTTGTGGCTCTTGACACAAAAAAATATGATAAGGTTTTTGTTTATTTTGTGAGACTGCATTCTTTACTGATAATTTTTTTTGGGTAGGTCATATGTAGAGCAACCAAATTTAATATTTAATTTTTTATCATTTGTGATCGCGCTTTTCAGTCTGGTTGTAGTGTATTTTAAAGTTTAAAGATTAACAATGCCCAGAGGTGTGCATTTGTCACTTCAAGTGAAACAAAAAATTTTGGAAAAATTAAGAAATGTTGGAAAACAAAACAAAATTGCGAAAGATCTAAACTTGAACAAATCAATTGTTTCTAGAACTATTTCTAATTATAACAAAAGAGGCACTTTGGAAGGAATACCCAAAAGTGGTAGAAGGAGAAAAACTGATGCTGAACTTGATAGAAATATAAAAAGGCTGGTAATTAAAGATTCATTTATTAACCCTTCTCGCATTAAACAACAGCTAGGAGGGGTTTCAATATCTCTCAGCACCATAAAACGTAGGCTAAAGGAAGCTGGTCTATATGGAAGAAAATCGGCGAAGAAACCCTTTATTTCTAGAAAAACCAGAGAAGCAAAATTGAAATTTTCAAGCATGTCAACTGGTCTTACAAAAAAAAAACAGTGCTATTTTCAGACGAAAGTCGTTTTAAATTGTTTAGATCAGACGGGATTTGCTGGGCAAGAAAACCAATAAATGAAAGGTTTAACCCGAAGTATACTAAAAAAAAAACTCAAAACATTTATTGCCGACAAAATCAAAACAATGTTTGACAAAGCAACGGCAAAAATTTGTACAAAATAGTTGGAACAATATGTTATTTCATTTTTAAATTAGTAAGTAAAATACTTAAATAAATACATATAAACATTTTTGGTAAAGATAGTTTTTTGTAGCATTTTAAAATTTTATTTCATTCTCAATTGATTTGATCTCTGTTGGTAAACTGTTGTAAGCTTTTATAGCTTTATAAAATGGTCCCTTTTCAAAAAATGTTGATCTATGCATAGGAAGCGAGCTCAGCTCTGAGTCTGGTTTCAACAGTCATATTACTGCCTCACTATTTGTTGGAAATACACGACCAACTATTAAAAATGGCGGTGGTGGTATAATGGTTTGGGGTTGTTTTGGAGGGTTTGGCATGGGTCCTCTCATAAAAACTGATGGAATAATGGATCGCTTTGTTTATCAGAATATATTAGAAAACCATATCTTACCTTGGGCAGAGGATAACATCACGGATCACCTAGGTGATCCGTGATAACATGAGCCTAAGATGGGTTTTTCAACATGACAATGACCCAAAGCACACAGCAAAGTTGGTTAAAGACTGGTTGGTAAAAAATAAAGTCAATGTTATGGTATGGCCAGCCTAAAGCCCTGATTTAAACCCGATAGAGAATCTATGGAACGAAATTGATAGAAGAATTCACATGAAAAAGCTATCAAATACGAACGAATTGTATGAAGAAATTCAGAGAGTTTGGAATTCAATTTCCGAAGACTACATTGAAAAACTTATAAGATCAATGAAGACGAGATGTCAAGCAGTCATCAAAAGCAAAGGTTATGCTACTAGATAATAAAAATATATATATTTAAGAAAAAAATAAATCTTGGTTGCTCTACTTTTGGACCACACATTTTCGAATATCTTTAAGTATTAGGTTTATAGGCTGTTGCAAATTAAACATTTTGTATTTATTAAATTTTTTTTTAAGTTGCTTTACATATGAGCGATAGTGTAAATATTATATTTTTGGCTATAACACTGTCGCGATTTGAAATTGATTGGAAATTCAAGACTACTCTTTAAGCGAGTAACTTTCTACTGTCTGACACTTCTGTCAGGTACTCTTTTAAATGAGTTGCCCACAAAGATATTTTCCTACGACCATATATGAAAATGATGGATTTCACATGATTTGCATCATCAAAAAACGTTGAATTTCACCCGTGTGCAGAAATTTTCCGGACATGTAGGTAAAAGTTTACAATGACGTTAATTGTCACCATACTTTTCCGCACATGTATTGCAAAGTACTTTTCCACACATGTGCGAAAAAGCAGTTTCATTTGATTTGTGTATATAAATCAACAGTGTTCGTAGGAAATAGTAGTTTACCTAACTAGTGCGGAAAGTGCCTCTTTTCCGCACGCGATTGCAGATGGCCAAACGACGCGATAGCGGAGTTTGGCCAGCAATCAAGTGCGGAAAAGACACTTTACGCACGAGTTAGGTACACTATTTTTTCTATAAGCGTGAGGAAAAAACTAAAAATTAATCAGAAAATTATTTATATTCAAAACGTTTTAATCAAATCAATTATTATTATTCACATTCTAGCGGCTTCTAGAACTGACTAGGGTAGATCTTCGTTTGAAGAATCCATTGAAAATCTGATTTTTTTGTTTGAAAAATTCAAAAGACGCTTGTATCTGCAAAATTGGCTTTGTTTTGACAGTTTGTTTGTACTTTGTTGCTATGGTGATTTAAGATGCCAAATCTAAAACCACTAGTGTTCATTGTTGTTTGACATTGACAATGACGATATTTATACCGGGGAGGTTTAAAACTTATAATTTGAACCTATTTTACTGAAAACTTTATTTTATCGAAAATATTGAAAATATAGCAGAATTTTAGTCAATTTGAATATTTTTAGGATATTTCGTCGGCTAGGAAAGATACAAATGTATTTTGAACGGTCTAAATGTTATAGAACACCTCAAAATCGTAACAAATTTACTTTTCCGCACTAGTGCGGAAAAAATATTTTTCCGCACTAGTGCGGAAATGTGGCGCTTTCCACACTAAAATGCGTGCGGAAAAGTGGACTTTTCCGCACGCTTATAGAAAAAATAGCTTACACAACTCGATAGAAATTAACTTTCTTACACTCGCGTGTTGTTTCACTCAGCTAGTGCCTCGTTCACAACATTCACGCTCGTGTGAAATTTGTCACTTTCCTGCTCTTGTTATGAAATAATATACTAATAACTAAAATATATCCTACTACATAAATGACATTTATTAATAGCCCAATTTGTAAATCATGCATCGAATTTCAGAAATTCTCTTTATAATTTTAAAGGCAACACTGTTATACAGTGAAACCTCATATAAGCGGACACTCACGGTTCCGTCGATTTTGTCTGCTTATTGGAGGTGTCCGCTTGAGAGAGGGAGCTGCGAAATTTTGATATGTATTAATTAACAATTTCCGCTGCTTGAGATTTTCCGATGTTAAATTTTTCGGCGATCTTTCGTGCTAATAGACGTTCCTTCTCCGAAACGTTAACAACTTCCATTTTTCTACATAAACTAAAAAGTTTTTTTATTAGGCACCATTTTAAAGAGATCTATTAATACCCAACTGAACAATAAACACAGAAGTCCCGGCGAATAAAATAATGTTGTAAGTACGACAGAATTAGTCTTCGCATTAAAACGGAAAGAAGTAATTCCCCGGCTGCAGAGTGCATGCCCATGTCGTGCAGCGCTCCGTCCCGTTGTCAGAGGTTCGCCTCCGGTTAAGGGATGTTTTAGAATTTTTTAACCAAAAAAAATTGTCCGCGTTTGGTTATTAGAGTGTCCGGTTATAGGAGGGAATTTTACATGTAAAAACATAGGCAAAAGCTTGGTTCCAACAAATTTGGCCGCCTAAAGGGAGTATCCGCTTAATAGAGGTGTCCGCAAGGAGAGGTTTCACTGTATATGTAAAAATTAAAAGTGACGATAAACTCATGGGCGTTCACGTTTTCTTGATTTTATATTGAATTTTTATCCGCCAAATTTTGTTTCAAACTATGTAACTTAAATTTATGTAAAAAAATGCAAACAGGCATGCACAATTTATTATATTTTTTTATGTTTTGGTTGCCCTCCTGTGGAGAAATACACAGGTAAATTTATAGAGACCCTTATTAGGAGTCTTTAGGCCTAAGCCTATGCCCCTATGCCCCCAAAGGTAAAATTCTTCTTTTAAAGACATTTAGACCAGTTTTGACTCCAAGCGCTTACATCAGGTTCTAAGTCCTAAGTCCATAGACTTCGTCACGATTGGTTCCTTTCTATTTTTAATTACTGACAGGTGAAATAATTGTAAAGATTTGGGATACGTTAATATTCAAATCAACTAGTTAAATAAAAAAGAAAAGTGTTGTACAGATATGTTATTTTTTTTGGAAATCCGTCAATGGTCTCAAATTTTAGTACCACCCTAGGGGTGGTTCAAAATTTGTAAAACCATTGAAATAATCAATGTTCGAAAATAAAATTATTGACAAAAATTTTCAAAGCCAATTAAAACATAAATAACTATCTTATTTAAACCTTATTACCACCATATTGAATAAAAATACTCTTCGGAATTATTTGCAAGTTTTGTGTGGATATTTCGTCATTGTAAAAATGCGTGTATATAGGTATTCATAAACAGTTATAAAAATATAAGTATGTATTCAAGACAACAAATTAGTGAAACCTTCAACAAAATGTAGGTCGGTCGGAACCAAATCCAAAGATCTGCCCCCGTTAATAAACTAGCCAAAATAAAATTGGGATACAACGCATTTTTGCCGACTTTTAACTAACGGAGGCACTGATATAGTACGTAGCACCGTTTAGTAAAAATTACTTTGGTATCAATTGATATAGAATTCAGGTATATTAATTCACTGTATATATCTTTATTTTGAAGTTAGAAAGATAATGCAATCTCAACAACTTTCTAAAAATGTTCTTTTGAGCTAGCATATAGCACAAGGTCCTTAGTGACCTGCCGATATTAACCGTTAAAAGCGGATACAGGTCGGCCAGCCTTAAAGACCACTTTAGGGCCACAATGCAGTTTATCTGTTTTCTAAAAGCTCTACTTTTGCTAGTCGTACAATTGTGGCTGCCTGCCTTAAGCAGTGTTGGAAAGAAAAGTACAATTGAAGCGAAAACATTCAAAAACCAGATAATTCCAATTTTGGCTTTTTTGAAGTAGTTGTGTATCTTGCTTAATAATCAAAAGACGTAAATGCAAAAACAAGCACTTCAAGGTTTAGTTTTAACATAGGGTTGCCTTATTTTCTGTAAAAAATAATGGATATTTGTTTGCCATCCACTAAAAGTAGATTTGCGGCCAACCTTTGTCAACACGTGCCATATTTTTGAGCGCGATCGATTTTCTCGAGTTCAATTCTACTGCGAAAACATTTAGTGCAATTTGATCTTTGCCTTGGAGCGCATCCTAAAAGTTACTTTTTAGGGAATATCTTGATAATGCGTTTCTTAATCGATTGATCTATTTTGTGGCCAGGGAGATTGCCTGATCTTTCCCAATTGATTTATTTTTGTGAAGTTTTAATAAAGTTTACGGGCATGATAGGGCCAATAATTTGGAAGAACTTCGAAAGAAAATGCAGAAGCATTTCAAATTATATATACGCAAAAGTTGGTTGTTTAATAGGCTCGGATATTGGCTAGCCGAAGAAGGAGGACTTTCCGAAAATTTACTTTAATATTTTTTGTTGGGAGAATGTCTTGTTTTTTTTAAGAAACTGCTCTTATCTGTTCGTCCCTAAAATTTTTACATTTTATGTTATTGAAAATAAATTTTAGTCGTACTACAAACAAATTCAGATTTATAAGCGAAAAAAATTAATAGGTTTGCATAAATCGGGTGTTTAATAACGCATTTTATTAGTTACTGCAAAACGCACCTCATCTGAGCGCGGTCATTAAGTAAATAACCCATATAGAGATGCCACCGGCGAGCTTTACCATATTGAGGGGCAGATGGCGCTGAAATAAATTCGTCTAGTATGCAATATTCAGAACCAACTACTATAGGTGATACGTGCTACTATGATCTAGTGGCATTTGCATGATAGGCATGAACCTTGGAACTCGCACATGCAACTGAATCGTACAAGCAGTCCCTGAATATTGCGTACTAGACGAATTTATATCAGCGCCATCTGCCCCTCAATATGATAAAACTCGCCGGTTGCACTTCTATATGGGTCATATACTCAAAGGCGTGGTCTAAGGCAGCCTAATTTCTTGGACACGCGATTATGCGATAAAAATGACTGCAAAAATAAAAAGAGACATACAAAGAATCTTTCTTTCGTTCGCTGTCTCGAAGAATGCTCGTCACTAGTAAATGGGGCGTATTCCACCGTATGTTCTTAGATGGGTGGACCAGTTATATTATATCTCCTCTCTTGATATTTTTGTGAAATTTGGTATTTTTTACTTTGACCAGAGGCGTTCGTGCGGGAATTGCTGTTGGTATTTTAAATAATATGTTTTTTCGCGAAAGGAGTCTAGCGAGATGCAAATGAATGAATTTATTTTTTATACAAAAACTGTACAACAAATGGAAAAAAAAATAAAGAATCAACACCTCGTCAGCAAAGAATAAGTAAAAAAAAACTATTTAAGAAAAAATGTGGCGTATTATTATTTTGTTGAAAAAATACCAAGGGAAATTCCTCAGCGAACGCCACTGGTCTCAAGCGCAGATTTAAGGGGGGTAACGTGGTAAGTACCCCCCGTAAAGCACTTTTGGCTAACAATTAAAGTGAAAACAGGAGAATTACCCCCCTAGAACAAATAAATGGATCCATGACAGATCTGATACCTTCCTAGCACCATTAGTAAACTCCATGCTATACCAACCTTGAAAACAGTTTTTTTTGTAAATATCTTCGAAACGAAAGCTCCTATGAAGTTTTTGGTTACTACACAATTTTTTTAGAAAAATGTGCTCTGCTACACTGAAAACCGCATATTGATGCGAGGCTTCGGTTAAAAGTAAACATTTTTAAATTTTTTAACTGTTAAAAAAGTGCTATTAGCATTTATGAATTTTGACGAAAATATAATCAGCTCGTCATAGTATCGAACACTATATTTCCTTAAAATTTCACGAAGATCGGTTCAGCGGTTTAGGAGCTATCGTGTTACGGACTGACATACACACACACACACACACACACACACACACACACACAGACATCACGACGATATTGCTAAGATAAGTAAAAAACACCCAAATAACACATTTTCGACGTTATCTCATAAAAAAAAATTCGGCGAAACTAATACCTTCTCTAGCCATTGCTTCACGAGCTAGGAAGGTAAAAATATCTGTATTACAAATAATTTTTTCGTTATATATATATACCCCCCCTAGAATTTGACCCGCGCTTGACTAGTCGATATAAAAACAAGTTATACATGAAAAAATTCCTGTTGGTAAATAGAAAGAGTTTCCAAGTTTCACATATCAATAGCACTATTACAAATATCTTAAAAAAGGATATTTTTTCACAATCTTTAATATTCTGTATCTCAAAAGTTATGAAGCTTATAAAGCCAATAATGTTTCGCTTTTACTCAAAATGAAACAAAATGGATTTATCGGGTTTTGCCTGATCGCTCCTGTGTGGAAACAACGAGTAGAACAAGTTATACAGAGATTTTGCAACTTTAATAAAACATTTTAACTAAAGGCATTAAGAGGTTGCATTGCATTTTTACACGAGATAAGTCATAAAATTTTTATAAGATAATAAAATAAGAAAATAAATTAAGAAAAAACTAGAAAATTATCTGAAACTAGAACATTAACGAAAAATCATGGACCATACAATGCATATTCCTTACAAAATTAAGAGAACTAGGAATTTTTGAAACTGTGGTGTGGTTCGCCCGTGGAACGCCCAGTTCTAGAGAAGATAGAAAGAAACTAACCTAGATGTTGCGAGCTCGATTTTCGTTAAAAAATTAATGCCTTGAACTATTTAGAAGATATAGGGTGGTTTTCAATTTGGCACAATTTCGACCCATCCCCGTAACTTGTTTATTCATGAATATTTTGTATTTCTTTAAAATCATTTTTAGGCACTTTTTTATTAGCAATTCAACTGTCAAATTAAATTTTATCTGTCACTTTTAGTTTTTGAGATATTACATAACGTTTATACTTTTCTTATAAAACGACCCTTTTTTTATTCCATTCGTGAAATTAGCGTAAAATTTCTTTTAAAATGATGTATCACACTTAATAGTTTATTTTTTATTTCTTTTATATTTTTTTATATATTTATTTTTTAATTACCTCTTATTTTTTCTTTAATTTGATAATTTTAAAATATTTTAATTACTGATTAAGAGGTAACTAAAAATCAAAAATATAAAAAACAATAAAAATAAATAAATGTTATTTGTGACATCATTTTAAAGGACATTGTACACTGATTTCAAAAATTGCATAAAAAAAAGGTCATTCCATAAGAAAATTACAAACTTTATGTAATATTTCAAAAGTTACAAGTGACAGATAAAATTTAATTTGACAGTTAAATGGCTCTTAATAGTCTAAGAGCCCAGTAGGATTTTGGGCTTGAATTGCAAACCGATACTGATATATTTTAATCGATTCGTCATAAGACCATGTCCCAAAAAAAATTGAGAAAATCCTGCATAAACAACCCGCCAACAATCTTTGTTTAAAGATGGCGAGAAGGAGTTTGAATCAAATGTACGTAACTTTTTTATTATGACATCGATTTTACCCAAGCAAATTGTGATTAGCTTCTACTATAATGGTCTCTCAGAATCACTATCAATACTTTGTTTTTTATTTGTCTCTATACTATAAATTCTGTAAGTTCCTCAAATACGCAATTTTTTTTTAGGTTTTTTGATTTTTTCAAGAAAATAAGATTTTTTTTTTAGGTTTATTGATTTTTTCAAGAAAACAAGAAAAGGTTTTACAAAAAAAAACATAAAATATAAAAAATATGCAGATTGTTAAGATGTATTCATGGTGGGTCTAACATTTGCTGTAGATTAAGCGGTTCTCGAGTTACACTCAAAAAACCACTAAATTGGCCTATACCTACCCCCAGGTACAAAATTTTCATATTTTCACCAGAGTCATGAAAGTTACTAAAAAACTATACAGAACGAAAAAGGATGTCAAGATAAATAAGAAACGGCTATTAGTTTCATACAGAAACTGACACTGAGGTAGATATGGGGGCTTAAACATTATTTTTTTTATGTAAAACGAACCCCTACGGGGCTAAAATGTACCTCAGCTAAAAGACAAATTAATTATCTTTAAAAAAGGATAGGACACTTTTTGTCGTAAAGTTAATAGTTTTCCTGAAAAAAACAAAAAATATGCGGCATACATAATTCGATGTTTTCGTTCCATAGAAGTACGACAACGGCATGGGTCCATTAAGGGAAAAAATAATTTATGCACAGATAAGCGAACCCGCAATTACATATTTTAACTTAGCGTCAAAAATCTTACAAAATACATATTTGATACTTTTCTGTTAAATTGACAGGTGGTTACGTAATTTTGACAACTTCTTAATGGTTTGAGCTAGAGACTTGGTTCTTTTTTTGATTTGTAGACAAAATTATCCAATTTTGACGACAAAACATATTTTAAAAAATTTTGAATACGGTGCGGCTTGGCGCCCAAAACAAATTTTATAACTAGTCGAATCCGCATTTCGATATTTCAACTGTTGCATAATTAAAATTTTATACTTTTCCAAATTAATTTTTTTAAATGTTGATATTGGTATATTTCCCTTTGTTCTTGCGGTAGTATTTCTGAATTGAAACTTTTATTTAAAACTGGTGTCACCTTCTACAATTCGCCAGGAAAAAAAAATGGTTTATACGCTACTTTTCGTACTTCTTTTTAGGCCCGATCTGCTACTTTTTATCCCTGATTGTTACTTTTCATCTCCATTTCAATTGGCACTATTTTTAACTTCGTTATCCATGAATTTTTAACACTGAAATAATATACAGGGTGTCCCAGATAAAGTTCGATTTCGAAAACTGTGTAAGAAATACAATTTTGGTTAAAATACTACAGATGCTCTATAGGAGTCAAAAATATTTACAGGGGTTTTTGTAATAGAAAAAAAAGGTTAGAGTAAATGAACATCTAAAAAGTACCCAATTAGGGGATATTGAAAAATCCGGTTTAGCAGATCATGCATGGTCAAATGATCACAGGATTCAGTGGTCAGAAGCTAAAGTTTTACATAAGGAGTCGCATTGGCGAAAACGAAAGTTTATTGAAGCTGCGTTTATAATGCAGAATAAAGAAGTTTTCAGTCAACCAAGCACGGACATACCAAACATATGGAAACCACTCCTTAAGGAAAACAGGCGTCTTACGATTACAAAAAAGGGGGCGGGCCGTCACACCTGACTGCACACCAAGTAGTATAAGTAGTAGCCTAGAGACTAGATTGTTTAGTTTACACTTGATAACGGTTAGAGATACTTACTAACCGAAACGTCGTGTTTAAAATAAATAAAGACAATGGAAGTCCGAAATTTTATTTCTACACAATCATTGTCTACGAGTTTCAAACAAAGGGTTTTTGTAATGGCGAGCAATAAATAAATATATAATAATAAAGACAATTTTTAGTTTTTGCTTTTTTTACATTTATCCAAAGTTGTATTTCTTACATAAATCTCCATAAAATAAGTAGGTAAATGTATCTAGAATACATACTATATTTAATAGGCCTAAACTTTTCTTTTAGTTTTAATACTTGCTTATCTACAGGTAAATATTATTTATTCAAAAAAAGTAAATTCGTACTATTTTCCCTGATAAATGGATAAAACGAAACAGCCATCGATCATTTCGTTCACGAGTTACATCAGTTTAAAAGGTTTTTTTTCATGTACCCACTCAGAGAGGCAAACACAAAAACTTATACTAACGCTGTTACTGGTATCATATACGGCTATTTCTATATGACGTTTTTTTTTTAACCCATTAAAAATTATTATAAAATAAGTCTTGTTAATATGTTTTGGTTGAAAATCCAATCTTCTAGTGTACCCTTTTCAACTGAATTTGCCGCCAACTTTTTGAGGGCTCTTTATTTTTACTGTTTGTTAAAACGGCCGGGACTGCAGTCTTGCCCGAGGTCTTTCCTTTCCTGAGCTGGTTACTAAGATTAAAATCCCTTGTTTTTTGTATTAGGGACTTATTGCAATAGTGCCAGGCACTAATTGTGCCGGGCACTATTCTGACAGATTCGCTTCTCTTCCTGGCACTAAAATTAGCCAAGAGAGTAAGAAGGAGATGCCACGAGAGTGAGCGAAAACAAGATATATATATATATATATATATAATTTGTTTGGTTTTCGTATCCCTCCATAGTAAAATTGGTTGTGTTCGTGGGTTATGGGATTGGCTAAATTGAAAGACTATTTATTCCTTGGGACGTTTCGATTCTATATTGAATCTTTTTCAACCCTACAAACAAAACACACTGATAACTATGTTAAATAAAGATTTGTGTTAATCCTTTGGTAATAAAATTAAGGTTAAAATCGGTGACACTTGGTAGTAGAAAACTTACTTTAGAAAGACAAGTCATGGAGCCAGAATATAGCTGGTGTAGGTAGAATCCATCTCACTGTAAAGCGTGTCCATGGAGCAAACAATGATGATAATTGCTAAAACGTTTATTTTTTGGCAAAATAATTATTTATTATTTTATTTCTTTTTTTCTCGATGATTTGCCATTTTTATTTTTAGATTATTATTATAGAAAATAATAACCTGGGGAGAGCTGGTTAGCCAAGCTAGTGCCACTTGCGAGTCTGACCAAGCGTAGACCGCGTCGAATGTAAGTAGTTGCTATAGGAATCTTTGACAAATTGCAAGAGATTGCTTAACAAATAAGCAGAACAAAGCTCTAAGCGTGCCACAGATTGAGTCTTGAGTGGCGCCACCTTTGATTTTGCCATGATGAGACAAGTTTCTATTTTTCCTATATGAGTAGTGAAACGAAAATATATACAACAACCATACCCTATGGTACTGGCGTCGCAAAAAGCATGAATTTCTAATCGGGAATATTTATCAGAAATGATTAAGCGTGGTAGCTGTATTTTAGAAAGTGAGGGTAGCTCTTGCTTAAAGCGTTCCCAAATATCTACAATAACTTTAGGAGCTATTTCATCCCAATCTCGCTTGGAGATGAAGATTTGTTGCAAAATGTGTTTTGCAAGCAGAACAGCAGGAGACAGGTAACCCTGAACATCAAAGATTCTAGCAATTTGAGATAGCACATTTCTTTTAGTACAAATAGCTTGTACTCCTAACAAGAGTAAGTAAAACAATCAAGTGTAGGATTCCACTGAAGACCCAGGACTTTTATGTAGTCCGGACCCTCAGTATCAAAACTTATTTTCCTGTGAGAGCTTGGTACGGAAGCAAGAAGAGCTGGGTGGTTACTAGCCCATTTCCGAAGTTCAAAGTTTCCCTTTTTTAATAAGGAAATAAGTTCTGCTTGTAAATGAAGTGCTGAGGCGACAGAATCGGCGCCGCTCAAACAATTCTGGTGGTTCTCCCTTTCAAGGGTAGCTAACTCTTTAATAGTTCGCAAGGCTAAGTAGGGTGCAGAAGAAACACCAAAAGTGACTCGATCTAGAGTGTACTCTTTAATTTCCTCAGCCTTAGAAAAACGCCAAAGGAATCTCTGATAGTTCCTATGTTCAGGAGTTATAATAATTTGATTATACATTAGACGAATGTCTGAAATAAAACAAACTGGATATGTTCTAAATTTTAATAAAATTGCAGATAAATCTTGATGCAGTTTGGGACCAGGAAAGAGTGTTTCGTTAAGGCTGACGCCCTTAGACCCTTTTGCACTGGCGTCCCAGACTAATCGTACTGATAAGGTAGAACTGGTATCAGATTTTCGAACACATAGGTGTGGCAAATAAAAAGCTGATTGAGAACAATAATCTAAGCGAGGCACTTCAGAAATGAAGTTCTGCTCGAGATATTCGTTTATAAACTTAGAATATGCAAGGTGCAAATCTGGATTTTTATAAAGCCGAGACTCCAGATAGGTGAAACGCCGAAGAGCTTGTGAATATGTGTCACCAAAGTCCGGTTGGGGATGTTTGAATGGAAGTGATACTACAAATCTTCCTGATGATTCCCTAGAAACAGTTTTCTTATATATATTTTCACATTTAATTTCATCAGGAGACAAAACATTGCATAACTTGGGTTGTTCGATTTCCCAGAATTTTTGCAAAATCACATCTACCTGAGGTTCTAGTGAAATATGATAGCTAAGAAGGGGATCACTAAAACTAGATGTAGAAACTTTGCCTTGTAAAATCCAGCCAAAGACGGTCTAGTAGTGTAGCAGGCTGGTTGTGACTACCGAAGATGCGTCCAGGACCTATCATGTAGGCTACTAGATCTGCACCAATCAGGAGGTCGATAGAACCAGATCTGTGTAGTTTACTGTCAGCCATAGATAAGCCTTTGATATATGACAAACTGGAAATGTCAACAGAAGTTCTAGGTTGACATGCAATTACAGAAGGCAATATGATAGCTTCAAATGTAAAGGTTGGCTCAGGTTTATCTTTTGGTCTGATGAGACAATGAGTAATCCCTTTAGCATATGAAGTGTCGCCATTGATTCCTTGGATAGAAACTGAATAATGCTGTCGTTTTAACCCTAAGCGATTTACTCAGGGTTCAGAAATTAAAGTCACCATACTTCCGGAATCAAGAAGTACTCGTACTGTACAAAAATTGCCATGACCATCCTGAATTTCAACCTCTGCTGTGGGTAACAGGCAAGTAAACTTGGAGTTGGTCGATGAGCATGTATTCACTGAGTCCGTTTGGGTCGAGTAAGTGCTGCTTTGAATAACCAAACTGTGCTGTGTCAGAAACCGAGTTGTGGTAGACACCTGGTGCACTCTTCCTCCCATACCCTGAAGAAGTGGAATTTTGTGAATAACCCCTGGGCTTGTCTTGAGGAAAAGACTGGGAATACTTGGGTGCAGAAGGCACTGATTCCTGTACTGTTTCAAAAGCTTTGCATTTATTTGTCAGAAAATTTTTAAGATGCTCATATGAAGGCATCTCAATTTTGACATATTCTTGCTCAAACTCTTGTCGAGTTTTCAGATCAAGTTTTTTGTATAAAATATTAAATGTTAAAAAAACTCCAATCCCCAATTTTAAATTTAAGAGCCTTGAGAGCTAAAAGATTTTCTGAGAAAGTGTATGTATGTATGTATTTAGAACTAGGGTTAGTTTTTAAACATGGAGCTTCATAAAATTAATTGAAATAAAATGTTGCCAATGTTCTTTTGTTTTGATAACGCTCCTATAACACGTCATAACAAATATAATAGTTTTCCTCTGAGATAACGACATTTTTAATGAGATTCAGAGGTTCACCTGTCAAAGGAGTTAATAAATACCTGAATTTTTCAATGTCTGGTATATCTGTATTATGACAGAGACTATTATATAACTGAAAAAATTTAGAAAATGTTTTCAAATCACCATTTCATTGAGGGACAGAAATATCTAACTTTAGACATGGTCGGTTAATATTTGAAGAAGAATGTTCTTGACTTACCAAAGGCGATGGCCCTGGGATCAAGCCTAAACCTGATTTTTTAGAGCGGATTTCCCACAAAGAAATGTCACAAGAAGCCCTGACCTTATCATGCTCCTCAAATTCTGCCTCAGTAATGAGAGACATAATTTCATTGTGTATTTCCTGAAACTGATCATATATGGAGTCTACAAATTCCATATGTGCCAACAGGTTTTGTTTATAAAATGTATCAGCTGTTTTATTGTTAGCATAATCACTGATTTCTTGTTTCTGTGCAAGAGGTATTTTTCGTCGAAGCACTAGTTTCGCGATTTTATTTTTATCTGACATTTTTATTTACTAAAGAAAATAGGTTTTTTAAATAAAAATGTACTTACCGCAAAAATATTTACAACAAACAGTTGGTAAACCGCGCTGCAAATGAACCTTTACTATTGTTTATTTAAACAACGTTTTACCGTACACGAAACATGAAATTTTCTTTATTTTAAAAAAATTTGAGATTAACCAGTTGTTTTTGTGTGGTTAGAAACACACGACGTCATACGTAGATGTGTTCAATGTTGAGTGCAAATTCACGGGAGATTTGTTTGAGTGGAACTCTGAACCTGCGTTAGACAAGGATAGAATACGATCCGACCTTTTCGAATGACTTTAACGGAATCGAATTAATTTTGCACGTGTTAAGGATGAGTTGGGTGACCTTGTAAACGATCACACCTAAATATGAATTTATTTTTAATTAATTTTTATGTGCTGGGTACCTATTACATCTGGTTCGATAGGCCAAAAATGTTCGCTCTAGGCGTAATTCAAAGGACCGTAAATTATTTCCAATAGGATTTACCTATTGGTTTGCTGGAATGATATAAAAGTTTAGAAAAAACTATGTCGGACGCACAAGATTGCTGGCGCTTACCCCTTAATCTCGTCGGAGCTGTTCTTGGTTGGCCAACCCTTCGATGTTCTTGTAGCCCTTTTTCCAGCTTGCACACACTAGTGAAAATATGTCGAAAGACAGTAATTAAATTTTAATTATAAGAAAATTGTTGGCAGCATGCCGGTATCGCAGATTTGACCTGAGTGTCATTTTTCGTCGTCACAGGTATGGGGCGCGCAGGGGCTGGGGCAGACCTGTGCGTCATGATTTCGCGCGCTTATTTGAATTTTAAAAACTAAGAATATTTCACGGTACTTTGAAAGCAGCCGAAAACGATTAATTACAACTAAAAATTATAAATAAGAAAAAATGCAGAACGTCAGTTTCCGACAATATGGTGTCCCAAAACTCTGAGTCCACTCAAACATCTTCTGAACTATTAAATAGACTGAACCATATTTGGCAGTAATCGTTAACATTAAGAGATCTATTTTATGAAGAGGCTCCTGCATTACGGGGCGTCATACAAAATTTTAATTATAAATCCTTATCGATTGATACCTCATTTTAAAGATATTTGACAACTAAATACATATTTTGATATAGCCGTTAATTGTCTACACAATCAAATCTGTCAAAATCTATGGACTGTCAAAACTAATTTTTTCAGTTTTTGTCAAAATTTACAAGTTTGTTGTTTTAAACAAAAACCCTATTGAGAGATATCTTGTTTGAAAGGTCTTTGAAAAACCATGTACGCCAACTGTCCCTTGCCTATGATAAAAAACGTGTCAAATTCTATCGACTGTGAAACTTATTCTTTTACCATTTTTTACAAATTTTTAAATATAGCTATACCCGCCATCCCCCATACGTGAGAATTTTTGACACATATTTTTTGTTGGTATTGCCATGTAGTTTAAGGTATTGGTTGTTTGCCTCTGGTCAATTACAGCATACCCGGGAAAAACATGGAAAAGCACGGAAATATGGATAAAATTACTTATACAGTCTGTGTCTATGAAGTCAGTACAATTAAAAGCCACCTACTTTAGTCCGACATTGCTCCGTTTTCGAAATACAGGGTGTTTTTTAGAAAATAAAAATCGAATGAATAGCTAAAATATAAATATAACTTTTTTCTTAATGTATTTTTTAAACTTTTTTGTTAATGTATGCATAAAATAAATTTCTCGATGTCATCGATCACTACCAAATATGGTTCAGTTATCTGCAATAGTTCAGCAGATATTTGGGTAGACCCGGATTTTTGGGACACCCTGTATATATTTTACAAATATAAAAACAAGCCACTGGTGATTAATTTTGGTCGGTCATTTTTGTCCACAAATCAAAAAAAGAACCAAGTCTCTAGCTCAAACCATTAAGAAGTTGTCAAAATCACATGATCACCTGTCAATTTAACAGAAAAGTATCAAATATGTTTTTTGTAAGATTTTTGACGCTAAGTTTAAATATGTAACTGCGGGTTCGCTTATCAGTGCATAAATTATTTTTTCCCTTAATGGACCCATGCCATTGTCGTACTTCTATGGAACGAAAACATCGAATTATGTATGCCGCATATTTTTTGTGTTTTTCAGGAAAACTATTAACTTTACGACAAAAAATGTGCTATCCTTTTTTGAAGATAATTAAATTGCCTTTTAGTGGGGGTACACTTTGACCCCGTAGGGGTTTGTTTTACATATAAAAATTACCCTCAAAAATAAAATTGTAAATTACGCTTCGGCCATGTTTAAGCCGCCATATCTACCTCAGTATCAGTTTCTGTTTAAAACTAATAGCCGTTTCTTATTAAGCTTGACATCCTTTTTCGATCTGCATAGTTTTTTAGTAACTTTCATGACTTTGGTGAAAATATGAAAGTTTTGTACCTGGGGGTAGGTATAGGACAATTTAGTGGTTAAGTGTAACTCGAGAACCGCTTAATCTACAGCAAATATAAGACCCACAATGAATACACCTTATCAATCTGCATATTTTTTATTATTTATGTTTTTTTTTGTAAATTCAGTAGTTTTCTTTAAAAAATCAAAAAACCTAAAAAAAAACAGCATATTTGAGGAACTTACAGAATTTATACTATAGAGACAAATAAAAAACAAAGTATTGATAGTGATTTGGAGAGACCATTATAATAGAAGCTAATCGCAATTTGTTTGAGTAAAATCGATGTCATAATAAAAAAGTTACGTCCATTTGATTCAAATTCCTTTTCGCCATCTTTAAACAAAGATGGCGGGTTGTTTATGCAGGATTTTGACAGGTATCTCTATTTTTTTTGGATCATGGTCTTATGATGAATTGACTAAAATATATGAGTATCGGTTTGCAATTTAAGCCCAAAATCCTACGGGGCTCTTATACTACAAGAATGTTTTTACAGAAATAAAAAATATTCATAAACAAACAAGTTACGGGGGTGGGTGGAAAATGCGCCAAATTGATCTTGTTAGTAGTTCAAGATATCGATGTGCGATTTTCAGCATTAGTTTTTTAACAAAAATTAAGCTCGTAACAATAATTTTAAACATATTGATAACCTTGGATATGTCATAAGTGGGCAAAAAATTTAATGACTTTTTATTTTTTATTGTGACTAGTCTATTTAGTAAGCTGGTGTCGGAGAAGAATTCAGGAGAAGATATCCACAAAATGGCCGACTGGCAGATCCCCATCAAATTCGGCTGCGCACTCGTCTAAAAGCTATCTAAGACTGAACAGGAAAGCAGCAGTGCAAACCTACAATGTCGGCGGGTTAGATCCAAGAGTACGCTGAAGAATTACAAAAGATGGGCGAGAAAAGGTAGGGGGAGTTCCAAGCCAGGACCTTTCCTGGGGACACTTGGACAAGATGAAAGTGAAGGAGGACACGGCGCGACATGTGAGATATGTTTAGGGAGAGATATGTTAATGCAAAATAAACTAGTTTCAAAAAATGTAATTAAACAATAATCGTCGATAAATTTAGCAGTGTGAATTCACCTTTAAGCGGGGTCTTCACATAACGTTTTACTTTACATCTTGCCTGTTCAGTCAAAACGCATCAAGTAAAACTTTGTGTGCAGACGGAAAAACGGACGTTTTACTTGAACTGATTTAAGACGGAAGACCGACTAGAGAACTGACCGGATCACGCATTGTTTTCCAATAACCCATCGTTTTGTATCAAAAACTGATCTAAAAACGTACGTTAAGACTATCAAGTGTCTACGCTAGTCTTTCAACCGTCATACCTTACCCTTTTGACTGACAGGCAAGACGTAAGGTTAAACGTTATGTTATGACCCCGTTTATAGTAGTATTATTAATTTCGCCTTGTTGAATTACACTTCTGCCGTGTGGTCTTAAGCACACACAATTTTTTTGATGAAGTTTGTAATCTTAAAAAGTACATATCAGACAATTTTACTTCTGATGACCACAATCTGCCTACTCACCAAAAATGGGCAAAATATTTTAATGCAAGTATTTCTACCCAGTGGACCAAAGAATGAAATAGGCTGCTTTTATCTTCTGTAAAAGGAATACTCATGACTTCATACAATATAAGAAATATGAGCTGCTCAGAATTTTACGATTTGTACTTCTGCCTAAAAATTCAACGCTGTTGAATAAAATACAAAGCAGTGAAAAGTACCTATAAAACAGTAGGTATATTATGTTATTTATTAGTTATTGTTTCAATAAAAAAAAAACTTGATTTTTTGTGTGTGGCATCGAAAAAATTTTGACGTCCGGATTTTGTCCGGATTTTCTTGACGGCTGGTCCTGGTTAGAGACGTTTTCAGCTGGTAACCCTAGATATGTTGGACCGAGGTAGAAACTTCGACAGCCTTCCTTAAATCATCATTTAAAGATTCTAAAAAGAGATGTTTAAAGAAAAAGCGTTGAAGGCGTAGGACCTTTTTACTTTAAGGTGAAACACGAGCAGGCTCGCCGGCGAGGAATGAAAAAATACCGGGAAGTGCTTGGGAAATACTAGAAAATACCACCGAAATTTAAGGAAATACTGGGAAATACCAGGACATACCTTAGGTATTATACCATAGATATTTCCTTTTGGTGTACAAAATCGGCGATCGAGCCACCCGTCCACTTAAATACTACCACTACTATTACCTCTTGGGAGATTGCGTTATTGAACCTCGCTGATTTAAGTGTATATTTCCATGTCTTAAGAACCAGTTTATAGCCCATAGTAGACGGAAATACGACTGTGAACAAAGAATTTTGAATTTTGAACAGGAAATTCTTAGATTATTTTTATTGATAATAATAAAATACTAAACTTTAAATTTCTTAAAAAACAAACAATATAAAGTAACCTAATTCTTGCTCTAGTCTGATTCGGAATTACGGTTTTAGCAAACATAAGTAAACCCTGCATCAGCACATGTTTCATGGGCCCAAAACTTGCAAGTTAAACATTGTACCCATTTTTCTTTTGGTTTGCTGTTTGAGAATGGTTTCCTCTTCATCATCGCTGTCATGTCATGAACCATTTTCTTCGGTTGATTTCCATAAGAGGGTAAAAAACAGATAGAATATAGCATATATTAAAAGGAGACCGCAATATACCCGATTCCAGCCGAAAGCGTTTCAGCGTTGCCAAAGGTAACTTTGATAAATAACTACAGGCGCAAGTCGTCGCAGTCTTCAAGAGGCGGACAATCTAAAACATTTGTTTAGGGCGAGAATTATTACATGACGTGATTTTTAGTCCATCATACGTACGCATGCTGATTTTAACCTTAAAATAAAAAAAAAATGTTTTTAGAAAATGTATGGGGTTAGCGGGGCCGGCACACCTACATACAAAATTGAGAGAGTCGGCAATCATGTTTGCGTAAATATTAGCATCGTCATAATTTTATTAAACTCTGTCTAAATATGTAAAGTTAACTATAAAAAACCGAATGGGGGCATGCAGGTGTAATAAAACAATCTGTAAAATGTTTTCCGAAATAACAAAAAGTTACTTACGAGGTCCAAAAAAAAAATGCATCTGTAGTAAAATAGCGCGTATCAAAATAGCGCGTATCAAAATAGCGCGTGTTCAAAATAGCGCGTGATCAAAATAGCGCGTATCACAACGGCGCGTGATCAAAATAGCGCGTATCATAATGGCGCGTGTTCAAAATAACGCGTATCAAAATAGCGCGTATCAAAACAGCGCGTATCAAAATGGCGCGTGTTCAAAATAGCGCGTATCAAAATAGCGCGTATTCAAAATAGCGCGTCTAAAAATACCGCGTTTTGAAAGATCGCCATTACAAACGTCGCTGTTACAAAATAGTTCGAGTAAGGGGTCTCTTTCTAACATATTAAAAAAAAAAAAACTTTCGTGACTTTTTTCCCGGGATCCTATAGGGTGTAACCAAACCGAACCGAACCGAACCGATTCAAACCGCACCGAACTGAAATGAACCGAACCAAACCGAAACATTTTTTCAAAAAATTATTTCCCTAAATTAGCTTCCCGATCCTTATTTTGGTAGGTTTCTATTCTGACCTGTGACTTGGTGACATTTTTTTTTTGGTGGAAAAAGGTCAGGGAGTTACTGGAAAAAATGTTTGGGTTCGGTTCGGTTCCGTCCGGTTCGGTTCGGTTTGGTTACACACCCTCTAGGATCCCGGAAAAGAAGCCAGAAAAGTTAGTCAAACTATATGAGTTGTGTTAAGAATAGCAAGCCATCGGTTTATTTAACGGTTAAGTAAGTGTAACTTATCTGACCTTGCTCAAACTGTTTAGGTGAATATACCTAAGCAGACCTGATACGCGCTATTTTTTACACGCGCTATTTTTAATACGCGCTATTTTGATACGCGCTATTCTGATCACGTGCTATTTTGTTACGCGCTATTTTGAACACGCGCTATTTTGATACGCGCTATTTTGAACACGCGCTATTCTGAAAACGCGCTGTTTTGAAAAGCGCTGTTTTGATACGCGCTATTTTGATACACGCTATTTGTTACAGAGCCAAAAAAAATAGGTCAAAATCTGTTCCTTGGAGATACACACATCACAGATTCTCACTGCGGACTAATGCATGAGCAAAGGCGACTTTGCCACGTGGGTGGCGCTGGCAGCTGAGTCTAATTGTCGAGTTAATAGGGGTTTCTCAACGTGCCCCTATGCCCAACGAGCCCCGCTCTCCCCTACGTGTAAGCCGCGGTCTAGACCGAACCGACCCGACGCCCGACGTAGCATTGTATTACAGACCAGTGTTGCCACCTCTACCGATTTTTCGGTAGATCTACCGATTTAGCCTTTTACTTTACGATATACCGAATTACCATAGTTTTCTACCAATTTTTTTTTTCAATATAAACTTGTTTTTGGTTTGATACGCCTCGTAATCGCGATTAAAAAAAAACACCATAAATAAAATATTCTTTTTAAGTAAAATCCTTTGTAGAATAAAAATTTTATTTCAAGCCATTGTTTTTAAAAGTGTAGCCGGCAGCCGCAAGCGGCATTAAAGATAACGCTATTATAAACCCTGAGGTGTTTTTATAATATTAGGGACCTATTGCAATAAAGCCAGGCACAAATTGTGCCGGGCACTATATTGACAGTTTCGCATTAAAAACTGACAGTTGATCTTTCAAGATTGACAGTTGATCTCTCAAAATTGACATACCAAAGTCGAATTTAGAAATCCAGTCGTTTATTTTCCATTAATAGTGGCGTCACTATTAATTCTGGCTCTTATAATACACAATGGCCTTATTTTGAAAGAAGACAGCTGTTCTTACAATGCGAAACTGTCAATATAGTGCTCAGCACAATTTGTGCCTGGCTTTATTGCAATAGGTCCCCATTATCTACCTAATAGGGACCTATTGCAATAAAGCCAGGCACAAATTGTGCCGGGCACTAAATTGACAGTTTCACATTATAAGAACAGCTGTCTTCTTTCAAAATAAGGCCATGTCAGTTTTTAATGCGAAACTGTTAATATAGTGCCCGGCACAATTTGTGCCTGGCTTTATTGCAATAGGTCCCTAGTATGTACCTAATTTTTTTATTTAATTCTTAATTTTGGTATTTTGTCAGTAAAAACAAATCGTAGGAATACAATTTACCTACTAAATCAATCCAAACTATCGATAGTTCTCCAGCACTGCTTGCTGAGATAATTAAAAGATCTACCGAAATCGACCGATTTTTCTCGAAGCCTTCTACCGAAGACCTCAGGGTTCATTCACACAGACCGTCGCAGACACTCATAGAGAAATGTCTCTGCAGACACTGTGCCCAAAAATCAAGGGGACGCCATGTTTTGGGAAGAACATTGACCAAACAAGGTTTAGTTTTTGTGATTTTGTGCTAATACAGACCTAAATACGCGGGTATTTTTATGGCAATGGTGTTTTGGTTGCAAGAGTCGAAGTGAACAAAAAGTCATCAGGAATAACGCTTTAAAGGTAAATATTTAACGGTAGAAATATAGCTTCAAGAAAAAAAACGTATTCATTGTATAAACTTTTTGTTCTGGGGAAACTGATTGCTTTATAAACAAACAGTAAATAGGATTGATTTTTAATTAACTGATTTATGTGCTAATTGACGACAAGTATCCACAGGCGTAGGCTTTATTTGTTTTTAATATAAAATTCATACTCTTTTTTTTTGTTTCAGATTTCCGCTTAAAGATGGAAACAATCTGGCTTTGGTCGTCCACAATAACATAGTAAGTGTTATTTATTATTTTTTTTAGAATGCTTTATATTTGTATTTTGTGATTTTAATAATTTTAAATTTGATGTCATTTGAATCATGGCTTCAATTCTTTGAATTAATTATTAAAGATTTTTAAGCAAAGAGCCTTTAGTATGAAAATGTGAAGTTTAAACGTTTTAACTTAAAGCAAACATTTAATTCTCTGCACAGTGGCGTATATAGAAAAAAAATCGGGGGGGGGGACTAGACGGTTTCGGGGGGAGGGCGAGACCTCATGAGGCAGTATTTTAGGCTATTTTATGTTTATATTCATAAAATATGTGGAAAATATCTAAAAAAACTTAACTTTAAAGGGGGGCCCAGGCCCCCCTTTATATACGCCACTGGTTCTGTATTAAATTTACAAATATATAAAATTTATTTTCTTTTTCAGGTCAGCACTGACTTGAAGGTGGAGGAAGTAATTGAACAAAGGAGAAACATTTTAAAAAAACACGGGCTACCCATGCGGCCTTTCATAATGGTGGAGTCCCCGAACTTATAGTGAGGTAATAGTTATTTAAACAACAAGGTTTGAAAACGACTCTTTGCACACGATCGAGACAGTTTGGTAGACCGAGCCGAAGGCGAGGTCTACAAGTCGAGGGAGTGTGCAAAGAGGTTTTCAAACGAGTTTTTTACAATATTTTTAATACGACTGCTAATAAAGAAAGAAAAATCAAATTTTAATTTAACTTGTTTTTATTTTCGACATTTTTACAACAAAACTTTTGACGTATCTGATCAACAAAACATACGAGTAGTGACGGTTGCTACGGAACTAAGCCAACTTATATTGCTGGGTGACAACAACAAAAATCACAATGACGGGAGACCCGTAAGCAGAAATGACATAGGCGTGCGCAAAAATGACATAAGCGTGTGCAAAACGTTTTGCACACAGCGTGCGCAAAATGCCATTTTCAGATCGTGTTCTCCGTGCGCAAAACCCCCTTTTACAAGACAGTCGTATAAAAAATCAGTTTATGTCAGATTTGACAAAATTTTGTGTGCATCTCACATGGAACAAATGTGTGTATATTTTATTAACCAACCTTTCCAAAAAAAACAAAGATTACCAGCCACCATAAAAAAATTTGACTCCACTTTTATAATAAAATACAAATAAATATTTTTCATCAAAACAACTTGCTTTTTATTATTATTAAAATTCTCTAATTATTTTATACATTATTCATTTCTATAGGGTTAATGGGAAAAAAGACACCAATTTTGATCACACAACTTTATTTCTTTTCGACGATCCATTTTCGTCTTCCTAAGGCTAAGGTGTGTAGCATGAGGAAGACGAAGAAATACAGGTGTGTGATCAAAAGTGGTGTCCTTATTTCCATTAACCCTATAGAAATATACAGGGTGTTCATTTTAAAACTTTTTGAGAAAGAAGAAAAAGTAAAAACATGTCAATTAATTTATTATCTTATAGTTTTTGTAGTACACACCCCCTTTGAAAAAATAAGTGAATATGTCATAAACAAATTGATAGATTTTCAAAATTTGTACACCTTTGTAAAGATTTTTTTTTAAAAAACCTTAAAAAAAAGTGTCAATTAACCCACTTTCCATATTCAAAATATAGGGGTAAAATGTACCCCTCAAAGGGGGTGTGTACTACAAAAATTTTAAGATAGCCAGAATGTGTCCTCCTTTATAAATTAATTGACGTGTTTTTGCTTTTTTAAAAAAAATCATTTTCGAGAAATCTGGGGTGGGAAGTTTTAAAATGAACACCCTGTATATTAAACAGAACGTAAAACCTACAAATACCTTATTAATGCAAAATAACTAAATATAATTACAGCTACTAATTATATAATAACCCATAATTAATTAATTTAATATTAAATAAGAATGATCCTTATAATAAATATACAGTATATTAATAATTAAACTCACATATATTTTTAAATACCAACAATATATTAGTGCTTAATGTAGCTTTTTTTTAAATATTACCAGACGATTTTGTTTTTATTAACTAATATTTGTTTCAATTGTTGAAATTTCTGAATTGTTACCTGCAAACAAATATCTAATAAGCCAAATATGGGCAACGCATTTGGTAACAGTTACAAAATGTTTGTTATTGTTACAAAATTCTTCTCTCAGTGTAAATGACAACGTTATCCCCAAAATTGGCTTGGTTTAGCCAGTTCGAAGCTCGAAACATTACTGCGCTCGCGTACTGTCTTAGTAATCACTTTTAAGAATTTTCGCAGAGAAAGAATTGGGCGTCTTGACCAAATAAAACTATTTTACAAAATTTCAGCCTGTTATCGCTTAAGCTATTTTTGGTATAAACTGCGCTTTTTTATGGCGGCCGATACTAAAATTCTATATATTTTTTTTCTTTTTTAGCTTGAACGGTTTTGCAATGGCATATCCGGAAGACAAAGCCAGTTTTTTGACAAATATGCAGAAGTGTGTTCGAAACTTTGGGTGCTGTTAAAATCAAAGGCTGATCAATTTACCAAAGATCAGATACAGTGGCTTGAAAAGGGTTTCCATAAACCAGACGAAGGTGACATGATAATTTTTGCAACACTATTTTTGATTGACTAAAAATTGGTAACTGTCTTACTACCGCGGTATCTATAAAACTGTAACCTTTATTTAAAGGTGATTAATGACATGTCGATTACACTTAGTTCTATTTTTTTTAGCTGACAAGCAGCTATTTTGTCGTCGCTGCATTCCTTGCAATTCCCAAACAAGAGAACATCCGAACGATGCAAGTCCAGCCAACAAGAATCTTTGCTAATATCAGGGATACTATTCATTTAATTGTGAAAGAAAATTACAGAATATTATGTAAAAATTTATTATTTTTAACTAATTTTACATAAAATTGTAGGAAATATATGCACAAAATTGCACAATTTTGGCGTAAATAAACTTATTTATTGTAAAATATATAATATATATTTTTTGTGTTTAAAACAAAAATTTGACTTTCAAATATTACACCACAATGTACAAAAAAATACACACATCTTTTAAAATTTTATGTTGAAATTATATTGCACAAAATAGAATTAGAAAATTACACAATATTGTGTAACAATGTTTAAATACATGAATATTTTTTATAAAATTATACAAAAATTTTGCACAAAATCATGCAATTTTTCCAAAATTTTAAAAAAATTAATGGAAAATATAACAACAAAATATGCAAAAATATGTGTAATTTTTTGATAATACAGGCCTGTACAATAACATCTTACACAGCATTGTGTAAAAAAACAGTTGCACAATTGTTTAAAATTTTACAACAAATTCCATTGCACAAATCTATGCAAAATTTTTGCACAAATTGGTTTTATACCCATTTTGGAAACAAAGTGTGCAAAAAAAATTAACAATTGTTGAAAAAAATTACATAAATTTTTCTCTGTGTATACTTATACTAATTTAAATGATGGAATATAGGAAATGTGACTTTCTGTAGGGGACGAAAAGGGGTCTACTCACATACATAAACTGAGTGTAGGTAGACCCCTTTTCGAAGGTTCTACAAAAAAAAATTGCATAAGAAAGAAAGCCTATTAAAAAACTTAATTGACAAAAGTTTAAATATCGAATTTTTATCCAAAGATCCAAAATCCATAAGAGTATAGCTCAAAAACGAAACCGATAATCCCCCCGTCCCAAGTTTCATGATGGCTCGAGCTCTAACATATCTCAAATTCACCTCATCTGACGCATCCCGGTAAACACACTGTAACGTGTCATTTTTACGTTTAAGACAACGTTACATATTTGTTTATTTAGGTAAATAATCAAGGCTCTTTGATTCGTCTTTCTGTACACAAATATATAGTATTTTATAGAGCTAGGTTTGGAGGTTATATAGGGTCTAGGAAGTTACCTTAAAAGGAGGCATTCCATCGAATTACTGTGGACACTACGCACATCGCATTATCTGGACATCGTAATTGGAATTTAAGATCACAGGCTTCGGGAAAAATCACATAAAAATTTTGATTGTTTTGTTTTTATCTGTGGAATTTTGTGATTCACTTGACGTTCATAAAGTTAAACAGCTGTTATGCTGGGGAATGGCGGCGTTGCCGCATCACAAATGGTTTCAGTAACAGGAAGGAAACATTTAGATGAACATTTCATTCCCTTACGTTTATTCTCGAGGATATTGGGACAATCCGAACCCCATATTCTTCACGGATTAGCTAGTTCTGATAGCACGAAAACATATTTAGGTTCACGGTTTGACCAGTAACAACCGAGGCTCCGCCACTTTGATATCTTTATTAATTTGATAGGGAAAGGATAAAATAAATACGAGTTATGCACTGTTGTAAATGGGAGATAAACGAGGGATAAAAACCAAGACTAAAAGAATAAACGAAATCGTGTGAGTTAACATCTGAACACTCTTGTGCCTTTAAGCAATAGTTCAGTGTGTATTTTTGGGTTCAGGTTCAGAAACAACTTTATTACAGTAGAAATGTTTTACAAGAATGGCGTCAAACCATATGAATCTTAGAGAAAACATATATAAAGAGCAAAGGAAACTTGTGACTGAAACTGTAGCTAAAATACAACTAAATTCTACACTTAGTATAGCTTTACTCATATGGGAATTGGTTGAGTGTTCGAATATTCCTGGGTTTGCTGCATGCCCTGATCTCCAGTAATTGATTTTACAGTTGATGGTTTCAATGCTGAGCTTCTTCTAGTCCGTCGGGTTATTCTTCTTCTACTTGATATGTTGGTGGGGGTCCGGTAGGCAAATGTTCGGTCAAATGTATGGAGGGTGTCTCGACGTCCTTGTTATAAAAATTTCAACCGTGGAAATAGATCCGACAACACCTCAAGGTTTGTTTTACGTACTTCCTATCCCCTTGGTCGGTGCTGCCCCCTATATACCTGTATAGAGCTGTTGCTGTGTCTCATTGGTTAGTTTGAAAATCGCGGGTTTTTCTGGTTGGTTGGTATTGTGTTTTACTGTCCCCACTCCCCACCAAATTTACAAAACGGTTTCCGGCCACTTCGTTTTTTGTGTTCTGCCTGGTCTCTCTTTGCTAAAAAATTTGGTTGGGTCGACAACAGGCTCTGGGATCGCCATTGTTTTTGGTTTGGCACTGCAGCGAACTGTAGGAGATATCCCAGAGGCTGTGAGGAGTGAGTCCGTCGTGTCCAGGCGTAATCTGGAGTGACACTCGCACCCTTTTGAGGGGAATTTAAGTCGGCCCACGCCATTTTGTACGGGGGAAGAGCATTGGTAAGTTCGATTTTATTTTTTTTTTCATTTTTTTTTATTATTTGAGTACTCTTCAAGATAATATTTGCCTCCTAAATTGTAATTACTTTTCGTGTGAAATGTATTTTTTTTTGACAAAAGACGTGGGGAATTGTTGGCGTTTTTTTTATATTTTTCATTTAACCACGTGTTGGATAAAAACTATATATTGTTTTTCTCCTTTGTCTACAGCCCGTCCATTCCACCGACATTTGGGGCTGGACGCTGGTGTGAAGCCAGGTGTAGCCAGTTGTACCCTGGGAAAGGTACGTTAGAGTTATTTTAGTTCATCTGTTTAAATTTGCTTTATTTTATTGAGTCGACATGGGGTTCTCGATTTAAGTTACTGTGTAGGGGAACTTCGTGCAAAATTGACGAATTCCAGGAAACTGAAACATTTCATTTTCCACAGGGTTTTACGCTCGGGCAAGAATCCCACAACAACAACAACACAAGGATCTGAGAACGCATTAAGCAGTAATTTTTTTTGATTAGATGTTGTGTGTAAAGACACTTGAGTAGGCAGATTTAGTTTTACAACGTTATAGGTGAACCTTGAAATTGTTTTCATATTTGTTTTTTTAAAGTACACACAAGATAATTCTTTACGGAGTTGAGTGCAAAGTTTAAAACTTAGGTTCACACTATTATAGTGGTACAGTAAATAAGTGCTCACGTTGTTTATTTCCTTTAGTGATAATTTTGAACAAATATACTAACATCGTTTGTTTTTTTGGAACATAAATATTTTTTTAAAACTTTTCCTAAACTGATTGGTTTTTTGCAATTACGATTTTTATACCTTATGATTCTTAAGTAAATTTAATTTTCAAATTTTTTTTTGTATAGTAAATTAATTTTTCTAGCTCATTCACTTTTCACATTCACACAGTTTTGGGAGAGGAAAGGGAATTGACAACTGTTTTTTAAAGGAAAAGAACAAAAACTGTTGCATGACAACTCGAATAAGATTTTTCTGGTGTTGATTTTATAAAAAAAAAAATTTTTTAAGGTTCACTAATAGGAGCTGTAACCCCACTTAAACATTTTTAATTTTTTTTTGATAATATTTTTTTTAAATATTTTTTTTTTAATATTTTTTTGTTAAAAGGGAGACTTGATTTTCTTGTTGAACATTTTTTCCTTGGTGCATAGTAGTACTTTGTCCCTACAATGGTTCTACCAGTTTATTTAAATATTTTTTTTCTGAATTAAAATATAATTTTATTTCGAACCCTCACGTTTTAACAACCTATCATCATTTGTTTTAAATTTTTTTTTTCTTCTCCCTACTCCAAACCACCTATCAGAGTGGAGTAATTTTTGAAAATTTTAGTGAGTCACTAATTAATTTTTTTTTGACTATTGGACTACTGTGGTCGACACCAAAAATTTTTTTTTTTAATTTTTTTTTGGACACCTTTCGGTACGATCCTAGGGTCTTCTTGACCATGGTTTGCATCAATTTAGTTAAAGTATTGGGAATCTCATTTTAACGATTATTAGAGAGTTGCAGTCCTACCAAGACGTTATTTGTGTAAATTTTTTATTACCATCGGTAATTTTTTTTTTAAATTTTATTAAAATTTTTTTTATTACACACAACATCCTGACTAGTCTAATTCGACGCAATTTCAGCGAGCGGATTTTTTTTTTAATTGAGCATATTTTACGATTTCTATAACATGAACATCTGTTCCGATGTTTATTGCGTTCACTTATATATTAAGGGATGATGTGACCTTAAGCAATGCATGTTTCGTGTAAACTCAGAGTAGGTAAGCAGGTTAAAGTGGGTTTTGATTTATTCTTTTTAGAAAAATCATTGTATACGGCGATTTGGGTTTTTTTGAGGAGTTATTAGTGGAGCCGTTCTGCAATAGCAGGAGTATACCCTAGCGTTAACTGTGTACAACAGCTTTGGGATTTTTGTTATAGGTAGTCTGTTGTACGTTCCATTTAGGGATAAATTTACCTATTCGGTTGCTGAGGTAAACAAACATCACTTAACTTTAATTTTAATCCAGTTCAGCTAGGATAAGCGCAATTATTTTTTTTTTGGTTTTACTCACGCAGGAGTGAAACATAAGACCTAAACACTGCCAAAACTCTTGTCTCTCTTTTATTTTTTAAACTTTTTTTTTATGGCTACTTGTTAATTCTAATTTAGGATTTAAGTAGTTATTTCTCTCTGCAAGGTTGGACGTCATAGTTGGTTGTACAAATACTTAACATAAATTATGATTACATTTTTAAATGCAAATAAATTTTATTTTCTTACTGCTCCGGTGTTTTTCGGTTTTGTTCGCGTCTGCCCGTATTTAAGTTTTATATTTTCTACAGTTGTGAGAAAATTTATAGTGATTTCCACTAGTGAATTGAAAGTGAACTTTGTGTTTGTTATTGCGTGGTTTAGTTTTTATAATTGGGAGGTATAATTAACAGTTTTAATTAAAGTTTAAAGTTTGAAGATAAAAGGCACTATGGCTATTTCTTTGAGTCGGTTGTCTGACGTAAGGTACTTAGTCAAGGACGAATTAATCTATGAGTTAACATGGAGAGGCATAGCTATTGGAGCGGTGGAAGAGATGAAACAACAGCTTATGTTGATCAAACAAAGAGAAAAGACTGATGCAAGTATGAGATACCCTCCGTATCCTTTTAAATTTGGCCAAGATGCTTTTAGTTGCATGAAGAAGCTTGATAGTCTGGTACCGCTGGTAGAGAAGTTCTCTGGTACGAGCAAAGGGGGAGAGTTTAGGAAAATCGCTGTAAGGTTGGAACATGTGTTAGCCAGGATAAATAACATGAATACGTCTAACTTTGAAGAAAGTCAAACCAAAGGCATACTGGTTGCGGAAACCTTGAGTTTGATTGGGAGGTTGCAGAGCCAAGCAACAGATTTATTAAGAGTTGGCGTGAACTCAGATGATGATGAAGCATCTGAAACCCAATCAACGAGTCGAAGCTCAGATCACTCGACAAATGTTGGCAACATTCCCAGCCAGTCTCAACTCCCGCAACCACAGCACTCGAGCACACAAAGACCAGCTCAACAGCCCACAAATCAACCGTCGGTCATTGCTCCATTGCAAATGCAAGTGCTTACAAACCCAACTCAAACATCAGTACAAGCACCACTCCCTATGCCGATTGAGAATTACGGTACAACAGCTTTTCAGTATCAACAACCGTCTACCGTTCCTTTGAGTTTAGCTGCCCTCCAAAGTAGCATAGCACCAATTGCTCAGTCACGACCATTTTCATGTTCGTCGCCAGTACCAATGTCAAGTGATCCTGGTACTTCATATCATGTTGCACCTGTACCTCCGCATAAGTGGAACATAAAGTTTACAGGCGAGAGGGGTACGATCTCCGTCACCGCATTTTTTGAGAGAGTGGACGAGTTAAGTCAGGCGAGAGGAGTCAGCAAAAAGGTTTTACTGAATTCGGGCATTGATCTTTTTGAAAAGTCAGCTTATACTTTTTACAAAGATGTTCGAAGGGAAGTCCATACGTGGGAACAGCTGGAACAGAGGTTCATGGCAGAATATCTTCCTTCTTCATATGGCGAGAAGCTATTGAAGGAGATTCAAAAACGTAGACAAGGCCCTGGAGAGTCTATAGGGACCTATATTGCTGTCATGAACACATATTTCCAAAGACTTGGCTGTCCTGTTTCCGAAGAGGCGAAATTAGCTATCGTCTTTAGAAATATCGCGGACATCTATAAAAATGGGTTAATTGCTACTGAGGTCAATAGCCTATCACATTTAAAGGATCTGTGTCGTAGAATAGACCAGAGATATGGTTTAGAGGAGGAAAATTTTACACCTAGGAAAAACCAATCTATTGAACCTGACTTGGCCTACGTTGACGTAGGGAGCGACAGTGACGATTTTTCAACAGGGGTTGATGCAATTCAAATATCAGGTGCTGGGACATCGAACCAACAGAATTTAAATCATCCTGCTAATAGATTCGACAGAAATAGGCAGCAGCCAGCAAGCAATTTTGCTGTTAGGGCTGATAGAGATAGACAGCAACCAGCTAGTGGTCAGTCTAGTGTAAATGACAGGGATGTACAACCACAGGGTGTTGGATCTGGTAGGGCGAATAGGGACGTGGTATGTTATAGATGCAACCAAACAGGGCACATGGCAATCGGGTGCGCATTACCTAGAGGCAACCAGTGCTATTCGTGTGGTCAAGCAGGGGTAACAGTAAGAGAATGTCGAAATTGTAATCGTCAGGGAAACGGACCCAGGCGCTCGTAGGTGGTCGACCTTCGAGTCAGCCTGAACAAGCATCGACCGATAGGCTAACGAACGTTTTAGATTATGTGATAAGTCATGCTCGTAAAGATGAGAGACCTTATTTAGAAGTGGATGTGCTCGGAAATAAGTTATTAGGTTTGTTGGATTCCGGGGCTTCACGTACCTTTTTAGGGAATCATGGTTGGTCAATCATCGAGAAGTTTGGTTTTTCACTTGATACGACGAAGAAGACGAGTTGTATTGTGGCAAATGGTCAAAGCACGAGTAGTATTGGGACAGTGCAGCTTCCTATGCGAGTTCAGGATAAATTTAGGTTAATAGAGGTCGTCGTCGTTCCTGAGTTGCCGCACACTCTGATTTTGGGATTAGATTTTTGGATTTCGATGGGGATAGTACCGAACTTAAGTACTAATGAGTGGCACTTTGCCGATAATAAAGATGTGATTTGTTCTTTAGAAACACCAGACCAACAAACTACTCTTTCGCCTTATGAATCAGAACGACTAGAGGAATTGGTCGTTAAATATAAGACTATTATGGGTGACTCACTGGGATGTACCGACAGGGTAGAGCATAAGATTACAACAGATGCAGCACCGATAAGACAACGTTCATATAAGGTCTCACCGGTCATTCAGAAACTTATTGATGACGAAATCGACGAAATGCTGAAAATGGATGTGATAGAACGTAGTAGTAGTTCATGGGCTTCACCAGTGGTAATGGTACAAAAGAAAAACACAAAGAAATATCGTTTCTGTGTAGACTACCGCAAATTGAACTCAGTGACGGCGCGTGATAGTTATCCTTTACCACTCGTATCCGAGACTCTTGACAAATTGAAAGATGCTAAGTACTTGTCAACTTTAGATATTAAGAGTGCTTATTGGCAAGTACCAATGGAAGAATCATCGAAGCCACTAACAGCATTCATCTGTAGACGAGGTCTCTTCCAATTTAAGCGGTTACCATTTGGTCTTCATAATGCACCTGCAACTTGGCAGAGACTCATAGATAGCATCATAGGGAACGATTTAGACCCCTACGTGTACGTATATCTCGATGACCTCGTAATTGTCACACAGAGCTTTTCTGAACATCTTAGAATTCTTGAGGAAGTCCTACGAAGATTGCAGAATGCAAAGATAACGGTAAGTTGGGAGAAATGCCAACTGTGTAGGCCAGAAATGACTTATTTAGGTTTCGTAGTGGACCGTCGAGGCATCCGAGTTGACCCTAATAAAATTAGAGCCATGTTAGAGCTCCAGAGGCCAAGAACTGTCAGAGAAGTTCGTAGAGTTGTAGGTACAATATCCTGGTATAGACGTTTCATAGAGAATTTTTCAGCGATAATAGCTCCAATTACAGCTCTAACTAAGAAAAATCAAAAGTTCGATTGGACTCCAGACTGCGAAAGAGCATTTATTAAGATTAAGGAACTTTTAGTGACTGCACCGATTCTTACATGTCCAGATTATACCAAAGAATTTGTCATTCAAACAGACGCATCAGGATATGGAATAGGAGCATGTTTAACGCAGCCTTATCCTGAAGGAGACAAAGTCATATGCTATTTGAGTCGATCTTTGACTAAGCAAGAACGTGTTTACACGACCACCGAGCGAGAATGTTTGGCATTGGTTTGGGCGATAGAGAAGCTCCGGCCTTATATTGAGGGGATCTCATTTAAGGTCATAACAGATCATTTTAGTTTAAAATGGCTTCATAGCTTAAAAGAGCCCAGTGGAAGACTTGCTCGTTGGTCTGTAAAACTGCAGCAATATGATTTTGAAGTAATCCATCGGAAAGGGAAAGATTTAGTTGTCCCGGACATGTTGTCTCGTGCAGTACCTATGATTGATACAATTTCGCAGCCCAGAGATGTTTCAACAGCAATTAAAGATCGATGGTACCAAAAGATGGTAAAGAGGGTCGTAGAATCACCGTTAAAATTTATGAACTGGAGATACACTGATAATAAGTTGTATAAATATGTCAAACAAGAATACCCTCAACTTTCACCATCTAACGAATATTGGAAAGAGGTAGTCCCCAAAGATCATAGGCGTAGAACTATTGGAGAAGCTCACGATCCTCCTACCGCAGGACATATGGGTGTGTATAAAACCTTCCACAGACTGGCAGAAAAATATTATTGGCCAAAAATGCGCCAGGACGTGGCAACTTTTGTAAAGAAATGCTTTGTCTGTGCAGCTCATAAAGGTGATACACAAGGTGTATCTGATCAGATGATATCTCACCCAAAACCAACTCGTCCTTGGGAAATTATTTCGACTGATTTATGTGGACCTCTACCTCGTTCAACAAAGGGTAATTGCTGGATTCTCGTCGTTACGGACTATTTGAGTAAGTTTTCCTTAGTTTTTCCAATGCGAACAGCCCCTACTCAAGCTGTTGTTAAGCATCTTGAGGAGCAAGTATTTATGGTCTTCGGAGTGCCCCGTTTGATACTTTGTGATAATGGCCCTCAGTACAAAAGTAATGAGTTTAAGCGTTTTGCTGAGAGTTATCAGGTTAAAATACAGTATAATCCGTATTATCACCCCAGAGCAAATCCAACAGAAAGGACGAATCGCACGTTAAAAACCATGTTATGTTGCTATGTGAAAGACAACCACAGGAAGTGGGACGAACAAATACATAAACTTGCCTGCGCGATTCGTACTGCAACCCATGAGACAACCAGGATGTCTCCTTTCTTTGTTAATTTTGGTAGAAATATGTGTCTGTCAGGAAAAGATTACTCCAACCCAGTTTTGTTATCTGAAGAGAATGGTGTACAATCCGCAGCTGAAAGTAAGAACGAAGGTTTCCGGAAGCTCTATGCTGATGTTAAGAGAAGGTTAGAGGTGGCTGGAGAGAAAAACGTAGTTCAGTATAATTTGCGTACAAGGGTACCCAACTTTGCTGTGGGTCAGCGTGTTTGGAAGAAAAATTATGTTTTGTCAGATGCTGCGAAGTTTTTCTCGAAGAAGTTAGCACCGAAATTCGTTGGTCCTTATGTGATTAGGAATAAAATTTCTCCATGGATATTTGAGCTTCAGGAACCATCGGGTAAAGTACTGCCAGGGAGTTGGCATGCCAAAGACCTTAAGTCGGCAGCGGACCTCTCCGATTAACCTTTTAAGGTTAATCGTCTTGAAGTTGGGGGGGGATTATGTAACGTGTCATTTTTACGTTTAAGACAACGTTACATATTTGTTTATTTAGGTAAATAATCAAGGCTCTTTGATTCGTCTTTCTGTACACAAATATATAGTATTTTATAGAGCTAGGTTTGGAGGTTATATAGGGTCTAGGAAGTTACCTTAAAAGGAGGCATTCCATCGAATTACTGTGGACACTACGCACATCGCATTATCTGGACATCGTAATTGGAATTTAAGATCACAGGCTTCGGGAAAAATCACATAAAAATTTTGATTGTTTTGTTTTTATCTGTGGAATTTTGTGATTCACTTGACGTTCATAAAGTTAAACAGCTGTTATGCTGGGGAATGGCGGCGTTGCCGCATCACAAATGGTTTCAGTAACAGGAAGGAAACATTTAGATGAACATTTCATTCCCTTACGTTTATTCTCGAGGATATTGGGACAATCCGAACCCCATATTCTTCACGGATTAGCTAGTTCTGATAGCACGAAAACATATTTAGGTTCACGGTTTGACCAGTAACAACCGAGGCTCCGCCACTTTGATATCTTTATTAATTTGATAGGGAAAGGATAAAATAAATACGAGTTATGCACTGTTGTAAATGGGAGATAAACGAGGGATAAAAACCAAGACTAAAAGAATAAACGAAATCGTGTGAGTTAACATCTGAACACTCTTGTGCCTTTAAGCAATAGTTCAGTGTGTATTTTTGGGTTCAGGTTCAGAAACAACTTTATTACAGTAGAAATGTTTTACAAGAATGGCGTCAAACCATATGAATCTTAGAGAAAACATATATAAAGAGCAAAGGAAACTTGTGACTGAAACTGTAGCTAAAATACAACTAAATTCTACACTTAGTATAGCTTTACTCATATGGGAATTGGTTGAGTGTTCGAATATTCCTGGGTTTGCTGCATGCCCTGATCTCCAGTAATTGATTTTACAGTTGATGGTTTCAATGCTGAGCTTCTTCTAGTCCGTCGGGTTATTCTTCTTCTACTTGATATGTTGGTGGGGGTCCGGTAGGCAAATGTTCGGTCAAATGTATGGAGGGTGTCTCGACGTCCTTGTTATAAAAATTTCAACCGTGGAAATAGATCCGACAACACCTCAAGGTTTGTTTTACGTACTTCCTATCCCCTTGGTCGGTGCTGCCCCCTATATACCTGTATAGAGCTGTTGCTGTGTCTCATTGGTTAGTTTGAAAATCGCGGGTTTTTCTGGTTGGTTGGTATTGTGTTTTACTGTCCCCACTCCCCACCAAATTTACAAAACGGTTTCCGGCCACTTCGTTTTTTGTGTTCTGCCTGGTCTCTCTTTGCTAAAAAATTTGGTTGGGTCGACAACAGGCTCTGGGATCGCCATTGTTTTTGGTTTGGCACTGCAGCGAACTGTAGGAGATATCCCAGAGGCTGTGAGGAGTGAGTCCGTCGTGTCCAGGCGTAATCTGGAGTGACACTCGCACCCTTTTGAGGGGAATTTAAGTCGGCCCACGCCATTTTGTACGGGGGAAGAGCATTGGTAAGTTCGATTTTATTTTTTTTTTCATTTTTTTTTATTATTTGAGTACTCTTCAAGATAATATTTGCCTCCTAAATTGTAATTACTTTTCGTGTGAAATGTATTTTTTTTTGACAAAAGACGTGGGGAATTGTTGGCGTTTTTTTTATATTTTTCATTTAACCACGTGTTGGATAAAAACTATATATTGTTTTTCTCCTTTGTCTACAGCCCGTCCATTCCACCGACATTTGGGGCTGGACGCTGGTGTGAAGCCAGGTGTAGCCAGTTGTACCCTGGGAAAGGTACGTTAGAGTTATTTTAGTTCATCTGTTTAAATTTGCTTTATTTTATTGAGTCGACATGGGGTTCTCGATTTAAGTTACTGTGTAGGGGAACTTCGTGCAAAATTGACGAATTCCAGGAAACTGAAACATTTCATTTTCCACAGGGTTTTACGCTCGGGCAAGAATCCCACAACCCTTTTAAGACCAAAGTGCTGGCCTAACATCATGTGCTAAGCGGGCACGAGGGGAGGCGCGAGCAGAGCAGGAGACCCGGAAGCAGTGGTGAGACAACAGGACAACAGAATTCCAGGTTTACAAAATAAAACATACACAGAATAATCAAGGACCAAGGTAGGAGCAAGCCTTAACTATAATTTTTTCACTCATATATAAATTTTTAATATAATTTAGACGTGATCTTTTCATATATTTCATATATAAGTTTTCACAGTATAGTTTCAACATTTCTTGTAAACGCAAGATAAGGTATGACGTCATAACCCTGGTTTTGCGGCATATTTACTACATTGACTTGTTTTCCTTCCTTTCATTTATTTAAGATAATTTTACTGTCAAATTTAAAGTGCCTTGCTATTTTGGCCCTTGTTTTCATCCATTTCATTTATTTTTTTTTATGTTTCCAGTAATTTTATCTGATTTTACCCTTAAAATATACAAGATGAACTAAATCTTTGCGTTATTTGTACAACCCAGTGACCAACTTTGCGGAGACAAAAGAGAGATGAGATTATATTTTTTTTTTAGCGGTTTCGTTACACATTTTTGCCTCATGGGGTGGATCTCTGACTGGGTTGCTGTCTGTCTCATTCTACCCAGCGTAGAATGATGACAGCAGATATTTGGTCTGGATCTCCCCTATGACAGAATGATTTTGGAAGTATATATATATTTTTTTAACAATCATTTATATAATTGAGGCCTGTGCTACTGACTCAGATGTAGGTACAGTATGATCTGTTAAAGGAGTCCATCTACCTGTAAAGTGCTTCTAGTTTTGTCATCTTAATTCAATCTTTTAGAATTGTATTCTGTTTATTTTTTTTTTTTATTCTTAATTACACAAATACTCTGGAAGCCTCGGAAGTATAGAATTTCATTGTTTGGCTACAACGTTTGGGTTGGACTGTATTTTATTTAAGATCTTCTTTGTAAAACATTGATATTAAATAATGTGGCGCACTTAAAATTTTCTTATTTCTGAACCCCCCCCCTTCTCCACTGTATAAAAGTTACCGGGCATATCAATGTTTTACCTAGCTGGAAAATACAGTTCTGCTTCCAGATATTTGTTTAATTATTCAGTGGGTTTCAGTGTCACAAAATGGCGGCGACGTCTTTAAGCTGCCACAAATGTCACACAACTTTTTTTTTAAAGGCCACAAATTGGCGCCCACATTTTTTTAAATTTTTTAAGGCCACAACACTATTCCGCTCGACAGTTTGTACACCTATCATTTTTTTAATTTAAAAAATGTTTGATATACCATGTAAGTTTACTAGTAAATTAATATTACTTTATTATAAAGTATTTATTATAAAGTTTATAATAGTTACAAAGACTCAGATTGGAGCAAATGAATTTATTTTGACTATGCATTTTTAATTTCATCCCTTTAGGTATATTTAACATATATCAGTTATTATTCCTGTATTCCTATTATTCATATTTTGAGCCACTCTGTAGGTATATGATGAAAACTATAAAAAAATTGAGAACATACTTAAAAAGATTATTTTTTGTCAACTAAATAAAATTAATATTGGTTTTTTATTTCTATTAGTTATAGAAAAAAACTACAAAAACTCACATTTTTCTATATTCCAGTGGCGCGTATTTAAATAATTATAACTCAAAAACGTAACCGATGACTTTTCCAAGCTAGAGTCCCTGTATGTGACAGATATTGGCGGAATTTCCGCCAATATCTGTCACATACAGGGACTCTAGTCCAAGCTAAGATATCATAAATTCACCTCATTTGACGCATCCCGGTAAACACACTATTCCGTAGACAATTAGTAAACATGTCGTGCATTGAATTATATATTTTTTTTAATACCCTGTAAGTTTATCACATAACCCATTATGCAAACATCACTTAGGAATAGTTAAATCGACTCATATGAAAACAAGTGAAGGTAATTTTGATCATGCATTTTCAGTTTCCTTTCTTTATATTTAATAAATCTCAGGCATTTTTCCTGTATTTTTTTATAAATATTTTGAGCCACTCTGTAGGTATGTGACGCAAACTATATGTCAAAAATTGATAAAATTCTTCATGTCTTTTAATAAGACTAATTACAAAAAAACTACAAAAAGTGACGCTTTGCCATATTTAAGTGACGCGCATTCAAATAAGTATAGCTGGAAAACAAATCCTATGACCCCCAATTTTTTTTGGAAAAAATATCAAAAAGGTTTGGCCTTCAACATATTTCCCTCAAATTCAGCTCATCTGACGTATCCCGGTAAACAATGTATTTAGTGCCTCCACCTTTACACTTTCTTCTTTCTTTATGAATAATTAAAACAAATAACTATATAATGTTTTTTTGATCCCTTAAAAAATTACTTGATCTAAACAACAAGATACAAATGAAATTAAAAATTTTACATTTACAATCTTGCACAAAGATCTCTTATATTCGATAAGTAGACTAGGGATCATAAAGCTGGGCACGTTTTATAGACTGGAACAACTTTTCAAGCAAAATGTTGCTCGGAAATTATAAAAAGTGTAGTAAAATATTTCATATTCCGCGGATGATTTTTACACCAAAAAGGTTTTGAAATATACGTGTGCACGAACGAGTAGTGGTGTTCCGTCGTAAAAATTTGATTAAAAAAGTTTTTATATACGTATACTGAAAAATTATGTTTTTATAAGTCACATCATTTTCATTATCTCTAGCAGAATAATAAATACCGAATTTTTTAAATACAAAGTTATACATTTTATGTCAGTTTGTGTTTTTCATTTATTTTCTAATTACTTAATATATACTACTACTACTATGTCGGTTTAGAACGTTTTTCTACGTTGTCCGACGCCTATTCTCCACCTCCTTCGATCCTGACAATCATCCTCTGTCAGACTTTTTTGACTCATTGATCTTTGGATTGACTGTTGCCATTCTAGTTTAGGACGCCCTCTTTTTCTGCGCCCTATTGGTTGCCATTCTAGGACCTGCTTTGGTAATCTTTCGTCGTTCATCCGTTGTACATGGCCGTACCATATCAGTTGCCTTCTAGTGATGTCATCCGTTATGCTTCCCTCGACTCCCATTCTTTCTCTTATGATCTCATTTCTTATGTGATCTATTCTAGATATTCTCATTGATCTTCTTATTGCATCCATTTCGACACTTTCCATTTCTGTTTTGTATTTTTCTGTTACGCGACAAGTCTCTATTCCATACAACAGCGTGCTTTTGACCATTGTTTCATATATGTTAAATTTTACATTTTTTTTATCTCTCTGCTCCATAAAATACTGTTAAGACATCCAATAACTTTTTTTGCTTTTACTATTCTTTTTTCCAATTCTTTACAGTCTGTACCTGTCTTATCAAATGTGACACCCAAGTATACATACTCATTGCATGGAGATATTGTTTGTCCATTTTCTAGTACTAACTCACTGGATTCGTTTCCAATACATAAGTACTGTGTCTTGTCCACGTTCACTGTTAATCCCCACTTTTGGTATTCTTCTGTTAACTTTCTCATCATATACTCCATATCTTCTTTATCATTAGCCACAATTACTTGGTCGTCAGCAAACTTTAGTGTCTATATGGTAAATCGGTCGTTAAGTTGAATTCCCATGCCGTGCACTTTACGTTTCCAGTTTTTTAGAGCTACTGCGATATATATTTTAAAAAGAGTTGGAGAGATACAACATCCCTGTCTTAAGCCTTTTGTTACCAGGAATTCCCCCGAAAGTCGATTTCCAATTTTAATTTTAGATTTTGAGCCTTTGTATAGTTCTTTTATCGCTTTTATGTATGTATGATTGATATTAGTTTGCTCTAACACTGTCCATAATTTTTCTACTGGAACGGTATCATATTCTTTTTGTAGGTCCACAAAGGTAACATGAGTCTCTATATTTCTGGCGCTCCTTTTCTCAATTACTTGTTTAAGACAAAAAACATTATCACTACAAGATCTGCCTGCGCGAAACCCACTTTGCTCTTCTTCTTCTTGTTCATAAAAATCATTCTCTATTAGATCTCTAAGAATCCTACCGTACAATCTACTTAGATTACTGGTTACTGAAATTCCTTTGTAATTGTTGCAATCCAGCTTGTTTCCTTTTTTATGTATTGAAGATATGAATGCAATTTTCCAATAATTAGGTACTGGATGTCCGTTTATGCATTGGTTAATAATATATGTGAGATTTTCGAGTAGTTTCTCTGATTCATATTTGAGCATTTCAGCATATATTCCCCCAGGTCCGCTAGCTTTTCCGGATTTAAGCTTTTTAATATTATTCTTTATCATTTCTTTTTCAATGATTACTTCCTCTCCATGTACTTCTATGTCTCTTCTCGGAGAGGCTGCCAGATATTCGGGTCTCGTCTCCTGCAGCAGTCCCTTGTAGTGTTCTGTCCATTGTTCTGGTTTGATTATCTGGATGTTTACGTTTTCTTTTGTTGGGTTTTTTACTGTAGAAATGAATTTCCATACTTCAGAACTCTGCCTACTTTCTACGTGTGTATATAAAATTTTAAAAAAATAAATGGAAAATATAACAACAAAATATGCAAAAATATGTGTAATTTTTTGATAATACAGGCCTGTACAATAACATCTTACACAGCATTGTGTAAAAAAACAGTTGCACAATTGTTTAAAATTTTACAACAAATTCCATTGCACAAATCTATGCAAAATTGTTGCACAAATTGGTTTTATACCCATTTTGGAAACAAATTGTGCAAAAAAAATTTACAATTGTTGAAAAAAATTACATAAATTTTTCTCTGTGTATACTTATACTAATTTAAATGATGGAATATAGGAAATGTGACTTTCTGTAGGGGACGAAAAGGGGTCTACTCACATACATAAACTGAGTGTAGGTAGACCCCTTTTCGAAGGTTCTACAAAAAAAATTGCATAAGAAAGAAAGCCTATTAAAAAACTTAATTGACAAAAGTTTAAATATCGAATTTTTATCCAAAGATCCAAAATCCATAAGAGTATAGCTCAAAAACGAAACCGATAATCCCCCCGTCCCAATTTTTTTTAAACAAGTTTCATGATGGCTGGAGCTCTAACATATCTCAAATTCACCTCATCTGACGCATCCCGGTAAACACACTATTCCGCTCGACAGTTTTGTACACCTATCATTTTTTTAATTTAAAAAATGTTTGATATACCATGTAAGTTTACTAGTAAATTAATATTACTTTATTATAAAGTATTTATTATAAAGTTTATAATAGTTACAAAGACTCAGATTGGAGCAAATGAATTTATTTTGACTATGCATTTTTAATTTCATCCCTTTAGGTATATTTAACATATCTCAGTTATTATTCCTGTATTTCTATTATTCATATTTTGAGCCACTCTGTAGGTATATGATGAAAACTACAAAAAAATTGAGAACATACTTAAAAAGATTATTTTTTGTCAACTAAATAAAATTAATATTGGTTTTTTATTTCTATTAGTTATAGAAAAAAACTACAAAAACTCACATTTTTCTATATGCCTAAGCTAAGATATCATAAATTCACCTCATTTGACGCATCCCGGTAAACACACTATTCCGTAGACAATTAGTAAACATGTCGTGCATTGAATTATATATTTTTTTTAATACCCTGTAAGTTTATCACATAACCCATTATGCAAACATCACTTAGGAATAGTTAAATCGACTCATATGAAAACAAGTGAAGGTAATTTTGATCATGCATTTTCAGTTTCCTTTCTTTATATTTAATAAATCTCAGGCATTTTTCCTGTATTTTTTTTTATAAATATTTTGAGCCACTCTGTAGGTATGTGACGCAAACTATATGTCAAAAATTGATAAAATTCTTCATGTCTTTTAATAAGACTAATTACAAAAAAACTACAAAAAGTGACGCTTTGCCATATTTAAGTGACGCGCATTCAAATAAGTATAGCTGGAAAACAAATCCTATGACCCCCAATTTTTTTTGGAAAAAATATCAAAAAGGTTTGGCCTTCAACATATTTCCCTCAAATTCAGCTCATCTGACGCATCCCGGTAAACAATGTATTTAGTGCCTCCACCTTTACACTTTCTTCTTTCTTTATGAATAATTAAAACAAATAACTATAATGTTTTTTTGATCCCTTAAAAAATTACTTGATCTAAACAACAAGATACAAATGAAATTAAAAATTTTACATTTACAATCTTGCACAAAGATCTCTTATATTCGATAAGTAGACTAGGGATCATAAAGCTGGGCACGTTTTATAGACTGGAACAACTTTTCAAGCAAAATGTTGCCCGGAAATTATAAAAATTTACACCAAAAAGGTTTTGAAATATACGTGTGCACGAACGAGTAGTGGTGTTCCGTCGTAAAAATTTGATTAAAAAAGTTTTTATATACGTATACTGAAAAATTATGTTTTTATAAGTCACATCATTTTCATTATCTCTAGCAGAATAATAAATACCGAATTTTTTGCATACAAAGTTATACATTTTATGTCAGTTTGTGTTTTTCATTTATTTTCTAATTACTTAATATATACTACTACTACTATGTCGGTTTAGAACGTTTTTCTACGTTGTCCGACGCCTATTCTCCACCTCCTTCGATCCTGACAATCATCCTCTGTCAGATTTTTTTGACTCATTGATCTTTGGATTGACTGTTGCCATTCTAGTTTAGGACGCCCTCTTTTTCTGCGCCCTATTGGTTGCCATTCTAGGACCTGCTTTGGTAATCTTTCGTCGTTCATCCGTTGTACATGGCCGTACCATATCAGTTGCCTTCTAGTGATGTCATCCGTTATGCTTCCCTCGACTCCCATTCTTTCTCTTATGATCTCATTTCTTATGTGATCTATTCTAGATATTCTCATTGATCTTCTTATTGCATCCATTTCGACACTTTCCATTTCTGTTTTGTATTTTTCTGTTACGCGACAAGTTTCTATTCCATACAACAGCGTGCTTTTGACCACTGTTTCATACATGTTAAATTTTACATTTTTTTTATCTCTCTGCTCCATAAAATACTGTTAAGACATCCAATAACTTTTTTTGCTTTTACTACTCTTTTTTCCAATTCTTTACAGTCTGTACCTGTCTTATCAAATGTGACACCCAAGTATACATACTCATTGCATGGAGATATTGTTTGTTCATTTTCTAGTACTAACTCACTGGATTCGTTTCCAATACATAAGTACTGTGTCTTGTCCACGTTCACTGTTAATCCCCACTTTTGGTATTCTTCTGTTAACTTTCTCATCATATACTCCATGTCTTCTTTATCATTAGCCACAATTACTTGGTCGTCAGCAAACTTTAGTGTCTATATGGTAAATGGGTCGTTAAGTTGAATTCCCATGCCGTGCACTTTACGTTTCCAGTTTTTTAGAGCTACTGCGATATAATATTTTAAAAAAGAGTTGGAGAGATACAACATCCCTGTCTTAAGCCTTTTGTTACCAGGAATTCCCCGAAAGTCGATTTCCAATTTTAATTTTAGATTTTTGAGCCTTTGTATAGTTCTTTTATCGCTTTTATGTATGTATGATTGATATTAGTTTTGCTCTAACACTCTCCATAATTTTTCTACTGGTACGGTATCATATTCTTTTTGTAGGTCCACAAAGGTAACATGAGTCTCTATATTTCTGCGCTCCTTTTATCAATTACTTGTTTAAGACAAAAAACATTATCACTACAAGATCTGCCTGCGCGAAACCCACTTTGCTCTTCTTCTTCTTGTTCATAAAAATCATTCTCTATTAGATCTCTAAGAAGACTACCGTACAATCTACTTAGATTACTGGTTACTGAAATTCCTTTGTAATTGTTGCAATCCAGCTTGTTTCCTTTTTTATGTATTGAAGATATGAATGCAATTTTCCAATAATTAGGTGCTGGATGTCCGTTTATGCATTGGTTAATAATATATGTGAGATTTTCGAGTAGTTTCTCTGATCCATATTTGAGCATTTCAGCATATATTCCCCCAGGTCCGCTAGCTTTTCCGGATTTAAGCTTTTTAATATTATTCTTTATCATTTCTTTTTCAATGATTACTTCCTCTCCATGTACTTCTATGTCTCTTCTCGGAGAGGCTGCCAGATATTCGGGTCTCGTCTCCTGCAGCAGTCCCTTGTAGTGTTCTGTCCATTGTTCTGGTTTGATTATCTGGATGTTTACGTTTTCTTTTGTTGGGTTTTTTACTGTAGAAATGAATTTCCATACTTCAGAACTCTGCCTATCTCCTACGTGTGTATATATATATATATATATATATATATATATACTTATAATTATATATTTAAGGGTCAATCCATCATGGAAGTGGACAATTTGAGTTGAAGAGGATTTTCTTAGTTAAAGCTGCAAAAAATTACAGTTTTCAAATTATTTTTAGATTGTTATACATAAAACTCATCCCCACATCTCACAATCATTTTAATTAAATACGTCCCTGATTTTTTTTGTCTCTTTATACCTGAAAAATCATTTGGGGAACGCGCCCATAACTCAATCAGCGAAGTTCAAATGGGCACAAAACATATAAAAATCAATTAAATTTAACAATCTATATTTTAAACTCTAATAAGAATCAGCAAGGTTTATGAATTCCTACATGGTTTACAATATATTTTAAGTAAACGATAATTTTACATACTAATAAAGTTGTCCGACCAGACACTCATCATTTCGGGAATAGACACATAAAATATTAAAATGTCTTTGATTGAAAGTGTCAGATGGTGCTGCACTAGGTCTTTCCTTCGCAACTTCGAACAGGTTGTCAACGCTGAGTTGATTGTTGGTATTAGATATTAAATTAAAGCGGTAAGAAAATGTTATTTTGATATTTAAGTAGCGCACGTCAATTCAATATCATTTGGGGAATGCTGATGTGGAATGTGTTTAGGTTAAAACTACATATTTTTGTCTTTGTTATAATAAAAAATCAAGGCATCATAACACAACTTCAAAAATATTTTGTTTTACATTATAGCACAAAAAGTAGTGCTTTTCTATAAAATTTAAAAAAAAGTGAAATATTTTCAGAAAATAAAAAATGATTCTATCCGCCATCTTAAACTTTTAGTTGGCGACAAACTTTGATCTTGATCTTTAAAAAACAACCAATTCTCACCAGGATGTTTTTTATTTCATTAAAATCGGTTCAATAGTAATGAATTTATAAGGAAATAAATGCAATGGTTGAAAGAAATATATTTTTTTAGAACCAATAAACCGATTTTGCTAATTCGTACCGTGTTGTGCGTGGCAAGAACGCAGCTTTTTTACTAATTTAAAAAAATAATGAAACCATTCGAATAAACGAGCATCTTTGAAGGGTACAATTTAATTTCGTCCGCCATCTTGGATTTTGGGATGGCGCGGCGGTCCAAAACATATATATGGTCAAACCTGATTAATTCTCTAATAAGTGCAGTTTGTCATATTAAAATCGAATGTATAGTTCAAAAGTTATAATAAAAAAACAATTGTCCAGTTTTTTTTTGGCCCACCCGGTATATTTGATTTAACCTTTAAAAAAATTGTTCAGATACAAAAATTGCCATGATAACATAGGGTGTGTTCAGAGCTAACTTAATCTCGACTCAACCTCAAGGCTTCCTCAAAATGACTATAAATTGTATTCGGCTCCATAAGGAGGCCTTGAGTCTGACGACGTCTGAAGCCGGACTATAAAATGAATTCGGTCCTTAAGGAGGCTTTGAGTGCTGAGGACTCCTCAAGGAGCGACTATAAATTCCACCCTTAACAAAAAAATTACATAACCAACAAGGCTGATCCTACTTTGAAATACAACGATGTTGAAGGCTGACAGATCTAAATAATAACGATAATAACAAAAAAAATAGCTGACAAGAAAATAATTGAAATGTCAGCCCTCGACAACGTTGCATTTCAAAGTTTTAGTGATTTTGATGGGTTTGTCGCATCTCCCTTTTTTAAAATATTTCATACATGCAGGGTCTCTAGTGTTCGCTAATTTGAATTTAGTAATTCAATCTTTGAAAAAGAAACCGTAATATGATTCGCTCCAAAAAGCAGATTTCTCATACAATTTTGTTTAAAACCTAATAACTTTGAGCAAACACGAGGCGCCAAAGAAGAGAGAGATTATGTGTTTAAATACGTGAAATTCTGTTGTTGTTTGTCGAATATACAAAGGATTTAAGCACGTTGAGCGAGTATCTCTCTAAGCAATATAATATCAGGCACTTTTATGAAAATATCAGGGCTCTATTCTTGTAGTCGTAAGAAGTGATTCATCACATCATGTTAAATGCCTCGTCTTGACTAATAGCAAACACAGAAATACTTGCAAGCCATTCACAGAGAGTGAATTTTAAACCATATTTACGCGTTTAAGGTGAAATCTCTTCTCGTATCCCGAAGCAGTCGAACGTTCAGTGGGCGGTTCGCAAAGGAAGCCTGCGTGAAGAGGTCTTTTCGCATAAAGGTTGTCGCGCACTTGTCCGGCACAGCACCGACCGTTGCTACCCGTCGCCTCCAGGCGACGTATAGCTTGCAGTGGCGCACCCAGGAATGTGTTTTGGGGGGGGGGGGGCGAGGCCTCTTGGGGGGGGGGCGAAACCTCATGATGTCACATTTTAAGCTATTTTTTGTGTTTTTATCATGAAATATGTAGAAAATATGTAAAAAAATGTAAGGCTTGGGGGGGGGGGCCCGGGGCCTTTTTTTCAATGTTGCCGAACACAAGCTAATGCTTTCCTGCGCCGGCCGATGATGGCTGGCTCCGCGCACACTTGGCCAGCCCGTCCCGGCACGAACCATCGTTTGACGGCGAGAATTGGATCACTGAAATCAGGTCCGTCGACGGACTCTCTGTTTTGTGCCGTGACGAGCTAATGTGCGGTAGTCTATTCATTTGCTTGGTTTATTTTTTATTCTAACAACTAATCACATTGTCCACGGCTAAGAAGCAGCCACCAGGGGCACTATTCTGGTAATCATTCGTAAAATGTGATCGTTCACATCGTGCGATCAGAAGGGATTTGACCAATAGTAAGCTTTGAATCTTCTCTGAGTCATCATGTGTTATGCGAAAAGACCTCCATAGCGCACGCTACTCATGCGAATCGTCTGCAAAATGTTACTATAGGTCGGGGCAGTAGAACAGATTTCTTTGCAAAAGGGTAAAATTTACTGTGAACAGCGCTATTGCTGGTTATTGGTGATAAATCAGAGATGATTCAAAGCATCCTATAGGCCAAAGAGCACTTTTCTCAGTATGATCGATCCTCATTTGTAGAATATCTATCTATCTAAACTTGTTGCTTGTTTGTTAAAGCAACAATACCTTGTTTGTAAATTACATATTTTTCTTTCAATTTAAATTCTATTTCTAATTTCAAATGTCTCGAACACACAGAGCGAAACAAGAGGCAACAATAATGGTGTGTTATTGGCAGGTCAATTTTTCTTCTTAAATTTTTTATATTTTCCCGCCAAAAATCTCTGCGAAGAGAACTGACCTATGGTAGTGCACTAAAACGATTACGCTCAAAACGGAGTTAAGATTATTTTTAACTGCAACCAGGGAATTTAGGATAATATTCGCTTGGTTTTCACGAAACCCTGGGGCCTGAATATTTTGAATTTGAACACCAAGAAAAATAATGAACTGAATACCTGCAGAAAGAAGAGTAAGAAGGCCACGAATGAGGTAGATAGATTATGTCGAAGAAGACATCAAGAATAATGGAATAACAAGTTGGCACAGAATCTTATCAGGAAGGGCAGAATGTACGGCTCTGGTAAGTCAGGCTAAAACCCAGTAGGTTATAATGCCCCTAGAAGGAGAAGGGTAAAAACCGAAAATTTAACAAAATTATTTTAAGGGGATCTATAAGTATCCAAAGCAAAATCGAAATTCTTCTGTAGGATTTTGTATAATAAGCCTTTTCCTTTTTAAGTGTAACTCCCTTGTGTATTGAACTTTGGAAAAAGTTTAAATGGAATTTACTCGATTCGAGCTCAATTTATTAGGTAGTTGTTAAAAGTTTTGGTTCGCCTTTTGGAAATAGGTATTATGCTGTAGGAAATTTTGTATTATGAACCATAAACTAAAGAATAATCCACTACAAAAAGTGTACAGGTCGATTATTTATACCTAAGCACACATCTGGAGAGCTTTTTCTGAGCTTTTTGGAATTTTCAAACAAAAAACCCATAAAGTGAGATTGTTTCTTGGGTCTAAAAAATGTTTTCTAAAGTCACAAATTCATTGTTGTTCATTTTCTGAAATTCGTCGACCCTTTTTATCTATCTTTTTCGATTCTTATACAAATTCTCTAAATAACACGAAAGAAACCACAAGATTCCACCCATTAGGTTTTGTGTTATTACGTGTCAAGATAAGGTGATTTAGTTACCCTAAAACACACATTACATCATGTTTTTTCCCATTTGAAAACATTTTCCATTTTCACTCACCGACTAAAAACATTTTGACATGCATTGACAAAAAATGTCACCCGAACAAACACTGACATGCATCCCCAAATGACGTATACTAAGTGATTACTATATAGTTTAACAAAACTTTAAGATGTATAATACCTTGTAACAGTGGCGCAACCAAGAATATGTCTTAAGAGGGAGCAAGACCGAGGGGTGGCTCGGTATTTCCTTTTGGTGTACAGTTACAAGGAAATACCAGGAAATACTTGGGAAGTACAGGGAAATATACTAGGAAATACCGGGAAATGCTTGGGAAATAATAGGAAATACCATTAAAATTTGAGAAAATACAGGGAAATGCCAGGAAATAGTTATTATACCGTAGATATTTCTTTTTGGTGTACAAAAATCGGCAATCGAGCCACCCCTCTGGCAAGACCCTATGATTCCTTATTTTATGCTATTTTATTTTTTTATTCATGACATATGTCAAAAAATGCTTAAAAAAATTTGGGCTTGGAGGTGGGGGGGGGGCGCCCCGTGTCCCCTCCTGGATGCGCCCATACTTGAAAACTAATAGATGAAACTTTGTGAATAAAATAAGGTCGACAAATTTAAGAAAATGAAAGACATGAAAAATACTTGAAATTTTTGATATTAGGAAACATTTTTTGGATCACAATAATTTTTAGGCAATCTAATTTTATCGAATTTTTGACGCGACAACTTTTTTTTCAAGACATTTTTTGCGACAAATTTGCTACAATTAATGCATAAATTGCGAATAATGCTTAATAAGTTTAAGGCGGTCACCAAACTTTTGCAATGATGACATTAATAACACTGAGTAGTAAAATCGTTAGGAGATTTAACTCTTAAAGAAAATAATGTTACGGGTTCACTGCTTCAAATAAAACTCGCAAAATGTCAAAAACGATTTGTCAATTTATTTCGACAATTATGTACAAAAACACGCAATTAAGCTTACTAATAACTTGTTAATAATTTACTACTTTAATAGGCCTATTAACTTCGTGTTAACATCTAGCGATCACTACCTTTCGTTATCTTTGACTAACTCGATGCGCGACGTCCGGCCCTATATATAGGGTCTGCCTACTATTTGAGAACCATCCATCCTTCTTTGATTCACGAGCATTCTCGTCTCTTCCAGAGGGTACGCGACCGAGCATGAGTATGTCATAGATAACGGCAACTAAAACCTAGACTAAGAATACAACCATAAGATAAATCAACCTAGTACTACACTAAACCCACAGTATACTAATTATTTATATAAATTCTAACTATAAAATTTAAATAACTTAAATTTGTAACAATAATATTTTTACGTTATAATAATCTGTAAGCTATTGTACAGGATGGGCCAAATTCGATGTTTTTTTGGGGTTTTAGGTATTTCTAGCCGAGATACATAAAAACGAGCAAACATCCTGGGCTCGATTTTCGAGACGTTTTTAAATATCAAAATTGCTTCTTAGAAGTAGGTTTCAGCTAGAAGGATATTTTTAAAAATCTGCATTTATGGAGGTGGCCTTAAATTTAATATTTATAAACTTTTACTTTTGGTGTAAAATGCTTTCTTATAATTTTTTTATAAAAAGTTAAATTGTCAAACTGGATTTTTTTATCAAACGTGAAATTTAGTACTCGTGAATTTAAAAATCATCATCTCGGTAGATGGCGCTTCTTACGAGAGTTTTCTTACTATTTACATAGGATTAGAGATAAACCGTCTAATTAACTTCACCAGGGTGTCACATTGACCAAGCAGTGTTCTGAGGAGTCCCATAAGGACGAAACAGTTAACTGTCAACACGTATTAGTTGTCCATTAGACCTTGGACCCCCGTGAGATTAAGCTTTTAAGCTACCCACGGAAAAATATGAGAGAAACAAAAACTCCTTTTTACCCGATTAGCCACAAAACTTTTGATTGATTTTTGAATTTTTTATGTTTCTTTTAGTTTTTGAGATATTACATAATATCGTTATTTCTTTACGGAATGACTTCTTTATTTCTTTGTATTCTTTGTATTTTGTTATAATTTATATTTTTATTTGATATTGTGATTTAATGAGTTTAAATTATTTTAAAATAATCAAATAAAAAAAATATTTGATATAAAAAACAATAAAAAAATAACAATACAAATTTTACGCTAATTTAAAAAATAAAATAAAAAGGTGGGTCAATCCATAAAAAAAATACTTGAGAAACTACGAGGCCTATCAAGGTTTCAAGAAACAAAATCGAATTTGGCCCACCTGTACATTTTGCGGATTTTTATACATAAATTACAACAACTATTACAATATTTTAATATAACTCCGTAGTAAGTATTTTCCTCCAACAAAACTTGTACTGTTCTAAGGAATTTCAAGATGTAAAAATGTTCAAATTAAACCGTTTTTCAAAATAAAGTTTTTCTCTCAACTTGTAAAGTTAAAACCGCGCAGCAGCTTCTGTCGCTCGGTTTTTGTTCTTTTTACTGGCGGGCTGTAGCCACAGCCGGAGTTTATAAATGTAATTACAATGTACAGAGAAGTTGCAAGAGGTTTTAATATTAGATACAAAAAGTTAAGAAAATTTCTTTGAAGTTTTTTAAGGAAACTGACTGGACTGGCATTTTTCAATTGTATTTTATACTATTCCTCTAAAATCACATAACCGTGTCAAGCAGGTTTGATAGCATATATGTTATGTTATCTAGCTCGGCAATAAGGAAGTTTTAGCAAAATTTTAACAATTGTAGCTTAAAGATTATAGAAAAAATACCCATATGAACGTATAACAAACTATTTAAAAAAATAAATAAATACTAAATTTTTTCCAGATTTTTTTTATTGCAAAAGAAGAAGACAATTTTGGGCATGCATTCTGATTAAAAAGGTTAAAACTAAGATTTATGCGTCTACTAAGTCTGTTAGCCCGCGGTAAGAAAAACGATAACTGCAATGGACTGTAAATATTTTAATTAATGAAAGCGCGAACAAACATAAATTTTGTTGATATGAAATTACGAAATAATCAAACGTCCATAGGTTAATTGTTGGTGCCACACAACGGCAATCAGAAACAAGGCACTCACCAGTTTGCAGCCAATTTATCCACTTCCAAGGGGCCCCTATCTGGATCTAATGATGTCACCACGTAGCTGAAGGGCTGAAGTTTCTAGTTCTATGCTTCAGTACACCAAAATCGAGCACTTTCAGGTGTAGAAATTTGAAATAGTTGGAGAACGAAATTAACACGCCATTTCTCGAGGCGATTGATAAAGGATCTCTCTGATTGTTGGTGCGCATGTCCAAATGCGCGAAATGCACTCTGTCCTTCATCCAATTGTGTGGTTTTAAAATTTAAAAACAATCGCGAAATTTAGCGGGAGCTAACATAACTGCCCTCCAAAACCCACAATTTTAGAATCTCAACCGGACAGATATAAGAAAAAGGATCGACCGATAAATATAAATGAATGAAAACAGATAAGTATCGTAAGTTTATTTAGAGATAACGAAATCACGAAAAAGGCAAAACAAACAAACAAAAAATTCAAGAAAAAATAACGAAAAACCTATTGTAATACCCGGTAATAGGTAGAAAAATTAAAATTACTTTTAATTTGGCAAGAGGCACAGTTTTACAACTGGCTGCTTATAAACACCGGTAACCGTTTGTACCGTCGCAACACGCACCTGACCGTCCCCGCCGGGATGCAGTTCGATGACCCGACCGACCGGCCATTTCAAAGGTGATTGAATGTGATCACTTGTTATGATAACCAAATCATTTAATTTGATATTTGGGGACGAATCAGCCCACTTGTGTCGCTGTTGTAGCGTATGCAAATACTCTATAGAATACCGTTTCCAAAAATCATTATGTAGTTTTTGGATTAGTTGCCATCTCGAGAGCCGATTTAGGGGAACCTCGGACAAATCTGACTCCGGAATTTCTGAATTAAGGGGTTCAAGGGTCAAAAAATGCCCAGGGGTAAGAGGTTGAAGATCGTGTGGGTCTGAAGAGGCAGGAGATAAAGGGCGACTATTAAGTACGGCTTCTATGCGACATGTAAGGGTGGACATTTCCATGATGGACAACTTCTGGTCGCCGACTACTCGAACAAAGTGAGTTTTAAAACTTTTGACGCCAGCTTCTCCCAGGCCATTGAAATGTGGACTGAGAGGAGGTCCCAGATGCCAACGAATAGAACGTCTGGTGGCCGCACTTCTTGCGTAATCAAGTAATTGGTTACGAAACCCTATAAAATTACTGCCTTGATCTGACCAGCATTGCGTCACGCTTCCACGTCTGGAAATGAATCGATGGAATGCACCTACGAACCCTTCGGTGGACAGTTTCATGGTTAATTCCAAATGCACGCAATGTGTGGCCGTACAGACAAACACACAGACATACGATTTGAAAGCTTTACAACCACGGTAACGATGAGGAATCACAAAGAAAGGTCCACAAAAGTCGATAGCTACACTCGAAAAAGGTTTAAGTTGATTCATTCGATGAGCGGGAAGTGAACTCATTATGGGCGGTCTATAGGGTTTAGGGTTGATTCTAAAACATTGCAAGCACTTGGCCGTCTGGCAGATAATATCCAAAATTGCTGTAAAAGCAGATTATGTAACGTTTTAAACCCAGGATGAAGGTATTGTCGATGAGCGGACTCGATAAGAAGAGTAGTGAAACGATGGTTACTCGAAAGTAAGACGGGGTGTTTTGCAGAATAAGAGAAAAGGTCAGATTTTTGTAATCTGCCACCGACTCTAATGATATTATTTTCATCAAGAAAAGGTGAAAGTTTTCGAAAAGGTTTCGGTATTGGTTTATCCTTAGATATCGCGGAAAAAAGCTCAGAAAAACAAGAACCTTGAACGCGTTTGATAAGAAGCTATAACGCACTTTGCATCTCACCGGTGGTAGGAAAAACAATATTCTCAAAAATAACTTTTTGGTCCGGCGGCTTAGTGGGTTTTTGATAGGAATGGTTTTGAAAAAGGTTAACTATTCGAAGAACATAACAAATGATACGTTGAATTTTTGATATAGATGAATATTTGATAAGAAGCTGATCTAAGAAGTTAACGTCAATTATCGGATTGCAACAGACCTTTGGCTTTTCCTCCAGATTAATATCTCCGAAATCAATCGGCATTTTTGATTTATGAAAATCGGGCCATTCGTTTTCGGGAGACCACAAAAACGACGGTGTGAAATGAGCTGTGAGGGGGTGGCCCCTCGTGACGCAATATCGGCTGCATTTAAAGCAGAAGGAATGTAGCGCCATGAGTTTGAGGGAATGATTTCTTGGATTCTACTGACTCGATTTCCAACAAAGGTTTGCCAGCGATTAGGAGGGGATGAAGGCCAATGCAATACGACTTGCGAATCGCAGAAAGTAACGATATTTGTAAAAGTTATTTTTCCTTCATAGCTAGATAAAACGAAGCCAATTAATTCGCTTAAAAGAAATGCGCCTAGGAGTTCTAGCCTAGCCAAAGCTGTGACTTTATAGGCGCGACCCTAGATTTTGCAGATATGAGAGAAACAGATATATTGTTTTCCTCTTCTACACGAAAATATACGACGCCTGCGTAGCCTCGAATTGAAGCGTCACCGAAGCCGATGATTTGACAGGTATTGGTTTTTGACAGTTTGATTTGTCGGGGTAATTGAAAATTGGAAAGAAACGGGAATTCAGAACGAAGTTTGTTCCAAGAGTCGATGATAGAAGTATCTGGTTCTTCGTCCCAGCCTATTTTCGATATCCACAACTGTTGCAAAATAAATTTTGCTTGTAGCAACAAGGGACAAAGAAAACCTAAGGGATCGAAGATTGTTCCTATGATAGATAAAATAGCACGTTTGGTTGGGGGTTTGTCCTTCATTCGGCATTGGTAAGAAAAAATGTCGTTTTTTGGATGCCATTGAAGTCCTAAAACTTTGATAAAGTGGGGTTCCTCTTTGTCAAAAGAGAGAGGCATTTGACGATCGGATTCTGGCAATGTTGCCAATAAATCAGGACAATTTCTTGCCCATTTTTTAAGTTCAAATCCTCCCGACTTCAACAAATCATTGAGTTCCGTTTGAAGGGAAAGAGCTTCAGAAAGCGAAGGGCTAGTTCCCAAGATATCGTCGATGTAGATTGACGTTTTTAGAACAGTACTAGCCATAGGAAAACGTTCCTTTTCTCTCTCTGCCAGCCCATTTAATGTACGCATGGCTAGAAAAGGTGAGCATGTCATGCCAAAAGTGACAGTAGAAAGTTCCCACACTGAAAGTGGGTCATGTGGAGAAAACCTCCACAATATCCTTTGATAAGGACGGTGATAAGGATTGATAAGGACTTGACGGAACATCTGTTTGATATCAGCAATGTAGGCAATAGGATTAAGACGAAACTTAAGGAGTAAAGAAGCAATATCCTTTTGAAGTTTCGGTCCAGATAACAACGTGTCATTGAGACTAATATTTTTTGGGGTGACTGCCGAACAATCCCAGTCTACCCTTAATTTTGTACTTAAGCTTTCCGGCTTTAATACGCAATGATGTGCTAAAAAACACGATACGTCGACTTTTGGTTGACTAGATAAAACTAAACTCATATGATTAGAATCGATATAGTCTTGCATGAAACTTAAATAGGCAGTGTACAGATCAGGATTTTTGATTAATCTATTTTCTAGAAGTAAAAATCTACGATAAGCTTGCGGATAAGTATTTTCTAGGTCAGGGTTTATTTTATCTTTAAACGGAAGATCTACCATGAATCTACCGCTCGGTCGCCGTACTACACTCGCAGTAAAAATTAATTCTGCTTGTTTTTCTTCCTTTGATAAGATTTGTTTTTTAGGCAAATGTTCGATTTCCCAAAACCTAGGGAGAATGACCTCTAAAGGAGGTGAATGACTCGTTAAAAAACAACTGGTTCGTTCCGTAAGACTACCTACTTCGTCAACCTTTCCCATGACGACCCAGCCAAAGATAGTTTCAAGGGCTAAACCTATTTGTCCAAGAACCCTGCCCTCCTTGAATATCTGTGCGAATAGCTCGCAACCAATAACTAGGTCCACAGGTCTAGATTTGAAATAAGATGGGTCGGCAAGTTTAAGGTTTTCCAAGTGTTTCCACTGATTATCGTTCAAAGTGAATGTAGGCATATTGGAACATAATTGTGGAACGACAATTGCTTCGAAATTAAGTAAAGGAGTGACCTGTCCTTGTGGCTTAATGTGACATTGAACGAGCCCTTTGGAAGTAAAAGAAGACATCTGATTTAATCTGAATATTTCAGTGGTGTAACTTCGCCTAGGAAGATTAAGACGCTGAATACACTTTTCACTGATGAATCCTGTCTGTGATCCAGAATCAAGCAGTGCCCTTACAGGTTGAAAATTTCCGCAACCGTCCATAACATCTATTATGGCGGTGCATAAAAGAAATGTACCTGAAGGTCCTGAGATATTTAATGACACATGAAGATTATTGACAGGTGGTGTGTGAATGACAGGACTAGTATCTTGGCTTCCAGACTCTTGATTAGTTTCTAAGATATGAGTTAAAATGTGGTGCCTTTTACTATTGCAAGTCCTGCATGAATATTTCGATTTGCACGTATCTACCCCATGCAAGGGATGAAAACACGCTAGACATAATTTTTTCTGCTTGACGAAAGATAGGCGATCGATAGGTGAGAGATCAAGAAATGTTTGACATTTCGAAAGCACGTGACCTTGATTACACCGGAAACATTTTATTCCCGTACTTGAGTAAGTTGAGGTGCCAGCCAGTCCCATAAAAGGCGAATTGGATGATTTGTAGGTAGGCTTTTGCCCAAACTGACTTCGCATAGAATTTGAATTTTGATAGGTAGGCTTTTGCCCAGACTGATTTTGCATAGAATTTGATTTTTGATAGATAGGCACCTTTTTGGGTGCTGTTGATTGAGGAAGTGATTCCAAAACTTTACATCTTATTGTATTAGTATTGGCGTGACTCATTTCGAAATTTGAACGCGTCGGAATATCCAATTTTTCTAACAAAATGAAAAAAATAATAAAGTCCCAACTGTCAACGTCAAAGCTAAGTGATTTTAAAATTTCTAGGGATTCAGAAAAGGTGTCAATTAAATTACGCAATTCTTTAGCTGACTCGTTTTTTAAGGTGGAGTTCATAATTGTGCTTAAAGCATCATTTGCGAGGTCTCGCTTGTTTTGATATCTATTGACTAATTTGTCGTAAGCAATTTTATAATTTTGATCCGATAAGCTAATTCCTGATATCAATTTTAAAGGCTCATCCTCGAGATATGAAAATAAATATTGAAGTTTTCGGACGTTACTTAGACTTTGATCTATAATGTTATTAAAAAGATCGAAAAAGCTTGGCCATAATTTTTTATCACCTCGAAATATGGGAATACCTAACTCTTTGAGTTTTGGAGTTTCGTTTTGTCGAACATATGATCCCGAAAAGGATGGGGCCTCAACCGGAAATATTTTAGAGTAAACCCCCTTACACGCATAAAAATATTTACGAGCTTCTGAAAGGATCGCATCCTGCGTTTTAAACTCTTCGTCGTCCGCGTCGTCTATCAACATAATGACATCATTATGTGCCAGCATGCATTTATCGAAGGTTTCATCCAAATCGGAATACCTCACTTGAAACTCGTTTCTCGCTTTTTCGTCCGATGCCGCGGTCTGTGAAAACACATAACACTCGGTGATCGCAGATAACAAACCTTTGCGTTTTTGGACGGCTTTTTTGACAGACATGATTTTACCTTTGAAATGACGAAATTGTCGGTAAATATACAATTAACGCTAAATTAATGCTTCTGAAATAGAAAAATGACGAATTGTCGAAAATATGCACTAATTTATCGCAATTGATGAAAATTGTTTTAAATATCGAAATGATATGGAACACATCTAATCACAGAAATGTCGGTAAATATACAATTAACGCTAAATTAATGCTTCTGAAATAGAAAAATGACGAATTGTCGAAAATATGCACTAATTTATCGCAATTGATGAAAATTGTTTTAAATATCGAAATGATATGGAACACATCTAACACACTGAACTGTGCTTGTTTGTTTTGATTCCTTCACTTTGTTTACTGAATGACCTCGGTACGTTACCATAGCAGCGGACCGAAAAACACTTAACGCGCGCGCCGCTACCGATACCGCCGTTTCAATACGATTGGCAAAATTAAAGGCCTTGATCTCGGCTTGTGAAAAATAAATGGCCGACTTATTAATACCGTCGTATGGAGTAAAATTTTAAATAATTCGGCTCGAAAGGAACACTTATGTTAGCCCGCGGTAAGAAAAACGATAACTGCAATGGACTGTAAATATTTTTATTAATGAAAGCGCGAACAAACATAAATTTTTTTATATGAAATTACGAAATAATCAAACGTCCATAGGTTAATTGTTGGTGCCACACAACGGCAATCAGAAACAAGGCACTCACCAGTTTGCAGCCAATTTATCCACTTCCAAGGGGCCCCTATCTGAATCTAATGATGTCACCACGTAGCTGAAGGGCTGAAGTTTCTAGTTCTATGCTTTAGTACACCAAAATCGAGCACTTTCAGGTGTAGAAATTTGAAATAGTTGGAGAACGAAATTAACACGCCATTTCTCGAGGCGATTGACAAAGGATCTCTCTGATTGTTGGTGCGCATGTCCAAATGCGCGAAATGCACTCTGTCCTTCATCCAATTGTGTGGTTTTAAAATTTAAAAACAACCTCGAAATTTAGCGGGAGCTAACATAAGTCTACATTTTGGAGAAAAACAGAAAAATTTAAATATCTCTAAAGCTATTAACTTTTGCATCATGCATATTAGCTTTGAAGTTACTACTTACCATACTCTTCCTATCACATCTCCAAAGCAAGGACGGATCTAGGAACTTTACTTGGGAGGGGAAATTTCATAATAAATATTGCATCAAACTATTTTGCATAGTGACTAAGTGGTGTATTCTTTTTATATAGTTTAAGATTTGGGGGAGGGGATTTCCCCCTTTTCCCGTCTCGTAGATCCCCGCCTGCCCCAAAGGAATGTATCGAATGACCAACTGTCAGAATAGTGCCCGGCACAATTAGTGCTTGGCACTATTGCAATAAGTCCCTAATGATAGAAAAAAGTTTTAATATAAAAGTTTTGTAGTTTACTTTAAGCATTTTAATAAGCATTCTATAAGACAAATTTTGACATCAACTTTCTAATATTAAATGGAACACCTGTACATTATTTCATTTGCAATTCCACGTTTTCTTTCTGATTTTAAAAATGTATAATATGTCTATGTATATTATCATTATGGAATGACATTTAACAACATCTGTCATATAGGGTTAAAAGGCTTTTGACAAACTATAAAACTTGTACATTTAAACTTTTGTTATATTATCAGTAATAAAGGCAGTAATCGGGGGTTCAAAATATGGTGAATCACCCTGTAGAAATGGTAAAATGAAAGGTTCTCACTAGTTTGGAAATGTTTTGCCTTGCGTACCGCAACAGGTTATAATATTACTGTCCAATGCTTAAATAAAAAAATTTTGTTTCTTAGTTTTGCAGCTTACTTGTTTTATGTGAATTTTTAAGACTTAACTTGACCCGCGCTCGAACGGCAGGGTAGCGTATTTAGCTCTGGGTTAACGTCAAAATGTTCAATTATTTTGAAGAGTTTTTTTTTATTTTGGTTGATTTTTCTCAAAAGCATAACATTTAACTTGTGTACTTCAATTTTTGTGTTAAATAGGATACTCCGAAATTTTTAAAACACCAGCGGTGATACTTTTTATGGTGTGAGGCTGAGATGATGGAATTCCCCACAGACATGGAGATTTTTGCAATGGGAGCAGTCTAACAAGCAAACCAAAAATAAATATTCTTTTTTCAATAAATATCTCACCTGCCAACAGAGCTATACCTAATATGTGCAGGTACCGAGCCACAATATAGACCCCCTGGCGGTCGCAGCGGAAGGGCTGTAAGGCCCACTCACATATGAATCTTCATCAATATGTGTACCAGTTTTATTATTATTACTACTTTATGTATATAATTATAAAACTTTTAATATGTATTTAAAAATGCAAAATAAAAAGTGAATGTATATTTCAAACACTGTTTTTTAATCTTTTATTTGGCAGTCCCTGAAAAATGACTATTAAGTTATTTTTTTATACAACAGTTTAGGAATCAGAAATAATCAACAATTAAATTTATATATGTATTATACGTAACATCAAAATAAAATACTTAAATTATTGCAACATGCTAGAGCACTTTTATAATTAAAAAAATATGTTACAGAATAAATATTATATCACATCAAGGTTTTTAAACACTTTCTGGTCACCCAGGAAGCATCTGCTTGCTCTGCACAGGGGGGTGTTTGTAAATCAGTCATTCCGGGATAACAGGTTGATGTGTCAGAAACTAGTACCATTATTTCTTGTTGATGTGCCTTATTGATATTTCTTTATTAAAATGTAGAAGTCTGTTGGTTTCCTTGTAAAGACATGACCTGTAACAAAAATAAAATAGGTTTAGTGGTTTAAAAATAAACTTAAAAAATGCAGAATTATGATCCAATACCAAAGATATTAATCCATTTGCTTTTAACTTATTTTATCTCTTAAATTATCTAGCTTTAATAAGTAGATAGGTACCTATAGATGCATTTTTATAATTAGTAGTTAAGTATAACAGAAACAATTTACAAAGTTCGAACTACATGCTAATTTTTAAGTAGCTAAATTATTTTCATCATACATATAGTAGATACTTACTGGCTAGAGTACAATAACTGAAGAAGTTTTTTCCAAATAATATTTTTTAACAAAACACCCGACACCAACAATACAAAAAACATATGATTATAACCACAAAATGTCAAAAATTTCACAGACTAATAAAATAAGAAGGGAAAACTTAGATGGTCGATTGTTACCAGCATTGCCAACCTGCGAGTTTCGGAGCTCTGGGTTAAAATCGTGTGGATAAACTTTTCTCTTTAGCTCGAGGGTTACCCCAAGGTTAGAGTTGGCCCGGGCTAGCTAACACGACGAGATACCCCGCCATTGATAAACCGGCCCTTAATAAAGGCATTAACTAGAAAGTTAAAATTACCGGAATTTAATTTTAGATCAGTTACTTCCTTGTAACTTTATATTATAGTAAGCTTTAAAACATATTATGGCAATTCCCAAACTTTCCCCACGTGTATAACAATATTGCAACAATCTTTAGATGATTTCTAAAGTTTAGTGAAGCTTAAATTGTGTGTGGTCTAACTTTGCATATACAGGATGGGTATTAATTAATGCATACCCTTTGAAGCCCTAATTGTACGGTTTTCGGGGTTTTGTGATTATATTCGTCCAAAGACTGTATACCGTTGTATAATCCGCAGAGTTACAGATTTTCTGATACTTTTTGCGTTTAGTTTTTGTTGGTTTATACAGTGGCGTAGCGTCGTAACCCTGGGCCCGTGTTCTTGAAGTTTTGCGGGTCCCCTTTAACTAAGCTAATCGACCTAACACGAGTAACAGCTTGAGTTGTCGTTGTCGGAAAACCTTAGTTTAAAAAAAATTAAAACTTTTTTTAAGCTCTTTTATTTTTTGAGGAAATGCACCTTTTTGAGGAAGATCGTCAAAGTTGGTTCAAGCGAACTTAAGAAATGTAAAAACCAGCTTTTAAAAAAAGTTTTTTTGAAAAATTTGCAGGAATGCACCGGTATATATTTTTTTTTTTAATTTTTTCTTTGAAACTGTTACTCAAACGAATTTTAGTGTTACGACAATTATTGTTAAAATCAAAATTTAAAAACCTCGATGTGTTAGCTGCTGTATTTCCCGAATTATGATTTTCTTAAACTATTTTAACGCCTCTACTACCCCCGTACAGCTTCTTACAACCACCAAAATTTAACGGCTGTATCCACGGGTACCGCAAAATGATTGTGCCAAATTTGGTAAAATTTCAGTAAATCGATTTTTGTGTTATCGTGTGCCAGGCAGAAAGATATGGTAAGTAGTTTTTATTTAAGTAGTTTTTTTTTGGCCCTCAGATCTTCCATGGATGGCTAAAAAAAGTAAAATCCAAATTATCCAAAACTTTTGTTTTCTATTCCTTTTGTTCGCAAGCCCACACATACAAAAGTGAATACAAAGGTAAGGTTTTGCGCTAAACGTTATTTCTGTGTACCTACTTTCAAAAGCTCCATTTTTAACGACTTGAATTTATTTAGGGTTAAGGTCATAAGACTAATAAAATTGGCCGTTAAAGTATATATATATATATATATATATATATATATATATATATATTTATCGGTTTCACAACGTTCTACGTCTTCCGATACCCAATCTCCACTCGTTTCTGTTTGCCCACAATTCATCATCTAGGCCTCTTATTCTTATTTCACTGTCTATTCCTTCTCTCCAGCTTCTCCGTGGCCGTCCTCGTTTTCTTCGGCCAGTTGGTTTCCATTGTAGTATTTGTTTAGGTAGTCTTTCATCATTCGTTCTTTGTACATGTCCGTACCACACCAGTTCCTTTGTTCTTATATCATCCACTAAAGTACGTTCCCCCACTGTCATAATTTCTCTTATTCTTTGATTTGTAACTCTTTCTCTTTTTGATTTCCCTGCTGCTCTTCTCCAATAGTCCATCTCCGTAGCGGAAAGCATTTTTTCAGTTCTATCCTTGATTGGCCATACTTCTGAGCCGTATGTAATAATACTTTTTACAATGGTGTTATATATAAGCTTTTTGTTATGTTTTGATATACTTTGGTCCCAAATTATTCCATTTAATAAAGTTATTGCTTTTCTTCCTTGTACGTTTCGATCTTTTATAGCTTTGTCTAGTGTTCCGTCAGCTGTAATTTTTAGACCTAAGTATTTATACTCATCACAGGACTGAATTCGCTGCCCGGTATTTAAGATTAGATCCTGTTTCATTCCACCGATACACATATACTCTGTCTTATTGAGATTAACCTCTAGTCCCCATTTATTGTACTCTTCTATTAGTTTTCGTGTCATATATTCGAGGTCGTCATAATACTGAGCCACTACTAGCTGATCATCGGCGAAACATAAAGTATACAAGGTGGTTTCGTCCAACGGAATTCCCATGTTTTGGCATTTTCTCTTCCATACTTTAAGGACTTGTTCCAAGTATATCTTGAAGAGCGTAGGCGAGATACAGCAACCTTGTTTAAGACCTTTATTTACTTGAAAGCCTTTGGTTTTTTTGCTTTTATTTTAACTTTTGCCTTACTATTGCGGTATAACTCTTTGATGGCCTTAAGTTGTACGCTTATGTTTGTGTTTTCCAACGCTTTCCAAAGTAGATTTAGTGGTATACTATCATATGCCTTCTGCAAATCGACGTAAAGTGCCGGACCAAAATCACCCTAATAACCATAAACGATTATGATTAATTACGGAGGTTAAGCGGTAACGTTTATGAGCTGTTATTTCTCTACCATTGACATTTGCAGCTAAATAAAACAAAAATCATGTACCAAATTTATATTGTTGTTATGTTTTAATTATTTGCGATTAGTTTAAAAAAGGTTTTTGCTTTTTTTAACATAAAATAAAAAGCTTACAAAAAGTCTGTTTTCGCGACAAATGCTTACGGTTTTTAACCACAAAGTTAAACACAAGCATAAAAATTTAACGTTTATATATAGTAAGTTAAAACACTGCACTATTAAAGCATTTTCGGGTACCTAGTCATAAAAATATTTGTTCGATATTATATTGTATCAAATTTTAATGTTGGTGAGACTTTTAAAATATGACTTTATAGCTATTTATTGATTAAAATTTTATAATTTAATTTAACTTTTATTAAAGTTAACATTTTATTAAACAATAATAATTTAAACAAAAAATAGGACACTAGATTTAGACGCGGCGAATTAAAATAAAATAAACAACGATGGAATTGTTATATTAAATTTGTTTTCATTTTAATTTTCAATTTATGTGTTTTATAAATACCGAAATGAATTTTTATTTAATAAAAATTATGTTTTCTTTTTGCTAGTAGGTAAATTCTGTGTTAAATGTGAACATAAACACAACACGCCTTCTAGCAGTAAATTGATTCTGGGGATCCATACATTTTTATTTTAATTTTTAGGCAAAAATTCAATTTAAGTGGGTCAATATTTAATGGTTCTGGAGTGAGAGGAGCTTGAGCCTCTAAGATTCCCTTGTCAATGCCATTGTAACTAGACGGATAATTCTTAACTTTTTGAAACAGCTTTATTTAAAAAATGTATTAACATCTAACAATCAACAAGTATCAAGTTTCCACCAAATGCAAAACTGAAAATATAATAGCGATAGCCAGAGTAAGGATTTCTGTATGTGGCGAAAAGGCCAAAAAGCAGCAAAAATAAATCAACTTTTTCTTTGCTGTGTTTAATAAATCTGAGTAAATGTGCCGCGTAGGAGCAAACTTAAAAAAAATAATTTCAGCATTTTCAGCGCAGGAAAATCAGGCGCGCAAGTAAACCCTTCCCACCGTCGCGGTCGGGTAATCACAGTATCAGTAAAAAAAACATATTTTTAGCTATCGTGACTCGTAATTTAGTTTCTTTGACTCTTTGTTTAAGATCTTAATACCAACTTCAGAACTTTAGCCTCTTCCTCTTCATTATCAAAGTAGCACTGTTATTTGTTGCCAAACCTGAAAATCAATTTCGGACGACGACGCGGACGGGACGAAGGCAAATAGATAGGTATCTGTTTTGGTTAATAAAGCGGGAGATGTCATTCTCATTGAAACTCTTATTGAAATTGCTCTAATAGTTCAGGCAAGATTCGGGAAAATCCACTTTCTAGAAGCATTTTATATTACTTTTTGGCAAATGGGCAATTCCCCCTATTTTGACCCCGCTGAATCCGAATATCCCTGTTGTCAACTCGAAATATTGACAGGGGCTGAGATATTCAAGATGGCGCCAAAATGGCGGCGGATTTTTAAATTGCCGCTGGAAAGCCCAAATTGTCACAGGTGTACATTCAAAATATATATTTGTATAATCAAAACATAATAACATATTATTGGCTGCAAAAACCTCCAAAAACCCCCCCAGACCTCCCAAAATCTGAAAGTTTGAGGTTTTCTCAAATTTTCTTAAAAACTAAGCTTCTAAGAGAAAAATGTATAATATACTTTATTGTAGACAATAAAATTCCATTTTCAACATGGTATAACTTAATAAAGTTAGACTAATAACAAGCTCTCCAGCGGCGTCCGTTAATTGAAGTTATTAAAAAAAGTTGAAAAAATACCTATGTTTTTTCCAAGATTTATTTAATTTTTTTAAAAAGTAATATCTACAGAACACCATGTATGACATTTTAGTAAACTCAATAAAATTTCCTTCAAAATGACGTATAACATGATTAAGTCGGTTTTATAAATAAAACTTCAGGGGCATCCGTAAATTAAATTGATTTTGAAAAAACAGAAAATAAACCATTTTTGTTACAGGTTTTATCTAATTTTCTCAAAAACTAAGCTTAACATGAAAAAACTTGTTCTACACTTTTTTGTAGACAGGGAATTCCCTTTTTAAAAATGGGAAACTCGGTGGGGTTTGACTTATAACAAACTCTCCAGCGACGCCCGTCAATGGGGGTGATTTCAACAAATCATTAAAATAAACATGTTTTTCACACGTTTTATTCAATTTTCTTAAAAACCAAGCTCTTTATCGAAAAATGTGTTGTATACTTCGTCATAGCCAATAAAATTTCCTTTCAAACGATGTATAACAAAGTTATTCTATATTTACCGCTCCAGTGGTGTTCTTAATTTAAAGCAATTATTTAAGATCAATCCAAACTAATCAATTTTGTGTCTTATTAGCTTTTCGGTGGATAATAAAGAGCGGCGGATAAAAGATCGAAAGTACAAAAGGTCGAAAAAATAAGGTCGAAAGTACAAAAGGTCGAAAATACAAAAGATCGAAAGTACAAAAGGTCGAAAATACAAAAGGTCGAAAGTACGGTCGCGGGTCCACATCGACTGGACAGGTCAATTCGACTTAATACGGTAAATTTGTATTTTTAATATTTTGTTTTGTCGATTTTTTTTCGACCTTTTGTACTAATGGGAAGCTAAGTTAGCCGCCTCCAGATGATTAGCCAGTGGATCAGTGATTTTTAATACTATGGGGCCTGTTCATAAATTGCATAAGTATAAGGCAAAAAATATCAAACTCTTCCTAACAGGTTGACAGGTTGGTTGTTGATCCCAATAAGTACCTTATTATGATTATGCCCCCCCGCCAAACCGTTGCATAAGATTCACCACTTTATTTTTAGTTCCATAATGTCACGAGGGGGTTTTATCGTGACGAACACAGTTTAAGTTAGGTGTAATGGTTTTATTATAATACTTATATTTACTACTTACATTGTACTTAAATACATCTGGTCTACAAATCTTCTTTTATAGGCTTAACTTCTTATACTTGACTAACGTACTACTTGTTGACTATTAACTAAGCCTGGGCGTTAGGTTCTCAGCGTACAACTAACTGCTAAACTCTTTTGGAGATGCTTTTATTACAAACCGTTTGCCATTGATAGGATATCGAGATGTGTTTTGTTTCCTGTATAAACATCATCGAAATCCCATTAGCCACGTTGTTTATAATAAATCTGTATACAATTTATTACTTTTAATACAATTTGAACTATATACAGAAGTTCATTTCCTTAGAATGTTTAGGACTAATGTGCACTTGCTTATAAACGTAACTTGTGTCATTCACTTAATAGGACATTATTTTCTATCCTGACACATCCCCCTTGCTTTTAAAAATATCTGTCCCCACAGATTGTCTACTAAACTATTTTTCACAAAAAAAAAATATATAACAGTCGTCTGTACCTAATAAATTATAAAACTAATTAACTAAAATAATTGTCTATCCATTCCCATCTACTCGTTCCGATTGTTTTGCATTCTTCAGGTGACGCAACCTAGTCCAATGTAGGTTTATAAAGAAGTATCAACCGCAGTGTTGCCGTGACGAATTTGTGGGTCTTGCACGCTGCCTTGAAAATGTTCAGATCTCGCTTTGTTGCCAACTGTCCTTATCTCGTTTTGACTTGTGCGGTCCATTCCCTCAGGAAGACCTGGATGGTAGGTCCTTTTTTCTGTTCGTAGTGTTTGATTTGGCGGCACGACTGGCGGGGTTTTAGAGTTGGCTCCCCCCGGTTTTTTCATGCTGCGCTCTGGGTAGCTGTCTTGCCTTGTATTGTGTTATCGGCTGTTGCCTTGTGGTATCGGCTGTTGCCTTGTGTTATCGGCTGTTGCCTTGTGGTATCGGCTGTTGCCTTGTGTTATCGGCTGTTGCCTTGTGGTATCGGCTGTTGCCTTGTGTTATCGGCTGTTGCCTTGTGGTATCGGCTTTTAGCTCTGTCTGGGTTGACTACTTGGTGGGTTGGCTCTATGGCGATTTGTCTGCTGTACACCAGTGCTAATCGGCCCTGCTCACCACTTTTTCGTCTTTTGCATTACTTTGGTTGATCTTTTTGGCCGCTTTGCTAGGCATTTTGTGATGTCTTGGTTATGTCAGGTTGTCATCGTTCTTCCATGTCTTCTTTCTTCATGTTGGGAACGAGTAGAATAGGTGGATCTAAAAAATTAATGTACAGACGATGTTAGGACATAATAAATATTTACATATGTTTACATTGAAAAGAGACAAAAATTACAAAAATGAGAAAAAATTATTTAATTGTTCTCGGTTCATTTTAGAATTATTTATACCCTGGCAACCCTGCTTATTTAGCCTGCTTATACTTATTTCATTTGATAACATTCGAAAAAATATGTTTAATTTAATACACCTTTGTTTATACATTCCACAATTTGTTTTATTATACATTCAAAACAATGTGTGCGTTTTGCACCTTTTGAGACATTATAGAAATTATTTAACTAAGTTTAAAATATGTATGTCATACATTTATTTTTTCTATGGTATACGCCCTTCATTATAATTTATTCCCCTTACATCTCTCAATCTTACTCCTGTGATTCATAAAAATTATTAACATTGTAATAATATACAATTATACTTGGCGATCTCTTCTATGTGGCAATTAGCTTGTCGGCAAATGGGTTAGCTCCTATCATTTACTATAATATTTCTTCAATAATCTTTTCGCGTAGACTTTGACATGAAATATCACGGCAAAAATGAGTTCTTCCATTTGCGGACTACGACGCGCAGTGCAGGTCGTAAACATTTATAAAAATTATTTATTATACAAAACTACCGGCATAGTATACGGTTATGTAATCTATGCGGTTTTTATAATTACATTGAGCACGTGTATAAATAAAATATACCGGCATTTAATTATACGACGAATTTTTTATTCGCCGGAGCCACAATTGACAATGTTTGCATTAACTTTTTCGCCGATTTGAAGGGAGAATAAATCTTTTTGTTCTTTCAATTCGATTTGAAACTTTGTGTGACCGTAGTTGATTACGATTTCGGGTGTGTTTTCTTTTAAATTTAGTGACGCCGATTTTTTTGAATGTTTTTTGAGAAGTTTTATATTTACATAGGTTAAAAATAAAAGCAGGGCAAGGCACGTGACACCGAATAATATGTCATATTCGTAGTGTATTTGTGTTGTGTTTAAAATATTTTGTGCGTTAGCAACTTGAACTGGTGATGCTTCCAGACTTACAATCGGATGATGAAAAAATAGGTATGCAGTCGACACTGAGAGCAGAAAATTCCATAGCAGAAAAATTCCGTGACTTCCCATACCGTATTTATCGCTGAAACCGTATGTTTGCGGTATGATAGTGTCTACTGAATTTTCAATTTGTTTTAATGTTGTCTCTGATGACGTCAAATTTAAATGAGGTATATTTAGTGTCCAATTTGAGTTAAGGCACTCTTGCATATCTTTATATGTGGGTTGCATGTGTTGCATTTTTGGTCTTAAAATAAATGATTTTAGATTTGACCAAACTGCAGGTATAATGTGAACTATGCTCGCTGTCTCGATTTTATTGTTACATGGGAATTTTTGTGGGATAATAATTTCTCCGGATGACTCTAACTGGCAATTGCATGGGATTTTAATTTTTAAAGCTCCTTTTTTGTTATAAACGTTTTTTAGCTCGGTTTTTTCACTACCGCATGAGAGATAGGTTTTTTCTTGCAGATGTGTAAGTATGTATGTTATGTCATTTATTTCTGAGATGATCAACGAGTTACCCGAGTGGCAATTCATCGGGCAGTATGAACTTATTTCTTCTACAGACGCGCCGTGATGCAATTTTTTGGCGCACTCTGGTCCCTGTATATTATCAGCAGAAAAACTAGGAATAAAACATAATTTGTCGTGATAAGGTCTACATAAATGTAGCCCTGTACCTGAAATTTGTCTAATCTCTTCTTTTCCGTAATTATTTGTTGAGACAGCGATGTACAATGCCTGGTGTGGTATTGTACATGTTTGATTGAACCATGCGAAGAGTGTGGTGGTCAGTTCATAAAGGTCCCACTTTTGTCTGTGTTGTATAATCGGTATTTTAATGTGAATAAAAATTTTATTTTCCGTGATGCTGCAGTCGCATATTGGAAGTTCGTAAAATTTTGAAATTTTTTCTTTTGAAATTGTCAAACCTTGATTTGACGAATAGATTTGTTTTTCCAGATTATCTAAATCCTTTCGTAGAACCTCTGGATTGACTATTTCAATAGGGATTTTTCTTGCTTTGCATGATTCAATAATTTTTTGTTTTCTTAGTGCGCGAGTTAGAGATATTATTCGCCTTAAATTTTGATACTGATTGACCAGAGACGTGCTAGCAAAACTTTTTTCATCCCTCAGGATTACTTTAACCTCTTTATTTAAAGTTGAAACTTTTGAGTCGATAAATTTTATTTTACGTTCTGTATCTTTAAAAGTATCGCCAATTTTTGTAGTGTAATCGGAAAAATGTTTTGACTGTTCCCCGATACTGTGAAGGGTTTCGCCTAGCCCTTTACTGATTGTGTTAAGTTGCCTTTTTACTGTTTCGTCATCCTCAGAAATTATATCGAGTTTTTCTTCGGTCGCGACCCCACAACACCAATTTAGAGCGACTCCGATGAAGCCTAGTGCCCTTTTTGGCCTTAAATTTTGTTTAGATTTTTGTGTCCTCATCGAAGATGCGCCCCAGTTACCGTTTAACAAATCGAATTCTTTTTTAAATGCCTTCCCTAACTCATGTGTGTGTGATACCAAGTTACAATTGTCGCCATATGACTCGCAGATATATCTTGGTAACTCTGGTTCTGTCATGATCTCTTCTGACCAGTCCATTTTATATGTAATCGGAATCGTAGCTTCGTATGATACAGTTTGCGGTAGTGCCTTCCAAAATGCTCCGGCACTGACTTCTACTAGGTAGGATTGGTTGTTTTCGGCTTCTGTGACCTTAATTGCTATGATGCACAATATGAAGTTCCATCTAAAAAAATTCTTTGCAAATATATGTTATTTACATGCCATTAGATGTGTTTTAAAAAAATTAAATGTCTCTTTTTAAAATTAAAATTTACTTTAATAAAATAATAAATAATAGCATTCATAGTGTTTGGCTACGATATTTATTTTGCATTTTATTTGTTTTATTGCCGTCTGTTCCTTGTTAGCAAAATATTAAAAGTTATCAAAATAAAGTTGTGGTTTATTTCCACAACATCTTAATTTATTTAAAAAAATACTTTAATTATTTATAAAGTTTTGATCGTTAATATAAATGTTTAACGAAAAATATTAAACTTCTAAGTGTTTTTAATCAACCGGCTTGGATATTATTAATATCAAAATATTAAAAGTTATCAAAATAAAGTTGTGGTTTATTTCCACAACATCTTAATTTATTTAAAAAAAAATACTTTAATTATTTATAAAGTTTTGATCGTTAATATAAATGTTTAACGAAAAATATTAAACTTCTAAGTGTTTTTAAAACAACCGGCTTGCATATTATTAAACAAACTCCGAGTTGTCTCAACAAATTTAATCATTATTATATTCCTTAAATGTTTTAAAAACAATTTATCTAATTAGTTGATACTTATAAGTTAAATATTTCAATAATTTTTAACATATTTTTAAACTTTGCGGGAGTGTTATCCCAACATTTAATTTAATTTATTATTATTACTACCTAATTGTTTTCTAAACTTAGATTGGTGAACACTAATTAGTCGGTCGTTTACCATTGATATTATATTTCCTACAAACAGTTTATATTTATGTAGGTAAAGATTTCAAAGCGGTCGTTGCTTGACACTTTGTTATATTATCTGGTGTAGTGTTTTAATAACATGATACCGTACACCTCCTAATCGGTTTTTAATTGTTTTATTTATACTTGCACTGAAAATAAAAATAAAAATCTAATTTAATTATAGGTAGGTATCTTTTTTAAAATTTAAATTTTGCATTGAACAAAAATGTCTTTTTCACTTCACTAAAATAGCGTCCTTTATTTTATTTCACTTCACTTTAAATAGTGTCTTTATATACAGGGGGAATATTTGTGACACAAGGTCTTGTTATAAGGGCTTTGCCCTAAGGGCCTTGCCATAAGGGCCTTAAAAAAATTTTTTTTTGGGCAGCTTAATTTTCTGTCACTGGGACTACTTCCGGTGTCCATGGGTCATAGTAAGGTAGCATCATGCTGACATGAACCACTTCTTTTTTGCATTTGTTTGATGGTCCTTTTCTTATTTCGTAATCCACATCCGACATTCTGCGTGTAACGTAATATGGGCCGAACCATCTGAGCAATAATTTTTCACTTCTTCCTACTTTTCTGACGGGAGTAAAAACTTTCACTTTCTCGCCTTCTTCATATTCTACGTGTCTGTGTTTTACGTCATAGTGAATTTTGTCTTTTTGCTGCTGATTTTTTATATTTTCCGCTGCGGCATTTCGCACTGCGAGTGCCCGGTTTCGGATTTCTTCCGTGTTACTTGGTGGTGGACTCATCATGATATTTGCTTCTATAGGTAATATTGGTTCCCTACCATAGACCAGCATAAATGGCGAGTACTGGGTCGTTGCTTGTTTTGAACAATTATAGGTTGATGTCACTAAAGGTAAAAATGTATCCCAGTCTGTATGTGACGTGTTTGTGTACATTGATAACATATCTGCGATAGTTTTATTCATTCTTTCTACTAGTCCGTTGCACTGTGGATGGTATGACGTAGTAAACTGGCTTGTGACGCACATCATTTTTAACATATCTCTTATTAGTTCGGATCTAAACTGTCACTCAGTAGATATCTGGGCGATCCGTGTCTTGTGATTATTTTTTCGACCATAAATTTTGCGACAGAATTTGCTTTTCCGTCCGGCAATGGCGCTGTTTCGGCCCATCTTGTCGCATAATCTGTCGCGACTACAATCATTGTATTTTTTAGTTTTGATAATGGGAATGGCCCGAGAAGGTCTATAGACACTCTCTCAAAAGGAACGCCTATCGGCATAGGTTGTAATAGCCCTATGGGAATTCTATTTTGTTGTCCTTTTCTGGCTTGGCAGTCGGGGCATCTTTTAATAAAATCTTCGATATGTTTTTGTTGATGGTCCCAAAAATATCGATTTTTAATTTTTTCTGTTGTTTTGGCCACTCCTAGGTGGGCGCCTCCTAATGGCTCGTTATGATGTGCAAATAAAATCTCTCCAATTAAATTTTTTGGTATGGCTAGTAAAAATTCTCGCCCTTCTGGCCTAGGATTTATTTTGTGTAAAACTGTGTCTATAAGCCTAAAATTTTTTATTCTTTTTCTTAGTCCAATACTGCCAATTTTGTCAGGATCTTGTAAACCGTCTATGATCTCTCGCAAACTTTCGTCTTCTCTCTGTAATTTTCCCATATCTTCGGGTTCAATGATGAACGTGGGTATTCTACTCATGCAGTCGGCATCTCTGTGTTTTGCTCCACTTTTGTGTTCTATTGTGTAGTCAAATTCTGACAATTTTATTGCCCATCTGGCTAATCTTCCTACGGGATCTTTAACTGATTTTAACCAGCACAGTGCGTGATGATCGGTTACGATTCGCACATGCTTACCATATACCAATGTTCTAAAATAGCCTAAACTGTATATTATTCCTGCTAGCTCTAATTCTGAGATTGACATATTTTTTTCTGCGTTTGTTAAACTTCGACTGGCATAGGCAACAGGGTGAAGATGGGTGTCTTCCCCCTCTTGCAAAAGTATGGCGCCTAGGCCTTGCCTGCTTGCATCGACGTGCAAAACGCATTATTTTTCGGGTTGATAATGCGCTAAAACTGGTGATGTGATCAGCCTTCGTTTTAGCTCCTCAAATGCTTTTTGATATTTTTCTTCCCAAAAGAAAGGTGTGTCTTTTTTGGTTAAATCGTGAAGCGGTCTGGCTATAGCAGAAAAGTTTTTTATGAATTTTCGATAAAAATTTGCAAGGCCTAAAAATTGCATGACATTTTTTTGTGTTTTAATTTTTGGAAAATTTTCAATACAAACTAATTTCTTTTTGTCGGGTTTTAGGCCTTGGCTCGATACAGTATAACCGAGCAGATCTAGTTCTTCTTTTATATATTCGCATTTTGAGGGTTTTAGTGTTAGCCCTGCATCCCGTAGTCTTTGAAAAACGGTGCGCAATTTTTCTAAATGGTCAGAGAGTGTTTCTGAAAATATACAGATGTCGTCACAATAGACCAGGAGCGTTTTCCATTTTAGATCACGAAAAACCATATCTGCCAATCTTTGAAATGTTCCAGGAGCTCCCGATAATCCAAAGCATAGCTTGTTCCAAACGTATGTACCACCTTGCCCGGGGCAACAAAAGGCTGTATACTGTTCAGAATCATCGCTAAGCTTTATTTGCCAAAATCCACTGAACATATCGAGTGTTGTGAAGTATTTGGCCTTCCCTAAATAGGTCAAAAGGTCGTCTATGACTGGCATTGGGTAGTTAGCTCTACGCGTCTCTCCACTCTTCTTTTTCACCAGTACCACCGGACTTGCCCATTCTGACTCCGCTTCGCTTATAACGCCTGCCTGAAGCATTTCATTTACTTGTTTGTCTATAATTTCCTTTTCCTTATGAGATACCCTATATGGCTTTTGACGTATGGGTTTCGCGTCACCCACGTCAATCACGTGTTCTACAAGGTCCGTCTGGCCTATATATTTTGGGCTTTTTGCGAAAACATCGCTGTACTCCTCTAATAAATTGTATAAATGCGATTTAATTTTTTCATCTTTTATGTGGTTAATTTTGTGGTCCGCCATTGTTACTCTCTCTTCATCCTGTACCTCTTGTGTCTCTTCAATGTTAAGGACCGGTAAGGTGTCTATATCGTACCTAAACCCCTTTTTAAGATAGCTTAAGGTCGATTCCTTAAAAAATTTTATTGGGTTATGTTTTTTGGTGGTTAATTGCATTGTACAAGTGTCGTCATCAAATTCAGGGGGAGAGCAAATAATTCCTTTAGGTCTTAAAAATGCGTCATTCTCTTCAAAAATAAATTTTTTTAAATCAACTGAACCGAATTTTTCTATTTTTAATTTAATTGTTGTATGCTCACTCGGTATAATAAAATAATCATTTAAACAAGTTACTTTAAAAATATCCCTTAAATCCTGGCTTTCCTCCTGTACTAAAGGTAAAGAAGGTGAAATAAAATTTTCATAAGTGCCCAATTGATAATTTTCGTCTTTATGAAACGAAAGTGTTGTTGTTATGTAACCGTTCGTTATTCGTACAGTCTTGTCGGTGAGATTGATTTGGGCGTTATTTTTTTCTAAAAAGTCCATTCCCAAAATTAAAGGTTTTGGTAATTTTTCTACGACTATGGCTTCAATGTATCCACACATTTCGCCGATTTTAATTTTAAATTCTGTTAGGCCGAGTGGCATTACTTTATTTCCACCGGCAGCTGATAAAGCAAATTGTTGTTTTAAAGGCTCTATGTCTCTACATAGAGATTTCTCTATAATGCATTTTCCAGAGCCGGTATCGAAGACTATGTCTACCCCCTTAAAATTATTGACGACACCCTTAACTACCAGAATTTTATTGCTTGCCCCTGTTTGGAGGACGACGCCGTTGGGGCACTCTAATTGAGTCGTCCTTGCACATTTGAGGATGGCGACCTACTCGCTCTACTAAACGATACTCTTCTTTGTGGTCCCCTTTCGCTGCTACGCTCCCTGCTACATGCATAATGCCCACACCTATTGCAATCGTTGCATCTCGGCCTGCCGTCGTGACACCTCGTATTTGGAAGATCCCTGCTTCCTGAGTGATCCCTTCTGGGTGACTCTACGTGACTATTTTGCGGCCTTCTTTGTTCATTCCTGTTGTTTTGTCCAAAATTATTTATATTTTGGCCAAAATTCCTCCTATTATACCCATGATTTGAGTTTTGATTATAATTTCCCGTATTTCGATTATGATATTGACCTATCGGCCTGTTTAGATTACCTCTATAATTGTTTGATCCTCGACCTACCTCTACCATTTTGATGATAGTTCGACGCGTTTTGCCTAAAATAGTTTGTTTCATTTTGTCGCGTGTAATTTGGGCCATTTTGTCTTAAAAAATTAGGACCGTTTCGCCTAGGATAGCCCTCATTTTGTTCGATTGTCAAAACTTCTGTTTGTCTTGTCATTTTGTCTATTAAAACGTTTTGTCTGATAGCACTTAATTTCAAAACTGTTTCTCTTAGTTTTTGTGATCCAGGTCGGATGAGGTTATTAATTCGTATGACTCTGTATAGGAGCTATGTAGCCCACTTTCAAAATGTTCTCTAAATTGGTCAAATGGGATTTTTTCGTCAATTTCATACGCCATATTGAATAAATCATAATAATATTGTTTAATATCCTCAGCACTTCCCTGTTTTCTATTTTTAAATTTAATTTTGAGATTTTTTAGAGGTTGGTCACCCCCAAATTCTTTTAAAAAATCTTGTTTTAAGTGAGCCCAAGTTTTATTTGCATTCTCGGATTTGCTACTATATTTTAAAAACCATCTGAAGGCGGCGCCTTCCAAATAATTTTTAAAATATGCTATCTTATGCGTTTCGGTCCAACCGTTTACTTGAGATACTTTTTCGTATTTTGTAATGAAATTCACCGGGGAGTCTAACCCTGGGTTAAAGTAAGGTGGGTCTATAAATTTGGGTGATGCCGGATTACTGGTCGTACCCGTCAGAGCGTCACTTAGCGTTGTATTTGTCATTTTAAAAATGTTTGTGATGGCTGAGTCCTGTTTTTTATTGAAGCTAGATTTTGTATTCAACCCTTGGTTAATTATGGTTTGATTTTTTTCGTCTTGCAACGTTTCTTCGGTCGAAGGAATTTCCGTTTTATTGGAAATGACCGTTAAATTATTTGAATCTTCAAAAGATAAATTTTGCCCACGGGATAATTTAAAATCTTGTTTTGAAATTTGTAAAACTTTTTTAGGAGTTGAGTGATTTTCGGCACTCGGATCGACGAAGGATAAGTCGAAATTTACTGTCTTTCTGACAGGACTTCTTGAGAGTTTAGTGCTTTTTAAAAAGGGACTGCTCGCAGATTGCGAACTAGAGGCGAAGACGTTATTTTTATCGTCTTCACTAAGACTTTTTGTGACGCTTCTCGTGACTCTGGCTGGGGTACCCATTAATTATAGAAACACTCTTTTTAAGAGGAAAAAAAAAACGTATAAAAATACCGAATTGAAAATGTCGAGACAAAATGAATTAAACTAATATGCGAAAAAATATACACTAATAATAGGTAACATGTCACCACACTTAAACTGCGTTTTTTGATTTAAAAAAAAATATTATTTTTTCTGTCCATCTAGTTTGAAAATTTTATGAAAATGGTATTTATATAGGAGAAATAATTCTAATGACAGAAAAATAATTGAAAAAAAAATATAAAAAATAAATAAATGTAATATTCAATATTTAGTTAATGCATGCCGGAATCGATTGTTTCGGCTGGAGCGTCATAATAATTTCGATACTCCTTAAAATAATTAAAAAAAATAAAAATAAAATAACAAATAGTGAAAAGAGTGAAATTAAGAAAAATAAAAAAATTAAAAATAATTTGAAAAATACATTTTTTTCACTATATGCCTATATGTCTTTCAAAAAAGACAGCGGCGCCTCCACCATATGTCACGAGGGGGTTTTATCGTGACGAACACAGTTTAAGTTAGGTGTAATGGTTTTATTATAATACTTATATTTACTACTTACATTGTACTTAAATACATCTTGTCTACAAATCTTCTTTTATAGGCTTAACTTCTTATACTTGACTAACGTACTACTTGTTCACTATTAACTAAGCCTGGGCGTTAGGTTCTCAGCGTACAACTAACTGCTAAACTCTTTTGGAGATGCTTTTATTACAAACCGTTTGCCATTGATAGGATATCGAGATGTGTTTTGTTTCCTGTATAAACATCATCGAAATCCCATTAGCCACGTTGTTTATAATAAATCTGTATACAATTTATTACTTTTATTACAATTTGAACTATATACAGAAGTTCATTTCCTTAGAATGTTTAGGGTTAATGTGCACTTGCTTATAAACGTAACTTGTGTCATTCACTTAATAGGACATTATTTTCTATCCTGACAATATGCTTAAAAAAATAACCAAAAACACCTGTGTCAAAGTTACTACTGTTCCTTTCTGCACAAAAATATTGCTTAGGGGGGGCCATGGCCCCTATGCCCCCTCCCCCTATAACCACCGGTGATTTTTTTGCTTTAGCGAACTTATTTAGATAAATCAAAATATCTAATCTAATCAAAAGACAGTTTATTTTAATTTGGAAACATTTTATTTTAGTAGGTATAAATTACGAAACTTTTTGAAGTATTTGTCATAACATTAATCTCACTTTGTAATATATCATTTGAAAAGAAATTGTCTTATCCTCAATAAAGAATAAAGGCACATTTTTTTCTGAAAATCTTAGTTAGAAAAGAGATTTTAATATGCAAGAGAAACTGATTATTTCAGTTATTTTTGGTTTTAAAAGAAAATGTTATGTTCTACAATAAAGTATACCACATATTTTTTCCTAAAAAGTGTAGTTTTTGAGAAAATTTTGAAAAACCTATAATTAACATGTTTTTTCTAAATAATCCCAATTTACGTACGCCACTGAAGAGCTACTTGCTTTTCCTAACCTTATATACATCGTTGGAAAGGGAATTTTATTATCCACAAAAAACTGTTCTTTGCAATTTTTGATAAAAAGGTTAGATTTTGAGAAAATTGCATAAAACTGAAAAAAAAACAGGTTTTTGGGGGTTTGGGGGGATTTTCTCCGTCCCTGTCGATTTTTCGAGTTGGCAACTCGGAGAGATATTCGGATTCAGCGGGGTCAAATGAAGCGGAAATGGTCTGTTGCCAAAAAGTAATATGATTTGCTTCTAGACCGAAAACGGAAAGCCTTTTAAAACAATATGCTCTAACTATAAACAGTTTATTCAATATCATGCAGCAGTCTCTTAAATTAATAAGCCCGTGTGTTATTGATGGTGTATCCGCAAAACGCAGCTGCGAAGCATTTTTAAGTACCTACCCTTAGTTTAACTTAATTTATATGTTGCTAAGCATATTTTTGATTGCTATTTTAATTCCTTATGTAATTGTGATTCACCTTAAATATTTAAAAGGAGTAGGGAAAATATAGAGACGAATACCTCTTCTTATTTTTACTTCCTCTGAAACCTGTTCTTCAATTTAAACTTTAGCTGTTTGATTTTAATGAAGATTTATTTATTATTTATTTGAAACCAGCATAAAGACCCACTCCGAGGGAAAATAACCCTACCGGCATTAATGCATTCATTTGGAACTTAATGAAACTATGTCATTTTCACTTCCTTCAACGTCGATCATTAGCATACGAATCATCCTTTTTTGGCGCACGTCCTGACAAGCTGCAGGCACATTAATCGAAATCAATCCTTGATCGCTTTCAAACTTATTGGGCCTACTTTAGTGTCAGTATTCTTGAAATTTCCCCGAGCGAGTCTCCCCGGGGAGTGACAAAGAGTGAGCGCTTCCTCGTTTCTCCCGTAATGCATAAATGCAGTATTCTTGGTTTGGGAAATACGTGAAAAGTGACATGAGAAGGGCGCACTGTTGCCAATTTTCAGGTGCCAACACGTGAATATTTCGACCAATAAAAAAGCTAATTATTTTGACAGACAACTAACCAAATAGAGTTATGTGGTTAAGGGGAAGTAACCCCAATGTTTCTTTCTTTGATTTTTTGTGTGTGGACAAACAGAGAAAAAAGCAGAATATTTGGGAGAAAACACAGAACGAGAAAACTCAAAAAAAAAAACAAAACGCACACGTCACCAACTAGCTCCAGTCCCCCTGTTACCATGTCGGCACCTATCGAGATTTCGCCGGTGTTAAATCGTCAAAATGTCACACGTTTTTCGGGTGAGAGTTTAAAGAATACGATTGAGGGAGAAACGCCCACTTTCGTTCGAATTTCGAGGAGTACTCGCTCGGGGAGATTTCAAGAATAACGACACGGGTAGATGCAGGCGATAACTTCGTAAAGAGCATAAATGGTGTTAAACGAACAATAACAACTACTTGATGTCAACAGCCAGCCCCTCGTCATTCTGAGACAACCTGCTCTATCATAGCATCATAAAACCCATTTTAATAAAAAAATTAAGTATACTTTTAAAATTCGACACAGATGCACAGGGACTTAAATTCTTCTGCTATTCTAAAAAAACAATTGCGCATAACTTTCTTTTGACATTTTAGAACATGCTGAAGAAGGGTAGAAAGAGAGTTATGACAACCGACCCATGAGACAACTAGACCCGGTCTCCCCTTAAACAAACAGAAGCAACAACACCGCGATAAAAAAAACAACACTTTACTGTATTGACTATACCTAACTATGTGTATAAATAAATGGATCCATGACGGATCTGATACCTTCCTACACTGAACAAAAAAACCGATTTTATTATTAACAAATATTTGGTAAACCTGATTTTTGTTATGCTCATTAAAAAATATTAAAAGCAAATATCATTAATTATTGGTATCAAACCTTTTTTAAAGTGTTTAGTTATAAATAATATTTCATTTGTTTCTTTAATAATTTGATGTTTTTTTAAATATTAATTGCCTTATATTAACCATAACCAAAATACTCTTTCTTTTAAGGTAACAGAACGTCTTTGTTATTAATACTTAAAATTTCCCAAATATAAATATACTCTTAATATTCGCAAATATTTCTTTGTGTTTATTACAACAAACATTTTTTGTATAATGTTATAATATGGCGTGATTTTGTTATTATAAGGGTCTGAATTGGTTTCTATTAATTTCCTCGTAAAGTTCACAACAAATTTGGTTACCATTAACAAGCGATATTATCGAGCAATATAACTTTGTACCGTCTCGGCCACAGAACACCAGTCTCGGCTCGGGCCTTGTCGCGCGAGATCGTGAGGTTTCGGTTGAAATTTTGTAGGGGAGAGCGGGGCTAGTTGAGCCACTCCTTATATAAATGTAAATAAAAGCATTGCTATATTACTTACAGTTTTACAATTATAATATGTTTAAGACAAATATTGGTTTTTAAAACTATGCATTCAAACTTAAAAAACACTTTTTTCTAGCACCCTTGCAAGCGGCCCAACTAACCCCACCCACGGAGTAAGTTGGGCCATACGATGGGGCAAGTTGGGCATGGTTGAATAATTAGGAACTGTAGATATATATATATATATATATATATATATATATATATATATATATATATATATATATATATATATATATATATATATATATATATATATATATATACATATATATGCAACATAAAATAACAGGAAATTCTTAGATTATTTTTATTGATAATAATAAAATACTAAACTTTAAATTTCTTAAAAAACAAACAAACAATATAAAGTAACCTAATTCTTGCTCTAGTCTGATTCGGAATTACGGTTTTAGCAAAATCAGCACATGTTTCATGGGCCCAAAACTTGTATGTTAAACATTGTACCCATTTTTCTTTTGGTTTGCTGTTTGAGAATGGTTCCATGCAGACTAGACAAAATGTTTCCTCTTCATCATCGCTGTCATCTCTCAGTGTCCTTTTCTGAGTAGTTTTTCTATGCTTCTTTTCCTTGAAGACATTTTTGGTTACAGATTTTTCTTTTTTTCAACTTTTTTCACGTTACAACTCTTCTTTAACCGGAGTTTCAGTTAGTATAGCTGTTGACCATTTTCTTCGGTTGATATTCTTGGTCTTTCTTTCGCCAGCTTTCGGAAAAGCGCGAATTTTTAAAATTTCCCTAATCGATTGGTAATAATAGATCACACAATTTTAAGTCACCGGGTGTTTGCCTCAAATTTGAGTTGGAGGGTATGTGTGATGTCATAAATAAATAAATGGCGGCTTTTTTACTGTTTTTTCACAATTTTTGGCTCATAACTTCTGCCAATAACTTAGTTTTACAGAAAAACTAATCGTTTTTTGTTTGCAAGAGAACACCAATCAAGATACCGCGTGAACAAGTCCACATCTAGGGGGCCTACTTTCCATAAGAGGGTAAAAAACAGATAGAATATAGCATATATTAATAAGAGACCGCAATATGCCCGATTCCAGTCGAAAGCGTTTCAGCGTTGCCAAAGGTAACTTTGATAAATAACTACAGGCGCAAGTCGTCGCAGTTTTCAAGAGGCGGACAATCTAAAACATTTGTTTAGGGCGAGAATTATTACATGACGTGATTTTTAGTCCATCATACGTACGCATGCTGATTTTAACCTTAAAATAAAAAAAAATGTTTTTAGAAAATGTATGGGGTTAGCTGGGCCGGCACACCTACATACAAAATTGAGAGAGTCGGCAATCATGTTTGCGTAAATATTAGCATCGTTATAATTTCATTAAACTCTGTCTAAATATGTAAAGTAAAGTACGAGGTCCAAAAAAAAATGCCTCTGTAATGAAATAGCGCGTATCAAAATAGCGCGTATCAAAATAGCGCGTCTCAAAATAGCGCGCTCATTTGAGCGCGTGTTCAAAATAGCGCGTATCAAAATAGCGCGTGATCAACATAGCGCGTATTACAACGGCGCGTGATCAAAATAGCGCGTATCATAATGGCGCGTGTTCAAAATAACGCGTATCAAAATAGCGCATATCAAAACAGCGCCTTAAAAAAGCGCGTCTAAAAATACCGCGTTTTGAAAGATCGCTATTACAAACGTCGCTGTTACAAAATAGTTCGAGTAAGGGGTCTCTTACTAACATATTAAAAAAAAAACTTTCCTGACTTTTTTCCCTGGATCCTATAGGGTGTAACCAAACCGAACCGAACCGATTCACACCGTACCGAACTGAAATGAACCGAACCAAACCGAAACATTTTTTCGAAAAATTATTTCCCTAAATTAGCTTCGCGATCCTTATTTTGGTAGGTTTCTATTCTGACCTGTGACTTGGTGACATTTTTTTTTGGTTGAAAAAGGTCAGGGAGTTACTGGAAAAAATGTTTGGGTTCGGTTCGGTTCCGTCCGGTTCGGTTCGGTTTGGTTACACACCCTCTTGGATCCCGGAAAAGAAGCCAGGGAAGTTTTTTTTTGAAAAAAATATGTTAGAAAGAGACCCTTTAGTCGAACTATATGAGTTGTGTTAAGTATAGCAAGCCATCGGTTTATTTAACATTTAAGTAAATATAACTTATCTGACCTTGCTCAAACTGTTTAGGTGAATATACCTAAGCAGACCTGATACGCTCTATTTTTTACAAGCGCTATTCTGATCACGCGCTATTTTGATACGCGCTATTCTGATCACGCGCTATTTTGATACGCGCTATTTTGAACACGCGCTATTTTGATACGCGCTATTTCGTTACAGAGACAAAAAAAATAGGTCAAAATCTGTTCCTTGGAGATACACACATCACAGATTCTCACTGCGGACTAATGCATGAGCAAAGGCGACTTTGCCACGTGGGTGGCGCTGGCAGCTAACGTCTAATTCTCGAGTTAATAGGGGTTTCTCGACGTGCCCCTATGCTTAACGAGCCCCGCTCTCCCCTACGTGTGAACCGCGGTCTAGACCGAACCGACCCGACGCCCTAAGTAGCATTGTATCTCAGGTATTACAGACCGTCGCAGCACAGAAGAGTCTTCTGAGCTCAAGGACGTGCGCCGAAAAATGGTGTAAAGTGATAGTTTAGTAGTTTCAAACATGTTTTTTACCAAAATGTTATCAGAGTCTTTTAATTTTGTTAAAAAAAACCCAAAAAATTAAGTGCAAAGATATTGCAGAAGTTTAGAAACAATGGCCGAAATCTGCGATTAGTGCTTTTATGGGCTCAATGCGAGCTTTCATTGTTTGGGGCAGTACAAATTGGGTCGTCGACCTGTTTTGGATAATTTATTTGCTTAAAAAACGGGTAAGTTAGGATACTTTTTTCTTTCTAAAATGAAGCTGAGTATATTTTCAAGCATCTAGTTGCATTTTCATTTAAAACTAGACACTAGGATTTATGTTTATGCTGGGGTTTCTATGGTCAACAGACAGGCCAACATTTTTAAGCTGAGTTTGTGTGGTTTGTAGTTTCTTTTTGAATGACTTTTAAAAATTGTCGGGTCGATTGCTTAGTACGTATCTTTGTGTGCTAAAACCATGTTGGATACACCCTCAGGCACACCAACACAAGGATCCAAGAAAAATGAATTGAACTGTCAACCTTTAAAAGTGGTCTTAAATTAAGCCGAATTTAGGCAGATAGGAAACTAACTGAGATGGTTAATGTTTTTCAGCTTTTGGTGGAACAAGCCCATTTAGGACTACCAAAGATCAATTACCAGTTATGAAACCATAGGACTGAGCATTCAACTAAATCTACTTACGATAAACGAATGTCTATGGAATATAATGGAAATTGAAGGATGGTGTGCATCCCATATATGTAGACCACTTTATTGGTCCCTGTGCAAGCTTACAATTGAACAAGGTTGGGCTATGGACACTTACTTCCTTACCAAAAGTAGGTACCTACATATTTTTTTCTTGTTCCATTGTACATTGATTCATATCAGATGCAGCATACTTTCTAGCTAAGGCTCACTCCTGGTTCTACCATATAGGTATAATATGTATTGAAAATAGAATAGGCACTTTGCCTTTTTTTGTGTTTCATTTATTATTCTTTATGGATAACAGCACAGAACCTGATAAATCTAGAATTACCTAAACTTGTGTGCATTTCTTGAAAAAACATAAAATTTGTTGTCCCAGCCACATTTAGGAAAAACCGAGGGGTGAACAGCTAACCCAAAATGTGTACACCGATTGTGATCCATAATCTTTTGCTAAGATTGTGTAAAGATTGTGAGGGATTGTGGAGGACTGTGCAGCGGCGTAGCGTGCCTGAAGGGGCGGGGAGGGGGGCGACAGCCCATCACAAATCCTTGTGATCAAAAAAAAAAAAGGTCATCATGTCTACTTTGCCGCCCTCTTAATTTACTGTTAACGGTCCTGCTACTTAATAACGGTTAGGTCGCTTCGGGCACCAATGGGGCGCCAGTACCCTCGGGGCGGGGGGGCGATGAACCACCCGCGCCCCCGCCCACGCTACGCCACTGGGACTGTGGAAAGATTGTGTGGGATTGTGAAGGACTGTGGTAAGATTGTGAGGGGTTGTGGTAAGATTGTGACACATTGTGAGTGATTGGGACAGACTGTGTAAAGATTGTGAAGGATTGTGGGAAGATTGTAAGAAATGTGTACACCGATTGTGAGAGCTATTCACCCCTCGGGAAAAACTAAGTGACATAACTCTATAATATATAAAATTTATTTTCTTTTTCAGGTCAGCACTGACTTGAAGGTGGAGGAATTAATTGAACAAAGAAGAAACATTTAAAAAAAACACGGGCTACCCATGCGGCCTTTCATAATGGTGGAGTCCCCGAACTTATAGTGAGGTAAAATCAGTTTATGTCAGATTTGACAAAATTTTGTGTGCATCTCACATGGAACAAACGTGTGTATATTTCATTAACCAACCTTTCCAAAAAGAACAAAGATTACCAGCCACCATAAAAAAATTTGACTCCACTTTTATAATAAAATACAAATATTTTTCATCAAAACAACTTGCTTTTTATTATTATTAAAATTCTCTTATTATTCTATACCTTATTCATTTCTATAGGGTTAGTGGGAAAAAAGACACCAATTTTGATCACACAACTTTATTTCTTTTCGACGATCCATTTTCATCTTCTTAAGGCTAAGGTGTGTAGCCTGAGGAAGACGAAGAAATACAGGTGTGTGATCAAAAGTGGTGTCCTTATTTCCATTAACCCTATAGAAATATACAGGGTGTTCATTTTAAAACTTCCCAACCAAGATTTCTCGAAAATGATTTTTTTTTAGAAAAAGTAAAAATATGTCAATTAATTTATTAAGGAGGACACATTTTGGCTATCTTATAGTTTTTGTAGTACACACCCCCTTTGAAAAAATAAGTGAATATGTCAAAAACAAATTGATAGATTTTCAAAATTTGTACACCTTTGTAAAGATATTTAAGAAACCTTAAAAAAAAAGTGTCAATTGACCCACTTTCCATATTCAAAACATAGGGGTAAAATGTACCCCTCAAAGGGGGCGTGTACTACAAAAATTTTAAGATAGCCAGAATGTGTCCTTAATACATTAATTGACGTGTTTTTGCTTTTAAAAAAAAAATCATTTTCGAGAAATCTGGGGTGTGAAGTTTTAAAATGAACACCCTGTATATTAAACAGAACGTGAAACCTACAATACCTTATTAAGGCAAAATAACTAAATATAATTACAGCTACTAATTATATAATAACCCATAATTAATTAATTTAATATTAAATAAGAATGATCCTTATAATAAATATACAGTATATTAATAATTAAACTCACATATATTTTTAAATACCAACAATATAGTAGTGCTTGATGTAGCTTTTTTTAAAATATTACCAGACGATTTTGTTTTTATTAACAAATATTTGTTTCAATTGTTGAAATTTCTGAATTGTTACCTGCAAACAAATATCTAATAAGCCAAATATGGGCAACGCATTTGGTAACAGTTACAAAATGTTTGTTATTGTTACAAAATTCTTCTCAGTGTAGGTAGTACACTTCTAGTCAAGCCATAATATATCAGCCTTGAAAACTCCTACGAACTTTTTGGTTATAGTGCAAATTATTGAACAAAATGTAGTCCACTATATTCCGAAAACCGCATATTGATACGACGCTCTGTTAAAATGTTAGCATTTTTAAAAAAACAAATATAGCAAATATAACTGATATAGCATTAATGGATTTTGACCAAAATCTAATCAGCTCATTAGGATGTCGAACACTATTTTACCTGTAATTTTATGAAAATCGGTTCAGTAGATTAGGAGCTATCACGTTACGGACATAAATAATATACACAGACACGCACACCGACAGACATCACGACGATATTGCTAAGATAGGTCAAAATACACTCAAATAAGACATTTTTAACGTTGTTTGAAAACAATTTCTCTAGCCATTGCTACGCGGGCTAGGAATGTAAAAATGGCAACCGATTCACCCCTCTTCTTATCCAGTAATCGCTATTCTGTTAAGAAGCAGAAAATAAGTGGCTTTGTAACAAATCCATCCCCTGCTGTTTAAATTTCGAAAAGCCCAGCGCAAGACGAAATCGTTAAAATGTTATTTAAACGTCTGTTTTTCGTAGCTGTGCTGTCTTGAGCTAGCACTGTAAGCCTACTTAAAAAAACAAACCCTAAACCTTTTAGGTAGTTACTTAATTTTCTAAAAAAACTAAGAACATTCTACTAAAAGTAAAATATGACTGCCACATAGTTGATAAGCACAAAAAAATTAAATGCTATATATAATATGCATAAATTGTCGTAAATTTTTCATGAGAGAAAATACTCTGCCAATTTATGGGCACTCAAGCTCACACGATTAATGTATAATGTATAATAGGGTATTTGACAAATTTTAGAAAAGAGTTTAGAATGATACATAGGTCCCTACTTTGCTACGCAAAATTATTAAAATGGTATATTTTATCATGACAACATTTAAAATCAAGTTTTTTAATTTCCAATTTGAATTTGCCGCTCAAACGCTCATTTCTAGCACGGCGTTGCAATGACGTCACAGCGCAGTAAACTCGCGGACAGATACACGGCATTCAAGTGTTTATTTGTTTTTGGTCTGTGGTTTTACTGTTTTTTATGTAAAAAATGTCCTATAAGTGGTGTGTAGTCCCTCAGTGTTCGAATACTAGCATAAAAACACCTGAAAATCTATTTATTTATGTGCCTACAGCAGTAAAAGAACGGAAAAAGTGGCTAGAACTTGCTCGAAGAGACCCAAGGGCCTTATCTAATACATCTTCACTTTACATTTGTGACGATCATTTTGGTGTGAGTATAACTAAATTGTTTCTATTAATTTTACTCATGTTGTCTATAATATATACAGTGTGTCCGTAAAGTCTGAAAACAGTGTGTCCGTAAAGTCTGGAAACACACTTTTACCTACATTTAGCCTGCATGTGCACTGCCTACTCCTGCATTTAGAGGTACTCCCTAGTCCTGCCTAATAACTGCCTAGCACCGCCTAAAAATGTGTACACCTTTCTGGCTATTATAGTTGTTCACCCCTTGTAATAAACATAACCTCAAAAATTTCACCGTCATTCACGAAAGAGTTATAGAATGTAAAGTCTGGAAATATCGAATTTCCGAGAAAATCCTAACTTTTTTAGAAAAAAGCTCGGACACGTCGATTTTTATTTAAAAAGGGGATTTAGAAAAGGGTGTTCCGTTTGAAAAAATGTAAGTTTATGTCATATCTTTTTTTTTTGAGACACCCTGTATAATAACGCATTTTTCCTCTTGTCCGACCTTTTTTCTAAAAAAGTTTTCTCGTAAATTCGATGTTTCCAGACTTTACGGACACATTCTATAACTATTTTGTAAATGACGATGAAATTTTTGAGGTTATGTTTATTCCAAGGGGTGAACAATTACAATAGGCAGAAAGGTGTACAAATTTTTAGGCGGTGCTAGGCAGTTATTAGGCAGGACTAGGGAGTACCTCTAAATGCAGGATTAGGCAGTGCACATGCAGGCTAAATGTAGGACTGAGCAGTGCATATGCAAGACTAGGCAGTGCATAGGCAGGACTAGTATGTATGTAGCATGTATTTAGAAAATTTTGTTTTAAAAAAGCAATTTTTGATTGTTTCTTAATGCTTAAAATAATAATGATTGGTTTGATTTCTTTATCAATCACGTGGAAGGTAGCCATTTCATTTTACGTAGAGTACCTAAATATCTTATTGCTTATGAGTGTATAAGAAAAACTCAAAAACAATTTCCAAAAATGCGAAAAATAGCGAATATGCTTTACGACGAAGCTGTACTTATATAACCTTCCTATCCCACGCAGCAATGGCTACGCAATAGCTACAAAACCACTGAAACGATTTTTATTAAATTTTTAGGTAAAATAGTGTACAAAACCCTGATCTGATTAGATTTTAAACAAAATTCATTAATGCTAATGACAGTTTAAGAATTGAAAATATTCTTACTCTTTAACGGAGCATCGCATTAATATGCGGTTTTCAGATTATAGTTAAAACGCGTATTTCTCAATAAACTATGTTATTATTAAAAGCTTCGTAGGAGTTTTAGTTTCTGATAAATTGACAAAAATTGTTTTTAAGGCTGATATAGCTGATGTTTCCTTAGAGTGTGCTAATGGGTTAGAAAAGTATCAGATCCATCATTTCCTTGATAGATAAAATATGTGGAAAATATCTAAAAACATCTAGACTTGGGGGGACGGGCTGACCCCGAGACTCCACCCTGGATGCGCTTTTGTTGATATATAATATCACTAGACTTCACTAAAATATTTTTGTCTTTAATATGATACCGACCCAATCTTCTATTATTCTATTGCAGATTGCAGTACGAGGACTGCAATTTTCGAAGGCAAATGTCTGAGACTTAATTGCAGGCCGCAATTTAAAGAAGCAATTACACGAGGAAAAATTCAGTCGTTTTCCCAGAAGAGTTTCACACTTTGAATCTCCACTGAAATAAATTATGCATAGAAATAAAAGTTTCATTTAAACCGCCACTTAAACATTTTTTTCATACTTATTTTAAAGATTGTTCGGTACGCCCTTATACCAAGTATTAATATGTGATCAACTCTTGTAAAATCCTCAGTGCATATCCATAAAGTAGTCTATGGACAAATCAAGTTTCGTGTGCAAGTCGTGCCAACTTGCTGCCGATAAGCTAACTTTGTTAAGGGCATCCCATATATCAGGTTTTAACTTGTTGTCATTCTGGTAAATGCGTTTTTTGAAAGATATGGCGGATTCAAAATGGCGGAAAAATACTTGCTTTGTAATTTACTTAAAAATGTATTGGTCAGAAAATATGTTTTTTTTGTATTTGTCAAAAAAATAAAAAAGTTAAAAAAAAGGTAATTTTTTTATATATTTTTTTTTATTTCTAAAACTATTGGAGCTAGAAAAAAAAGTTTATATAAAAAAAGATACCTATTTTAATTCTTTATTCAAATCAGGTTCAAGTGTTCCAATGCATTAATTAGTTTTAAAGTTATTTCCAAATAACTGGAAAAGAATAGGGGTCTTTGGGGTATATTAAAAAAAATTATGCTTTTAATGAAAACCATAAGAACCTTTTGAAAGTAACTTAAATTTTTTTAACATACATAGCAGATCAGGTTTTGACTTATTGTACCATTGTGATAATCGCGCCTTTTTTTAAATATCGCGGATTCAATATGGCGGAAAAGCATAATTAAAAACAAATTGTATCTTTTTTATTTTTTATCCGATTTTAATACAACAAAGGTTAAATTACTTGTTTTAAAATTAACTGCTCGAAAATTGAAGTGAGCCACCCCATTTTTTTGGACATTTTTAAAGTAAATTTATTCCTAAACGAAACGAGCATTTTGGGTTGCCTTATAGCAAATTTGGTGGCTATGGTTCAAACCGGGCAGAAACGTCAAACTAAAAATCGGAAAAAGTACAATTTTATGAAAAAAAAATCATATCTCGGAAACTAAAGAGAAATTTAAAAAACTGAGAAATAACTTTATTTGGCTTTAGCTGACTGTCATTTTCTGTTATTAAAATTTTTTTGAAAAAAATCGTACGGGAAATGGGAGCCGTGCAAACTTTCGCTTTTTTGTTACACTTGCGTTGTAGCCACCCTGTGCAGCTATCTGTCAAGAGCAGGACAACAAGAAAAAATTACACTAAAAGAGGACAATCGAAGCTATATCACACAAAAAATTGTGTGGGAATTGACTGTTTCGTTTAGGAATAAATTTACTTTAAAAATGTCCAAAAAAATGGGATGGCTCACTTCAATTTTTGAGCAGTTTATATTAAAAAAATACTTTTTAAAAAATGTTTTTTTTTATTATTCGAAAAAAAAATCGGGTGAAACATGTGACAAAAATGATTTTATTTATTTTATTTTTTAATTGACCCCCATATACGGACGTCGCTGAAGGGTTTGTCATTAATTAAACCCCACTGACTTACACATAGTTAAAAATAAAATTTTATTTGCTACAATAAAGTATAAAACACATTTTTGTCAATTGAGCTTAGTTTCTGAGAAAATTGGAAAAAACTTTTAACAGAATTAATTTGTTTGGTGATTAGTAAAATTGATTTTAGTTGCACAGGCCTGTGAAGTTTTAATCTGAAGATAAATCTTACACTATTATACACGTTTAAAAGGAAATTTTATTGTCTACAATCGATTATAGGTCACAATTTTTGATAGAGAGCTTGGTTTTTAAGATAATCCGGTAAAACCTATGTGGTTTCTTTAATTTTTTTTATATTTTCTTAATAAACGGACGCCGCTGGAGAGTTTGTCATTAGCCTGACCCCACTGACTAATACATCGTTAAACAGGAAATTTTATTTTCTACAATAAAGTTTAAAATAATTTTTTTTCCAAAACGCCTAATTTTTGAGAAAATTGGATAAAACCTGCAAAAAATTGATAAATTTAGTGATTTTTCAAAATTGATTTTATTTACGGACGCCCCTAAATTGTTATAGATAAAACTACCATTACCATATTATACATCATTTAAAAGGCAATTTTATTATCTATAACAAAGTGTGTATTTGATTTTTTGATATAAAGTTCGGTTTTTAAGAAAATCGGGTAAAACCTGTAATAAACATGTTTCTTTTTTAAATTTATTTACACTACCTCAATAAACGGACGCCGCTGGAGAGTTTTTCATTAGTTGTACCCCACTGTTAGCTTAGTTTTTAAGAAAATTTGAAAAAAATCTGAAAATTTCAGGATTTGGGGAGTCTGGGGGGTTTTGGGTGATTTTCCAGCTAAAATTTAAAAAACTAATATAATTTTATTTTTAAATTAGATTTTACACATTTTGATCCATTTCTATGTCATGGTTTTTAGAAATTCAAACACGACTATATAAGGAATGGGGATAAAAAATATTGGACCAAAAACTTGCTCGGCAACATCCAAATCGTTAGTCTGTGACCTATTCTCAGCTAGGATCCATTGTCAAATTGCGGTCCTCATATTTTGCATACTCGACTACCTCTAGCACCTGCACTATATTGTAAAAACTTTCGTCTGTTGATAGTCACTTTTAAGGCGACAAATTTGATTTAGGCAATTTTTTAAGCAAAAGACAACAAGGCAAAATATTTAAATATCAGTCAAAAGGTGGCACTACATATTAAAGTCATAGGGACACCGATTCGGTTCTAAAATTGTGGGCCTTACTAAAAATTTAAGGATGTCAATTCATGACCGTCATGCAGCCATTTGCACCAACCTCTCTCCAGACCAGGAATAGCTAGGTGACACCTAAGTATTATGGGCGCACCTAGCAGAGTGGATAAAGGTCATTCGTAGGAATACGCAGTGGCGGATCCAGGATTTCTTGGGGGAGGGGCCAAGGAGAAAGCAAAAACCAAAATATTTATTATCATTGCTGTTTCTAACAAGTCAGCTCTGAAATTCAAGTTAAAAGGTAAAGAAAATGCGAAAATATTTGGAAAATGATGTAATTTTTATAATTTTTTTTAAAAAGTGGTAGGCTTTGCGGTTAAATTTTGTTAAAACTTACGGTTAATATTTTGATATTTTTTCTCAAGAACTAAACAAAGTTTTATATCAGGGAAGGGGGGGGGGTGCCCGGGCCCTTCTGGCCACCTTGGATTCGCCACTGGCAATACGCATTCATCTATAATCGACGTGTAGACGATAAATGGGCCTATGGGTTGGGTTCCCATTAAAATTCCAAAGTTTATAATTAAAATTAGATAAATAAGAATAACATTTGCATTCACAAGATGGCACTTCTTTTTTTTAATAAAATTTTTTTTAAATAAAAAATGCAACTTGATTTTTGTATACAGGGTATCCCAGATAAAAACAACTACATGGGGTCTTATATATGAAGATGTCGGAAACGGTAAGAGATCCACAATTTTGATTTAAGAAAAAAGTTGCGCTATTCCGCGCCCAATCAGATATTTGAGACCTATTGCAATAAAGCCAGACAATAATTGTGCCGGGCACTATTATGACATTTTCGCATTATAAGAACAGTCTTTTTTCAAAATTAGGCCTTTGTGTATTATAAGAACCAAAATTAATAGTGCCGCCACTATTAATGGAAAATACACGACTGGATTTATAAATTCGACTTTGGTATGTCAATTTTGAAAGATCAACTGTCAGTTTTCAATGCGTATCTGTCAGAATAGTCCCCGGCACAATTAGTGGCTGGCACTATTGCAATCAGTCCCTATTGTATCGAATTTAGTAGTCGCTAATTCAAGACTACCCAATTTTATTAAATTTGTTTACCAGGTAGCGACGATATTTCAACTTCTAAAAAAACACAATTTCTAGTTTTCCCTTGATATTTTGAAAACCCCTAAAAATATGTTTAATTTCAAGCAAAATTATATTCCTTACCGATTCCGAAATCTCCTTCCCCCATGTAGTTGCTTTTATCCGAGACACCCTTTATATATAACATATAACGTTCACTTGGATATTCTATTTGCTCATCTATCGGTTCCAAAACATTTAAAACTGTTGGTTTTGTTATCTTAAATCGTTTGATACATGTCAAATTGTCCATTTCTTTGAAGTGGTCGCTTTTATCCCATAATCTCCATGGAAAACTCACCTGAACCACCTCAAAAATATCTAAGTCATCTTCCAAGACCTCGTTTTCTTCCACAATCTTCATTTTTTATAAGGTATACGTTTTTTTACCTACCTAGTCCGCTCAGCAATGGCTAGAGAAGGTATTGTTTTCGACGAAAAATTTGTTTTTGAGATAACGCCGAAAATTTGTTTTTTGGGTGTATTTTGACCTATCCTAGCAAGATCGTCATGACGTCTGTCTGTGTATGTGTGTGTGTATTTTTTTCTGCCCGTAACACGATAGCTCCTAAACCGCCGAACCGATTTTTATAAAATTTTCAGGTAAAATAGTGTTCGACACTTTAACGAGCTGATTTTGGTCAAAACCCAGTAATGTTAATGACAGGTTTTTTACAATTAAAATTTTTTAAAAATGCTAACTTTTTCACTGAGAATCGTATCAATATGCGGTTCATAATTTCGGAATATAGTTGACCACATTTTGCTCAATAATTTGTGTTATAACCAAAAACTTCGTAGGAGCTTTAGTTTCCGAGATATTTACAAAAAACTATTTCTAAGACTGATTATCATAGCTTCACTTGAACTTGGCTAATAGGCTAGCTAGGAAGGTATCAGATTCGTCATTGATCCATCTATTTTTATTTTACATCACATCTGAAGGATACAGTTGTTTAAGTTAGTTTTATGTGTAGGGAAGCGCTAGGAAGTCAAAAACGGGTTCACCTAAGGTAGTTTAGGAGAGAAGCATAATACCCTGTTTCCACCATCCAATGCATGCCCACCCCGATTCAAAAAACGCATCACGTGATGGCGCATGGATTTACACCTGTTTTAAATGCAGTGTCACCTGTTGCGTTTTTTTTAATCGGGATGGGCATGCATTGGTAGAAACAGTGTATAACAAATTAAACACTGGTGCAAATGGCTGATAATTATTCAAATATTTTGACAACAAATTTGGAGTTTGGCACTGACCTTAATTTTTGCTAAAAACCACAAGTGGGCTAGTTTTCCAATAGCAACAGGAAAAATAAAAGAATAGAGTAAATAACAAAGCCTATTTTTTCGTCAAAGACCAGGGGTGACGTTTCGGCTTATTATAAATAAAAATAGAAAAAATGTTTGTTTACTGTGATAGAAAATTCCTCTGGAAAATACCGATAATCCCGAAGAAAATTTAGCCATAATAAAGGATGGAGCACATAATGCTACTATGAGCCTGCCACCAAACACATCTAGAAAAAATATAAGACCTTCCGATATCTTTGATCCAGAATATGAACACGAACATCTGATCCAAAGATGTTGTTAGGATAAGAAGTAAAGTTTTAGGCAATCATTGTAAATTTAATATAATAAATGAGTTATTTGTATATCATTGTGGGTTCTACTACGTTATACCTCGCTCGCCCTATATAACGATTTTTTTGTATGGAAATGATTCTTTGGACTATTTTTAGTCGATTTAGATACGGGAAATTAAAAAAAAAGTATGGTTTTTTTTTAAATAATTTTTTAAAAAACGTTACATAGTGATTTTCTCTGACTTGTTTTGGTTGAAAAAAATCAATTTCTATCACTGCATCGTCAAATTTTCGACATAAATTTGTAAATTAGCTTAGGATTAATAATTTAACAATTTTAAATTAATTACATACCTAGATTTTCGTGTTTTTTCGCGGTTTTTTCACATAATTTGAAAATTTGTACACTTGACCTTCCCACAGATGTTTTGACACATTGATAGAAATTTTTTGCTGGGCCAACTGTTTCCGGGTCATTCGGCCATATCAAATTTCCCAATTCGATTTGCTTACGTTGACTTACCCTCAGATGCACCGTAAGCACTTAAGCGCGATCATGGGGTTAATCGCGATTAAGTCAATGTTGCTCACATACAAAACAACAAAGATTGAAAATGGATTAGCAAAGCCTTGTTACGGGGCATCTGAGGGTTAAAGGCCCAAATTATAGGAAATTATTTATTTAGAACTATTCACCAAGAATCGGCTGCGCCGATTCTTGGTGAATGTGCGGTAAGGTTCGGTTCGGTTCGGTTCCATTCAGTTCGGTTCGATTCGGTTCGGTTCAGTTCGGTTCGGTTCGGTTCGGTTCGGTTCGGTTCGGTTCGGATCGGTTCGGTTCGGTTCGGTTCGGTTCGGTTCGGTTCGGTTCGGTTCGGTTCGGTTCGGTTCGGTTCGGTTCGGTTCGGTTCGGTTCGGTTCGGTTCGGTTCGGTTCGGTTCGGTTCGGTTCGGTTCGGTTCGGTTCGGTTCGGTTCGGTTCGGTTCGGTTCGGTTCGGTTCGGTTCGGTTCGGTTCGGTTCGGTTAGGTTAGGTTCAGTTCGGTTCGGTTCGGTTCGGTTCGTTTCGGTTCGGTTCCGTTCGGTTTGGTTTAGTTCGGTTCGTTTTGGTTCAGTTAAGTTTCGTTCGGTTTGGTTTTAGGTTAGGTTTGTTGGGAATTAAAGTAATTCAGCAGGAGTCAGCGCAGCCGACGCCTGCTGAATTACTTTAAAACACAACCAACCTAATCTAAGATCGACCCAAACCGAACCAAACCGAACTGCTGAATTTCTGTAAATCATCATTATCATAATTGTTTCTGCATTTTTTCATTATAAATGCTCAATAGTCGATTTTGGACGATTTTACGGAGTCAAAAATGCGCGACAAATTAAAATGTTGGAGTAAAATATAAGGTCGAACGTTAGATTTCAAAAATATGGTGTAACCATTTTTCTATGCGTAAATACATTTCTAAAAAACCATAACTTTTTATCGCCTCTTGCCAGACAGTTGGTCACCTTATTTTTGGCTAAATTACCATTTATTTAAAGCTCAGTCGATTGTGAGCCGTCCCTCTCTTTCTCGAAATACGTCAAATAAATTATTTCTATAGCAATTTGTATGAGTTTTTACTAATTTTTTAATTTTGAAATTTCTAAAAAAAATGCGAAAAATCCGTATTTTTTTTTCTTGAAAACAGTATAAAACGACCTTAACTTATCATTAAAAAAAGAAACATACATAGTGATTTTCTCTGACTTGTTTTGGTTGAAAAAAATCAATTTCTATCACTGCATCGTCAAATTTTCGACATAAATTTGTAAATTAGCTTAGGATTAATAATTTAACAATTTTAAATTAATTACATACCTAGATTTTCGTGTTTTTTCGCGGTTTTTTCACATAATTTGAAAATTTGTACACTTGACCTTCCCACAGATGTTTTGACACATTGATAGAAATTTTTTGCTGGGCCAACTGTTTCCGGGTCATTCGGCCATATCAAATTTTCCAATTCGATTTGCTTACGCTGACTTACCCTCAGATGCACCGTAAGCACTTAAGCGCGATCATGGGTTTAATCGCGATTAAGTCCTTGTTGCTCACATACAAAACAACAAAGATTGAAAATGGATTAGCAAAGCCTTGTTACGGGGCATCTGAGGGTTAAAGGCCCAAATTATAGGAAATTATTTATTTAGAACTATTCACCAAGAATCGGCGCAGCCGATTCTTGGTGAATGTGCGGTACGGTTCGGTTCGGTTCGGTTCCATTCAGTTCGGTTCGATTCGGTTCGGTTCAGTTCAGTTCTGTAAGGTTCGGTTCGGTTCGATTCTGTTCGGTTCGGTTCAGTTCGGTTCGGTTCGGTTCGGTTCGGTTCGGTTCGGTTCGGTTCGGTTCGGTTCGGTTCGGTTCGGTTCGGTTCGGTTCGGTTCGGTTCGGTTCGGTTCGGTTCGGTTCGGTTCGGTTCGGTTCGGTTCGGTTCGGTTCGGTTAGGTTAGGTTCAGTTCGGTTCGGTTCGGTTCGTTTCGGTTCGGTTCCGTTCGGTTTGGTTTAGTTCGGTTCGTTTTGGTTCAGTTAAGTTGCGTTCGGTTTGGTTTTAGGTTAGGTTTGTTGGGTCTTAAAGTAATTCAGCAGGAGTCAGCGCAGCCGACTCCTGCTGAATTACTTTAAAACACAACCAACCTAATCTAAGATCGAACCAAACCGAACTGCTGAATTTCTGTAAATCATCATTATCATAATTGTTTCTGCATTTTTTTCATTATGAATGCTCAATAGTCGATTTTGGACGATTTTACGGAGTCAAAAATGCGCGACAAATTAAAATGTTGGAGTAAAATATAAGGTCGAACGTTAGATTTCAAAAATATGGTGTAACCATTTTTCTATGTGTAAATACATTTCTAAAAAACCATAACTTTTTATCGCCTCTTGCCAGACAGTTGGTCACCTTATTTTTGGCTAAATTACCATTTATTTAGCTCAGTCGATTGTGAGCCGTCCCTCTCTTTCTCGAAATACGTCAAATAAATTATTTCTATAGCAATTTGTATGAGTTTTTACTAATTTTTTAATTTTGAAATTTCTAAAAAAAATGCGAAAAATCCGCATTTTTTTTTCTTGAAAACAGTATAAAACGACCTCAACTTATCATTAAAAAAAGAAACACCCATTTTCAAGCATCGAGGTATAACGTAGTAGACCCTCATTGTGCTTTATTCTTGTTTCCACAACCTAGTAGAAAAAATATTGTACCTATATACCTAACTCGTGTTTAGTGAATTTTTTTAATCAGTTCGTGATTTTCTTTGGTAGGTCATGGCCAGTGGCCCTCAAAAATAGTTTTTGTAAATATAAAAAATTATGTGTCTTTAAATACCTAGTATAAGTCTTTAACTTATATTAAATATTTTATTTGTTCAAAATAGCTGATAATAATCTAAAAATAATCTAAAAATCCGGGTCACGTGATTTTAGTTGAATTTTCTCAATCGAATTGACTAGCCCCCGTTATATAGGGGTGGCGCTTCAGTCAGGAGGTTGATGTTGGGTCACTGCATCCTGAAAGCCTGGCGTCTCCCAGGGGTAGCGACACGAGTGTCAAAACCGTACTCAAAATTCCATAGACGTTCGTGAAAAATACTCATTTTTATACAGTCTGAGAAAAAAAAATGTTTTAATAAAACTTAAAAAGAACTCGTTTTTATACAGCTTAAGAAATAAAAAATGTGTACCTTGAATTTTTGGGTTACGAATATTTATTGTAGGTACGAATATTATTGTTAAAAATCATTTTCTTTTAAATATTATTTATGTTTTTTGTATAAAAATAATACGTAATAAATAAACAAACAGAACAGAAATACATTTGTATGTTAAATGTTTATTAATACTATATAATATATTTCTTTGTTTCTACGCTATTTTTTGCATTGTTTAGGTTATTTTACAAGTTTTTTTTTCCGTTTTTGCGGTGTTTTTAGGTTTTGTGGTTCTTTTTTAGACACGTTTTATCCCGATTTTTACATTTTATCAAGACAAAAAAAGCCCAAAAACAGTTCGAATTTTAGTTACGTTAGGCTTTAATTACTTATAATTTTATAGTACATTTTATATAAATATCTTAATATTATTGTTCGAAAGCACAAACTTCGAAAATCATTTTCTTCACACCGAAAATTGTTCGAAAATCATTTTCTTCAAACCGAAAATTGTTCGAAAACATTTTCTTCGAACAAAAGATTGTTCGAAAACGTTATCTTCGAAAGGAAAATTATTCGAAAACGTTTTCTTCAAAGAGAAATTTTTCGAAATCATTATCTTTGAACGAAAATTTGTTCGAAAATATTATTTTAAAATGGAAATTTGTTCAAAAACATTTCTTGGAAAACAAATTTTTCGAAAAAAAAATTTTTAGACCTGGCTTGCCAAACTTAACACAACTCATATAGTTCGAGTAATGGGGTCTTTTTCTAACAATTTTTGGGTGTGAAACCAAACCGAACCAACCGAAACCTATTTTCGAAAAATCATTTCCATAAATTAGCTTTCCGGTCCTCATTTTGGAAGGTTGAAATCGGTGTTACTCTAACCTTTCTCAATTGAGCACATCAGGGGGTATCTGGACCGGTTGGGATACATTTGCGATCAATTGACAAAGCTTAGGAAAATACCAATTTCGACCTTCCAAAAGGAGGAAAGTAGACAAATTTTCAGACAGTTTACGATCCCGGGAAAGAAGTCAGGGTTTTTTTGAAAAAATATGTTAGAAAGACCTTGCCCTAGTCAAACTATATGAATTGTGTAAGGTTTGGGAATCCAGGTCTAGAGCGTCTTTTTTCGAAAAACTTGCCTTCGAATTCTATTCGAAGAAAATGTTTTTGAACAACTATTGCTTACGAACAAATTTCCGTTCGAAAACAAATTTCCGTTTAATAAAATGGTGTTCGAACAAATTTCCGTTTGAAAAAAATGTTTTCGAACAAATTTCCGAAGGAAGAAATTGTTTTAGAACAATTTTCCGTTCGGAGAAATGGTTTTCGAACAAATTTCCGTTAAAAAAAAATGTTTTCGAACAAATTTCCATTAGAATAAATTGTTTTTATAAAAATTTCCATTCAAAGAAAATGTTTTCGAACAAAGTTCTGCGACCCGTCGTGTTGCTACCCAAAAGATACCTAGAGATGGTAAATAAAAATTCTTAGACCTTGAGTTTTTATTGGATGTTGATTTTTTTAAAACTTTTCTATGAGTGTGTGTGTGTGTACCTGATATTTCTTACTTCTACTTCTTTTGCAATCATTACAGTGTAGCTACTTTCGATCTTTGTTTGGACCTTTTGTTTTTCAATCTTTTGTATTTTCGACCTTTTGTACTTTTGTATTTCCGACTTTTTGTACTTTCGAACTTTTCTTCGCCGCCTGCTTTTTTTTGAACACTAATAAAAATAATAGTAGGTATATTATAAACCTGGGTCGTATAGTGTTTACTTTTAATCCCACGGCGGGAATTTTCATGCCCGACCGGAAGGAGGGCTATAATTTTCTAAGTGACTAAAAGGGACTTTAATGCCAAGGTTAATTTTTATATACTATAAAAATAATAATAATCATAAACTAAATAAATAGGTATTAACCCACCTACCGTACTGTAGTTTTAGCATGTCAACCCCCGTATATTATAAAACAGTGGGCAGTGATAGTTGTCATGGCATTACATTAAACAAAAGTCAGTCAGATGCTAACAAACAATGTGCAAAAAATAATATTTATTTCATAACAAACTAAATAAGTTTAGTCGAGAAAAACTTCAAATTACATTTCTCGAAGATGGAACAAACAAGGGACCAAAGAAAAAACCATATTCTTACTTTGTGATGGGCATGGAAAAGGCCACCGAAGAAAGCAGCTTTCAGTACCGAAAATGATGCAATAAACAGAATTTCTAAAATTTCACCGTTTCCTGGTTTACATTCTGGAGAAATCTAGAAAGTTAAAGGCTTCGTTTATATGGAAGCAATATTCTATGCCGAAGGACACAATAACAATCGAAACGAACCAAGTCATTAGCAAAGTTCAGTAAGCTTACAGCAAGCTGGAAGTAACAAAATAATCGTTATCGTGTATCTATCTTGATTCCTTTTTGTTTTTTGTATTATGATGAAATAAAATAATCCAAAAACCTATATTTTGCCTTTATGGTTTTAAAGAAATTACTTTTAATCACTGGGGACAAGAAATACTACCTTAGCCCATAAAAAAAGGGATTAAACATACACTTTTATTCCCTAGAGAGCATAAAAAATTTATTTAGAATATATATAAAACATGCAAACTATATTTTTGGTTTCTTGCGCTGTGTGGGTCGTAACACAGGGTCCTAATAAATATTGAAATCATAAAAACTTAGTTTTTTTATGTTTGATTATTTGGACAGTCAAATTTATATACCGGGTGTGACGGACAGTTCTTTACGTAACATTTGTAAACCATAAAATTTTTTTGAACATAAAAAAACTACGCTACTGACAGTGTCAGATTTGCGTTTTTCGTAAATGAGGTTATGTTTGGTGTCGCTACCCCTGGAGAGGCCAGGCTTCCAGGATGCAGTGACCCTAGGTTTATGGTCTGTCTGATTTGGTGTCCTTTAGAAATATAAATTTAACCACGCTTTTATAAATTCTAATAGATCTCGTCTATAAAAAACTAACTGAAACATATTTGATGTTCATATAAAAGATTTTTTTTAAACTCTCAAACGTATCTTGTTAGATTTTTGATTTTCTTTTGTATAATTCCAAAAAATACAAAAAACGGAACAATTTCGCTACAGTTTTCTATAACACAACTAGGCTACTGAAATGCCAAACATTGTTTTGAAATATTTCTTGTGTTTTAGCCGTAACTTTTTAAAAAAATTTTGAATAAGATGAATTAGCGAAAAACTGCTAAAATACGTTTGTTAAAAATGCTTTAAAACCCCACCTCGCAAAATTTCGACGCATTCCGCTTTCTCATTTTCTATTTCTATTAGGATAAAGATTCGGCCAAAAAATGGGATATCAGTGTTGTCAGATGGTAAGTTTTCGGGCGAAGTTTGGGTTGGATTTGGTCCTCGCTTAGGCACAAAAATTTTACGGCAAAGAAAACGAAGCGATTTTGTGTTATTTTTGTTTTTGATATTATGGAGGTTTTGTTATTAAATAACATGCTAATTTTAAAGGATGTAATTGCATGAGAAAAAAAAAACTTCATATAAACATATGTATGCATGTCCTAAACATCCTAACTTGTGAGATACAAGCTGTTTAAAGACTTTCAGAAAATCTCCTTTTTTATTAATATCTGTATATAATATATAATATATTTTTGTAAAGTTTTATATTCTGTACGCCTATATTAAACACTAAGTACCTATTAACATAATTAATATCTAATTTTTTTACAAAATAAAAACTCAAAAAAAATAAAAACGTACATTTCATCATACAACAGCACTGCCCCCATTAGTTAAAAGGCTGCAAGTAATTTTTTTTTGATTTAGGTTTTTGGTCTCGACGAATTTTCCATAATAAATAAAATTAAAAAAAAAAATAACTAACTGCTACTGCCTTATGAACAATTAAAACTTTGAAGTCGTTTTCCGAACCACACTTTCGTCACTTGCGCTCTTTTAACTACCAGGGGTAGAGCAGGTATGCCAATTTTTATATGGTAACGACTTTTTTAATAACAAACTTGATGCAGCAATATTATGTATGATCTTTTATCTTAATCTTAATTTGAATTGGACCTAATATCGATTTTTCAATCGGTTAATCGATTACTTAGTTATTTTATGTATTTTAGCACCAAAAATTATCTTTCGCAACTAAGATATGAGGCAAGTCCGTATCGAAGGGGAGATCAGGGAGATCAATCCCCACCAAAATAGCCAACAAAGTGTGTTAAAAGAGATTTGACAAAAGCAACGCAAATAAAAAAACTTGGACAATATTTTTATAACATTTTTTTAATCTCCCAATTTTTTCTTCTGGATATTGGTATTGTAAAAAGATATTATGAAGTTAGTGCCATTATCACATTATCTCCTTGATACATTATACTAATTTTAATACAACAGTAACGGTAACAATCAAACGAGTAACGCAGGCCTGGAGTTACTACATACAGATTTTTTAAATGTTCAATGTTTTAATTAGTTCGTTTGTCAAATATACAAAAATAAATATTAATAATTTGGAATAGGTACATCGGGCCTGTTGCCCAACCGGCCCTAAATTGTACCGGCCCACCGGGCATTTGCCCGGTTGCCCGCCTGTCCCATCCAACCCTGCCATGAATACATTTGACTAAGTGATGTGTTTTCCCAAGTTTCCTCTTGTTGAAAGGTAATCCTCTCTTTGATTGTTTGATTTTCCTAGATATTTTTATTCAAATCTTTATTATTTTAGGTTAGCAAATACTTCGAATTTTGTTATAAATAGTCACAATATGGAAACACATACGTTAGTATAGTTTAGTTTAGTTTAGTTTACTTTATTCGTACTTTTGTCATTTTTTACAATGAATGTACATGTCAAAATTTTACACTTATCAATACAATACAGTTTACACTTAACATAATTTTTAAAGTTAACAGTACACAGGTACAGACGATTAATTGATGTATAAATATAAATAAATAATATATAGAAAAAAGGGTTAGATCGCAGCCTTTTATAGGTTGTCGTTGAAAAATTCATCTGTTGAATAATATGATTTTTCTGTAAGAAACATTTTTAATTTATTTTTATATTTATTACCTTCCAGGTCCCTAAATCTATCTGGCAAGTGTTGGTACAACTTAATTCCTGAAAAGGAGGTTGACTGCTCGTATTTAGCTGTTTTGTGTTTAGGGATTGAGAGGTCTCCACTATGTCTAGTCAAATAACAATGGTGGCTAGCATTTATCTTATAGTTTTGTAGGTTGTTCTTTATAAATAAAAGTGTTTTGTAGATGTAAAGACTTGGTAATGGTAGAATTTTGTTATCTTTAAAGACTTGTCTACATGATTGGTTGTGCCTTAGTTTAAAAATAAGTCTCACTATTCTTTTTTGTAAGACAAAAACCCGCTTGCTGGCAATTGAATTTCCCCATAGAGTAATACTGTAACAGAGATGACTGTATACATGTGAATAGTAGATGTTAAGCAGAGATTGAATGGAAAATGATGATCTAAGTCTCAGAATTATATAGAAAGAACTATTAATTTTTTTACAAACATGACCAACCTGATGGTCCCATTTTAAGTTTTTATCAATCACAGTACCCAAAAATCTAGCCTTAGTTTCCATGTTTACCACAAAATTTTCAATAGTTATGTTTTTTCTATTGTTAAATAAGATACAAACCGTTTTTCCCAGATTTACTATTAATTTATTTTGCCAACACCAATGTTCGAAATCTTTAACAAGGTTTTCAATTTTGTTAACTAACTCCCCAAGGGTTCTGGCTGCAACCCCTACTGTAGTGTCATCCGCAAAGATAGCTAGGAATTCTGCTTTAATATGTTTCGGCATATCATTAATATAAAGGAGAAACAGAAGGGGTCCCAGCACAGAACCCTGGGGTACACCAGAATCACTTGAGTAGATGGATGATAGTAATTTATCTACTTTTACCTGGAATTTTCTATTTCTAAGATATGATGAAATCCATTGTAATGGTTTCCCTCTCACTCCCAGCACATGTAGCTTCCTGCACATGAAGTCAATGTCCAACGAGTCGAATGCTCGGGAGAGATCAAAAAAGATACCAGCCACTAGTAGACCCTCGTCCAGTTTTTTGTAAGTGAATTCAGTAAAAGATATTGTTGCTGTTTCAGTTGATCTTTCCCTTCTAAATCCATGTTGACAATCAGTAAGGATTTTGTTTTTGTTTAAAAACCCCCAGATTCTTTTAGCCCCTATGCTTTCATAGATTTTAGAAATTGTATTGAGTACTGCTATTGGCCTGTAGTTTTCGGGTAATGTATTGTCATCTTTTCCCTTGTAGATAGGGGTTGTTGATGCAGTCTTTAGTAAATCAGGAAAGATACCCTGTATAAAAGACTGATTTATCATGTGAGTCAGAGGCTTTAATAAATTCCAGCATGCTGATTTGATAATTTTTACTGGTAGATTGTCCACTCCTACTGAATGTTTATTTTTTAGCTTTTTTATTGTTTCCAATACCTCAGCCTCGCAAGTAGGATAGAAATTCAAATTGTTCAGGCAGGTAACACCCGTTGTGCAAGTTTCAGAAATCGTTTGATAGCGGTCTTCTAGACACTTTTTTGTTATAGTTGAGAAAAAGTTCCCAAATGTTTCCGCAATTTCGTTACTATTTGAAACCTGTTCCCCACCAATAATTATTTGTATTTTTTTATTTTGTTTATTAAATTCCCCTTTTATTAATTCCCAAAGTTTTTTATGTTTATTTTTTGAATTTAAAATATGTTCCTCATTGAACCCTTTTTTTGCCATATTAACTTGGTTTCGATGCTCTTTTTGTTCTAGTTTATATTGTTCCCATAATGAGTTATCCCGAGTATTTTTTGCAAGCCAAAATAAATTTTTGATATGTTGGCTAGAATTGATAATTTCCTGATTTACCCAAGACTTATTTTTAACTGGCTTGTATTTTTGTTTTTTGAGAGGACAGGCGACATCAACTGCCCATTTGAGAGTATTCATGAATTTTTTGAATGACTCGTCAATATCTTCTGTTAACAGAACATCTTCAAATGATTCGTTTCTTAAAAGAAGGTTTAAATCGTTAAGATTAGCAGTTAGGAATTTTCTGCTATAAGAAAACATTTCATTTGTTTCTTGTTTTAGACAAGTAGAAAATTTAAGGGAGATTGCCAAGTGATCTGCGATATGAGGCTGTGTGACCTCAACAGTGCAAGAAGCTGGATCCAAACTTGCTACCAAATAATCAATTTTTGTACTTACTAAGTTTCCATTCTTATTTTTACCTAACCTAGTGTGATCGTTACTAAATACAATTAAACTGTAACATTGAAAGAAATCACTGAGAAGTTGTTTTTTAATGTCGTTTGATAAATAATCAATATTCAAGTCTCCACAGAGAATTACATTTTTCGAGATGTTGTTGCAATAGTTCAAAGTGTCTGCTGCGGCTTTAAAAAACAAATCAATATCACCATCAGGTGTTCTGTAGATACTTAGTACTATATATGTCTGATGATTTCCTTTAATTAGCATGGCACAACATTCAAATATTAGCTCTGTAGTAAACTGAGATACATCTAAAGATTTAGCTGAGTAGATGTCCTTATTTTTTAGGTATATAGATGTACCTCCATGCTTGTGGTGTGATCTGCCATATGATGTTACAAGGCTGTATCCTTTTGGTGTAAAATGTTCAAGATTGTGTTTTTGACACCAGTGTTCTACAATACTTACAACATCTGCCTGATTCCCCTCAAGAAACAGTTCAATCTGATTGATCTTGTTCGTTATAGATTGTACATTTAAGTGTGTAACTTTTAATTCACTCTTGGCTATGTTTGATAAAGTTTTAATTTCCGACCTGCGTTGAGGAGTGGGGAGGCCACCATCCTGTGTCATAGTTCTCTGGTGTTTGAAAAAAACAGTGGGTGTCAGACTGTTTGCTAGTTGCCTCGTTGGGCTTATTTGAGGTTTGAACTTTGACATTTTTTATTGTTGTGCTGTATGGAACTTTATGGGCTATTACTTTGTTTTGTTGGGTACTGTCAGATTTTTTATTCTGCAAGTGTGAATTTTTAATTACCACACTTTGATGAATTGTAATCTTAGGCTTTCTAAGGTTTTCTAGCCGTCTAAGCATATCCTCGTTTTCCTTGACATAACTTAATTCTTGCAGTAAGGAGATATCAGGTCTGTCATGTTCGTTTATGTGTTTACTTGAAAGATAAATCTTGCATATATGTTTAATAAGTTCTTCTTGGCTGTGCATATCCCAGCTCACTTCCCAAGTAGCCCATTGGGAGGGTACTATCTGGGCTGCATCTATATAAGATGCACAAGTGCCAGCAAGTAGATTTTTCAAGTTTAGATTAAATTTTGCTATGAAGTTGTTAAGGACTGGTCTGTTGGTTGTTTTGGGACATCCAACTACTATTAACTGGGTGGATTTTGTTTGCTCAACAAGCTTTTTCATTAATCTGGTACAAATAGACTGATCCTTTGATGCATTGTATGAGCCCATAAATAGTACAACTTTGTCATTTTTCTTAAGTTTATTTGTGTAGCTGAGTGTTCGTTGTATCACATCATCACATGAACTACTTTTCAGGAACTGGTTGTTTATATTGAAGTTGTCGATGTGTTTCTTGAATGACTTCATGCTATTCACCATCGGTACATTAGATATGATAAGGAGTTGGGATTTGCTCGAACTACCTGGGTTTCTTGGATTTACATTATTGCATACTGTTTTGTTTTTCTCATACTGATGTGGAGATATGTCAGTTTGTGTGTCGGTTTGTGTTGACTTTTCAACCCATATTTTTTTAAATGCCCTTATAAATAGCAGGTCCTCTAATGCACTCTCATTAAGCTCTGTTTGTGTTTCTGTCATTGTAGCTAAGTCGCTGGAAGGAATGGTTTCAAAATTACATTGTGATTCACGGTGGTCATTTTTTATTTCTGTAAGGCCGCAGTAAAAATCTGTTTGTGAAGAGTTATTTTGCAATTCACAGTAATCGGTTTGGGTTGATATGGCTTTAATTTGTTTGACATTTGTTTGGCTGGACTGGTCAATATAGGTTTTTTCCTTGAAAATGTTTAGTTCCTTGTTCACTTTTTCGAATATTTGTTGCAGAGTAGAAATTTCATTTTGATATGCCAAAATTTGAGCATTTAGATTAGATTCCATTTCGTAAGCTTCGGCGGTAAAGTTCTTATGTTCTAGGGTTAGTTTTTTGATAAACTCATTTTTCTGCTCTATTTCCTCTTCTAGGACATTACACTTTATACTGTGCTCATTCCAGAGCTCAGAATCTTGACCTTCACTTTCACACAACTTTGAACAGTAGATCTTGTGGTCCTGTATGTGAGTCCAGTTTTTTAAGCGGTCCCAACATGACTTGTGTACGATTGCATTACATGTCACACAACAATATAGTTTTAGGTCCATTTGTCGGTGGCATTTATATTTTGGTGTGGACATATTTCTTGTTGCGTGATTTGATGTGCCTAAAGATTGGTTTTCCTTTTTGTTGTTTATTGTTTATGTAAGTCAGCTGATCATTTGTTATGATTTCAGTCAGCAAGGAATTGAAACAGCTGTTATTTCTTTAAACATTTAATACAATTTGAACGGTGCCATTGCGTAGCTAGAGAGTAAAGCTGTTTATAGCGCTTCGGATGTCAGTCAGTCCGGCCAGAATAAAATGAGACGCAAAAGAGATGGCTCAACTCAATCTGTCTCCATCTGTTTACAGCACTTTTGTCTTACTGGGTGGTCTTAATTTTTAGCACATTTACCATAAACATAATTTTAATATTACAAGAAAAGACGTTATCGTCTGGTACGTTTAACGAAATCGATTCCAGCCCGTTCATAATTCACACCCTTTTATTGGGTTTCTATTGTTACTGCTGACTCAACTCGAATCCGGCCCGTTCACAATTCACACTCTATTATTGGACTTTTATTGTTATCGCTAGGCTCAAACAGGATAACTAGGCACGTTTCATACACATTCTATATCAAAAAATAGAAATGGTGGCGTATCTTTTACTCTTTTTAAATTTTTTAATAAAACTGTGAGGAGTTCCAATTTTGAAGATTTTTGCAATTTTTGCAATGTCAATTGGTATTTTTGTAGGTTTCTAGATTCGTACGCACCTACCTAATAAAATAGGTAAGTACCTATATAATATAATAAGTATAAAAGTTTTTAAAAAATATATATTTTTAAGACAAATAAGGTATGGGGTTTTCCAGCAAAAAACGGCTTAGGAAGAGTAAAATATAAAATTAATACCTAATAATGATGAATTAAAAAATTATAGCACGCCACTGGACAGATAAAAATAGCGCTAATAGCTCTTTTGCGCCTCATTTTATTCTGGCCGGACAATAGGTACTTTTAGTTTGTTTTAACCTTTTTCAGAGCGATAGTTTTCCTCCACCTTCTACAAGATATAGATTTCCATTATTAAAACAAAACCCACAGAATATTTTTAAATAATGTGCTCAAACTAAACACACACAAAAACTGAAATTACATAAAAATTACTCAATTCAGCGGGAGCCAAATTTAAATTTTTTTAAGTACTTCGACAAATTCTAATTTAAAAAGACCCCTAATAACACGCAAGATAAAGACAGTTTTAAGGGTGCTTTCTCGCTCATCGGCTCGAGTTTTGGTTATCAAACTGCACTGGTGGCGCACAGTGTGCCTGAATAAAGTACAGTGAAACCTCTCCTTGGGGACACCTCTATTAAGCGGACACTCCCTTTAAGCGGACAATTTTTTTGGAACCAAGCTTTTCCCTATTTCTTTACATGTAAAATTCACTCCTATAACCGGACACTCTAATAACCGGACGCGGACAATTTTTTTTTGGTTAAAAAATTCTGAAACCTTCCTTAACCGGACGCGAACCACTGACAGCGGGACGGAGCGCTGCACGACATGGGCCTAAATATCATGTAGTATGTTGGCAACAACGCACTCTGCAGCCGGGGAATTACCTTTTAATGCTAAGACTAAATACTTCTGTCGTATTTACAACATAATTTATTCGACGGGGCCGTAACTGCTGTGTTTTATTTTTATTGTTCAATAGAGTGGTAATAGATCTCTTTGAAATGGTGCCTGGTAAAAAACTTCTTAGTTTACGTGAAAAAATGGAAGTTGTTAACGTTTTGGAGAAGAAAAATCTATCAGCACGAAAGATCGCTAAAAATTTAATATTGGAGAAACTCAAGCAGCGGAAATTTTTAATAAATATATGTTAAAATTTCGCAGTTCCCTCTCATAAGCGGACACCTCCAATAAGCGGACAAAATCGACGGAACCGTGAGTGTCCGCTTATGGGAGGTTTCACTGTATATAGATTACATAAAAATGGTTCCAAAAATTGATTGCACATTTTGAATATGGACTCTTTCCTGACTTCAAAGCCAATATATATATGAGCTGAGCCTCTTCTCGAAATTTTATCAATTTTTTGCTATTTTTCTAGTTAGTCTAGGCGCTGGCTCCTGTCACTTGTGACCAAATATGTGCACTCAGTTTGACTGCGGGGCTAAGCACCCATAGAAGTATAAAAAAATTTGGTCGTATGGTCGAACTTATGGTCGCTTGGCCGCCATCTTTGAAAATGGCCGCCAAATTGATAGATTTTTTGTTTAAGCGTATCTCTCTACTTAGTGGTCCAATTTTAAATTTTTGCCTGTGTTACTCCTTTTTTTAAAGATAAACAAATTTTATCATTGCATATTTTTTGATAAATCAAGTAGTTTTTGAGATATATTACAATTATTGGTATTTCCGCTCGCAAAAGCATTAAAATAATACCCATGCTCATTTTATTGTAGCTACAATATTCTTGACATTTGTTTTTTTTGTCACATAGAAGGCTTTAAACCTTTCACAGAAGAGGATATTGACTTTATGTTTTTAAAGTTTGATGGTTGGTACCCCTAGAGACTGCCTTAAAGAGGGTGGTTTCTAAAACTGTTTGCAGGATTATAGAAAAATTGAATTTGCAGCGAAACGATGCATAATCTTGGTATATCTCAAAAACTACTTGATTTATAAAAAAATGTGCAATGACAAATATATTTGCCTTTAAAAAATTAAAATCGGACCACTGGGTAAGAAAATACGCTTAAACAAAGAGATCTATCAATTTGGCGACCATGAATTCGACCACGTGACCAAACTTTTTTATACTCCTATGGGTACTTAACAAAGCCCCGAATCATTTTCTCGCGCCCAACTGTTTTAAAACACTGTTTTAATAAAATACGTCATTGATTGGTGACGTCACAACTCTGAAATGTCGTGTTATTAATGCTCAAAAACAATTGGAAACCCAATACCTTCTGTATTTCCTCCTAACAATTTGGTAACTTCCAAAAAAAGTTAAAAAGGTTTTGTTTTTTTAATTATTTATTGTTTCAGTTTAAATAATAACGTTTGAACCAATTTCAATGGTTTTGAAACTAGCCTTTCTTTAGTTTCAAACCAGCGCATGCGTTTTTTGCCTAAAGTCCACATGCTACTTTTTTTATATATTTTGTAATGCTTCTTTCTCACTCTTTTCGACAAAGACAGAAATAGAAGACGTTCGGTTCGGTTCATTGGACTAGCCATGGCAGCTAACTTCTCGTCCAAGACAGTTTTGATGTTTTCGACAAATCTTGCGTTCTAGACGTCTATTCTTGAAATCTTTCCCATAGGAACGTTCTACTGAAATCACACAATCCGTATTCTTGAGCTCCTATAGGAGAGATCACTTCTACTAAATTTTAAGAGAACTTTGTTCTATTGGGTCGACCCAGTAGAACAAAGGCATTTTGTGTTAAAAGCATTCACATTAACACCGAGAAAACAGCAAACCTTTATCGTAATTGTGTTCTTCGAGGTGGTCTCGAACTAGGAGCTAAAAATTGTGTAAATTTTCCCAACTTCACCTGTGTCTGCTAATTTGTCCTTTCGTTTAGTTACGTAAAAACAACTTTTTTCTCCTTCGTAACAATATAAATCTACTCTGCAAAGAAAAAAAAATGTACTTGCAAAAAATACCAATGTTACCTAGTTTTTTAAAGTTTTTAAATTCTCGTTTTTTGTTTGCATTAATTTACAGAGTGTAAATGGTATGAGTCATAAACTTTTTGAAGTGTAAACTTCTTTAGGCGCGTTTAGCCGTTTTTGTGGGTACTGAATTGAACCGAACCGAACCGAATCGGCTATGTAACGCTCATTCAGGTGAAGTCGGCTCGAGTCGACTAACTGTGAAAGGAATATTCAGCGGGCGATATGATGATGCAGATGAAAGCCAGTATTATTAATTTCACCTTGTTGAAGTTTACACTTCTGCCGTGTGGTCTTAAGCACACACAATTTTTTTTTATTATAAACTTTTGCTGTTTTATGTTATTAGAAACAGGTCTCTAGGCACATCATATCATTATTATATTAGCAAAAACAAAATATTTAAATTTTTAAAAATAATTTTATCACTTTATGAGATAACTTTGACTATCTCTTTAACTGGACATTTTCCCAAAAAAAACTCACATTTTCTAATCATAATGAAATAATCATTTAGCATTGCCAGAATTTATTTTTTTTAAATTTTTTTCCCTTACTCCTCAAACATTAATAATCATACATTTTAAAAACAGCACCTCCAGTTATATGAGGTTTTTTCTTATTTTGGCATCCTCTATCATACTGTGTACACCCTGCTTATTTTTATATTCTAGAAGGAAAAAAAATGTCGTCCTAAAGGATAATATGTCGAAACTTAATTTTTGCCTCTGAATAGAAATAGTAGAAATAAATGGAAATAAGAAAATTTCGCCGATCCCATATCGCCGCCGAACCAAGTTACCGCTGACCCATTTCCCCACCGGAAAAACTAGCCACCGCCGTGGTTTTAGTTTGAAATTTTATTCTGAATAGAAAATATTTATCGGTAAAACAATTTTTTAAATAATTGTAAAAAAAATTTCTTTCTGTTTTCACAAAGCAGTTTTTTAAATTCTTTTAATTTTTTTTTACGATTCTTCTTATTTTTTGAGGAAGATAGTGGTATCTGGACATAATTTAGGTTAGGGCGCCAAACAAATAAAATTAAAAAGAAGTAAAAGTGAATCGGCGAATTGTCCTGACCCCTAAAAGAACTGCACAGTAAAAAATGTTATTACTAAAACATTACCTTCATCCAGCTAATAGTACACATTGGAGCAGAGATTACTTTATTCTTATGTAGCCTAACAAATGTTACGTAACAAAGTTTAAAATCTCATCAAACTTTGTAAAACTCCACCCCTATACCCGCTATGTAATTTATGGACTGCCCTAAATCACAAGAAAAAATAATCACAAATTATAATTAACCAGCTTCTTTCTTTAGCTCACAGAATAGGAAATAGTCATGAAAATACTCCAAATAAGCCAGCTATCTAAGGAGCGTATTATCTCAGGCTTTGATTGGTTGGAATTTAAAAAAATAAATCTGGCAACATAAAAATTTTTTTTTTTCGAAAATTCAGTACGACGCAACCACAAATTTGTTAGGTGATCCGTGTTAATAGGGACTTATTGCAATAAGGTCCGGCAGTAATAGTACCGGGCACTATTCTGATAGTTTTCCATTAAAAACTGACAGTTCTTCTTTCAAAATTGAAATACCAAAGTCGAATTTATAAATCCAGTCGTTTATTTTCCATTAATAATGGCGGCACTATTAAGTTCGGCTCTTATACTACACAAAGGCCTAATTTTGAAAGAAGACAGCTGTTCTTATAATGTGAAACAGTCAGAATAGTGCCCGGCATAATTACTGCCTGGCTTTATTGCAAAAGTCCCTAATAAGTCCCAAATAACGAGGTATAGGATAAAGCCGGCTGTCTATTGAGCGTGTTATTCGCGTGGATTTTTTTTCTCACGCTTTGATTGGTTCAAATTTTTTGATTAACCAATCAGAGCCCAAGAAAAGAAAAATCCGGTCAGATAATACGCTCAATGGACACCCGACATAAGATTGTTCCCGCTCCATAATAGAACACTCACATTTTGTATGGTCGGGAATCGGACCCCTGAACTTATCAAACCAATGACGTCAAACGGTACGTCACTGTTTTAAAAGATTTTTAAAACAGTTGGGCGCGAGAAAACGTGTCCGCAGTCAAACTGAGCGCACATATTAGGTCACACGTGACAGGAGCCAGCGCCTAGACTAAGTAGAAAAATGGCAAAAGATTAATAAAATTTTGAGAAGAGGATCAGCTAGGATTTATATGAATATGGCTCTCAAGTCAGGAAATGTGCAATTAGTTTTTGGAACCATTTCTATGTAACCTATTCATTCAGGCACACTGTGGGCGTTAAACGCCTTCCTTAAAACTTACCCAATCACATAAATAATTTTTTGGGTACTAAAATTTCACCTAGTCTAACTACAAGGTCTTAGTTTGTAGTGCTTTGTTTTAATTTTGCACATGTTAGTGGGTTATTGGAATGTTTGTTTGTCGCGTCGTTGTGGTTGTGGTAAAGACTTCGTCTGCGCACTTGCCTAATGTCATTCCGTTGTGGAAATTAACCACTGCCACTTTCGTACACTACGGATCCCTTTCGTTATGGTAGTCCCAATTTTTATTGTTTAATTTTATAGATATTTTGTAGGGTGTTACCGATGACTTTTTGTCGCTGAAAATACCCTTCTGGACGCGACACACTTTAGCTTTAACGAACTGACATTTTATATTAAACTAATTTCAAAATTTTTATTTCTTTTTACAAAAGTGTAAGAAAATCATTTCACAAGAAAAATAATTTTAAACTTGTAAAAACATTTTAAAAAAAAACTAAAAATGCTTAAAAGATAACAAAAATATGAATTTGTAACACTAGGTACCACTCAGGTTTTGGTTGGTTGAAACCAAGGTTTTGGGAAAAACAAATTTAAAATATATTGTAAATATAAAAATAGCAAAATGTTATACAAGGACTTATTTTTGACAAATCATCAAGTCAGTCTTTTGTGTTCTAGATTCCTAAACTATCAGTTCGGAATATCACAGCTGTATAAACATTATGAACTCAGGGCTAAAATATTAGACAACCAAAAGTGCACTTTTGTTTGTGTACAGTAGTACAACTTAAGTATATAAAAATTATTTACCTTAATTATGTAAAATTTAGTGGCAACAATTAAACCAGGGTAATCATAAAAATATCAAAAATACCTTCACTGAAGATCTCAAACCTGCTAACTCACTCTCCGTACTCAGAGATGGTCAAAGGGGTGTACGTAGATGATGTACCAGGTATGGTCACAAGGGCAACTGAGCTACGTAGACGGTTGTAGATCTAGCAATGTGGCTATGATTCTGGAATATGTATGGCTTTACAATGCGTCTGGGATTGTGGCAGTATTTGTGGCAACGTCTATGGCAGTATTTGTGGCAACGTCTTTGGCAATGTGTATGACCACGTGTATGGTGACAGGAAGTCCTTAGGGAATCGACCTAAGACAATCAGAAAAATGTGCCTCAGTTTGATGCCACCAAAATCATCGGAAAATATATAAAAATATGCAGGAAAAATAGGAGATTATAATTATCAGATTTTGACTCACCTAGCGATGGAAAACGGCCGACTGGTTCTCAGGCTTTGAGCGGCGAAGTTATTTTAAGGTTAGGCGTGACACACCAAATTCAAAAATACGAAAAAAATCAGGCTATGCCTTTAAATTCAAAACAACAACATCACGTCTAACTTCTTTAAATTGAATAGCTTATTTAATCCCGAAAATATGATTCGGATTGCCCCATTTAGGCAAAAATCTTAGCTTTTCAAAATGTGAGATCCGCTTCGCTCAAAAGCCATGGAAAAAAGGACGATTTCCCGCAGAAAAATGGAAAAGATCCACAAACGTCAAGAAATGTCAAAATTGTCAAAAGAAAGTGGTAAGCCCGTAAATTGCAGTAAGCCAGTGAAGTATTTAATCAAGTGATACCCCGACGTTCCAACTATCCTTAAACTTAAATTGTACTTGAAGATTAATTACTAACATTATTTTTACATATGAATAATCACTCCATGTACTTTCCTAAACTTTCAATAAACTAGAATGAAATTATGTTATATTTGCAGAGTATTAATTTTCATGTTACAAATAAAAATGATCATCATATGTCACAGAGAAATACAAAAATCCCTTAAAAAGTTAGATACAAACAAACCAATGGATCCAGATGGCATTCCCGCGATAGTACTCAAAAATTGTGCTAGCGAACTCACCCCAACTTTCGCAAAATTATTCAATTTATCTTATAGGCAAGGAGTATATCCATCATCATGGAAGTCTGCCGCAGTACAACCATTCCAAATAAAGGAAAAAATACAGATCCGTTAAACTCTAGACCAATTGCTCTACTTCCGGTGATATCAAAAGTAATGGAAAGAGTTGTGAACAATCACCTAACCAAGTACTTGGAAAAGTACAAAATTATCAACGACAAGCAATACGGATTTCGAAAATATAGGTCAACTGGCGATTTACTTACATACGAAACAAGAACAATTGCCTTAGATATATCTAAAGCATTCGATAAAGTCTGGCATGAAAATCTGCTCAACAAGCTCAAAGCAACGGGATTGTCGCCGAGACTTTGCACTTGGTTTGAAAGTTACCTTAAGGATAGATCCATTTATGTTGCACTGAATGGCCGGAACTCCAACTCTTACCAAATAAATGCTGGTGTGCCACAGGGAGTAATCCTTTCGCCAACACTTTTTCTGATTTACATAAATGACCTCATAGATAAAACAGTAAATCCACTTTATTGCTTTGCAGATGATGGCAATGTAGTCTCCTCAGTCATACCACCCACATGTCTCTCCGCAAGTGAATTCCATTACCTTAGACTAACTGAAATATCACAGATAAATAACGACTTGGAGATAATAGAGGACTGGGGCAACAAAAACCTTGTACAGTTCAACGCGCAGAAAACCCAAGCAGCCCTGTTTTCAAAAAAGACCAGCACCGGTGAGCCAAACATCATGCTATCTGGAAGTGCTGTCGCATTGCAGAGCCAGTTGAACATCTTAAGAGTCACTGCAGAGACCAACATGTCTTGGCACAGTCACGTGGCAGATATAGCTAAAAGAGCGTCCCAAAAGCTTGGGGTGCTATTTCGTACAAGACATCTGTATACACCAAGCCAACTGCTGACACTCTACAAAGCCCAGATTCGACCAACTATGGAGTACTGCTCACATATATGGAGAGCGGCACCAAAACATACCTTAATGCGTTTGAACACTGTGCAAAAACGAGCTATCAAGCTGATCAATGACCCCGCACTTACCCGTAGCTTGGATAGTCTCGAACATCGAAGAACTGCGGGCGATCTATCTCTCTTCTACAGGTATTATCACGGAAAATGCTCTGAAGAGTTGGCACGTATGATCCCCCCGGGAGTAGCACCTACTAGGCGAACACGTCAAACAGACGGTAACCATCAATTTATTATCAAAATAGAGGCACCAAGAACCTCATTATATCAGAATTCATATCTCTGGAGAACAGCATCGCTGTGGAATAAACTCCCTGCGACAGTTTTCCCTGCAGGTTACAACCTGAACCGTTTTAAAACCAACACACACCAACATTTCCGCGCACTTTCCGCTTCTCGAGCGTGATAGGGATCTCCTTGCGAGTGCGAATACACGTAAAAAAAAAAAACAGGTTTACCAAAAGATGGTGCATACAGGTATTAGCTTAGCGGTGAATCGAAAACGCTAAGGCACCCGAACACAACGTTACACTTCAGTGCACTGGTAAATATTAATAGAAAACGTCACAACAGAGTTTACTAACCTGACAATTCGTGCTAAGTTAAAAAGAATATTTAACAACAAAGACAACCTGTTGAAATGTCGAGAGACTCTGAGAGTGTTCTGGGGACAATTTAAAAATGATTAAACAGGTACTGTTAAATTTATTTACAGGTACAACCTCAATTTACCTAACTCAAATTTCCTAACTAAAGGCCAATTTATATACAAACACGGTAATATTTTAAGGGGAAAATCTAGATCTAAGATCCAAATTACAGGGTTAATTTAACGAGAAACATCTTTATTAAGAAGGTTATTTTAAGCGTAAAAATGGGCAAAATCTGAGACAAAAGGGTAAGAAAAATCCTATTGTTACACCCCCCCCTACCAAATGAAAAGTTAGTTATAACTTTTCTAAATCCGAATCGTCTGAAATATCAGTACGATCTAATAAGTCTCTCCCGGGACGAAGATCCTTCACATGCCATTCTCCCAAGGACTTGCCTTTGGAGTCTATCAATTCATACGAAACCGAACCCAAAACTTTATGAACGTTATATTTTTCTCCTAATTTTGAGGAATAATAATTTGATTTATTCGAAAGAGAAAAATCTTTACGAAAAACCTCGTCTCCGACTTTAAATTTAACCGGTCTACGATGCAAATTATAATGGTGAGTATTCTTAACATGTTGTTTCTTTATTTTTTTCTGGATATCTTCGTATATCTCTTCGAAAGCGCTCTTTCGTACAATTCTTTCTTCAGATCTATCGACATTAACATCTTTAAGTTTTTCGGCATCAAAAACATTATGATATTTTCCATTTCCGACATATTCTCTACCGTAAACGACATAATAAGGAGTATATCCATGAGTTTCGTGTACGGAAGTCACAAAAGCGCAAGTAACAAAAGGCAAACGCGTACACCAATTTCTTTGGTTTTCTTTTATATAACACGATAGCATTTGCTTAATTGACCTAGTATTTCTCTACGTAGGATTATTTTGAGGATGATGGCGATTATTATAGAAAATGTTCACATTATAGTCGGCACAAAGTTTCTTAAATTCCTTGCTAATTAATTGGCTTCCGTTATCAGTAATTAAATACTTAGGTGCTCCATGCACAAGGAAACAATGATCCTCCATTGCCGCATAAATGGATTTGGCGGTAGCTTTCCTAAGTGCAAAAGTCAAAATATATTTACTAAAATAGTCGCAAATGAGCAATATATATGCAAATCCTCTGTAACTCAATGATAGCGGTCCAATTAAATCTGTGCTGACCATCTCAAAAGGGCGACTTATTGTAGGTCTAAGACAAATGACACATTTCTTTATATATGAAGTAACGTCAGCTCTCATCTTTGGCCAGTAAAACTTTTGCGCCATGCGTTCATACGTTTTAAAAATTCCTTGATGACCTGAATGTTTGGAATCATGACATTCCTGTAAGATTTTATCTCTATGTTCCTTTGGCAAGACAATTTTCCAATACTCAGCATCTTCTGACAACTCAGGTACTTTGCACTTGACATACTTAAAAATACAGTTATTATTTACTCTCCATTTTGGATATAACAAAGGATCTTTCAAAATCCTAGTTCTCATACCAATATACCATTTATATTTAATATCATTAAATTCAAAGTTCAAAGTGTTAAAAATTAATCTGCCTGAGACATTGATTTCTTGAATATCCTCATTCGAGGGTGTTGCATCGACATCTGGAACAGTTCTACTTAGCATATCAGGTACGACATAATCTTTACCTTTTCGAAGACGAATTTCAAAGTCGTATAGTTGTAATTTCACTGCCCAACGACAAAGTCTACCATGAGAATTTTTAATATTGTCCAACCAAATTAGAGAATGGTGATCCGTTTCAACGGTAAATTTAGCTCCTACCAAATATGGTCGTAACTTTTCTAAAGCCAACAACAACACTGCTAAAAGTTCTCTCTCTGTAGTTGTGCAAGTTTTCTCTTGTTTAGTTAAAGATCTGCTTAAATAATAAATGACACGTTCTTCACCATCAATGGTTTGTGTAAGGACTGCACCCAATCCATAGGCACTAGCATCTGTTTTAACATTCAAAGGATGATTAAAGTCTGGAGAATTCAATAACGGTGCTGAAACTCAACATTCTTTAATTTTCCTAAAAGGAGCTTCACAATCTGGTGTCCATTTCCAACGTTCTTTCTTTCTTAAAAGTTTGGTTAGTGGAGCTAATACTGATGAAAAATCTGGTATAAAACGGCGATACCATGAGGCGGTTCCCATGAAAGTTCTAATTTCTTTAACATTTTTAGGTGATGGAATATCTAAAATTGCTTTGACTTTCTTCATATTTACACGTAATCCTTTCCTATCTATGGTATAGCCTAAATAGTCAAGTTCTCTTCTGAAGAATTGGCATTTATCTTTGTTCAAAGTAAGACCTGCCGCAATCAAACGGTCTAACACTTTCTCTAATATTTTCATATGCTCGGTATACGACCTAGAAATGATAATAATGTCGTCTAAATACACGAATATGTTTTCTTCCAGGTCAGCTTGTAATACTCTATCAATTAATCGCTGAAAAGTAGCAGGTGCATTGGTCAAACCAAAGCAGTCTCTTGAAATGAAAAAGTCATTTACCAGGGACTGTAAATGCCGTATATTCCCGACTTTCTTTCTTTAAAGGAGTCTGCCAAAAGGCTGACTTAATATCTAAAGAACTAATATATTTTGCACCTTTAAGTCTGTCTAGAATGACTGATACGTACGGTATAGGATATGCGTCTTTCTTTGTCACTTTATTCAATTTTCTAAAATCTGTGCAGAACCTTCTAGAGCCATCGCTTTTAGGTACTAAAATGATAGGACTAGACCAAGCACTGTTAGAAGGTTCTACAACGTCCTGATCTAACATAGTCTGAAGTTCTTCATTAATTTGTTTCTGTACTATGGGTGATACGGGGTAATATCGTTGTTTTATTGGAGGTGAATCTACTATGATTTCATGCTCTAACATATTGGTACATCCTAATTTATCTCCCATCTTTAAAAACTTCTCCTCAATAAAATTCTGAAATTCCTGTTTTTGTTCTGCCGATAAATCCGACTCTGATTCTAAAAATGTAACGTTCATTCATTCATTTCTTCCTTATCTGAGAATTTCCATATGTCTTTTCTTAAATCTGGAACTATTCCCATAGATTCCCAAAAATCAAATCCAAGTATAAGTCCATGTTCAAACTCTGGTAAAATTAAAATTTCTATAAGTTTTATTCGATCCATTAGTCTAACTGGAACGAGAATTGAACCAATGCTCTGAGAAACAGAACCATTTGCAACTGTACATTTAGGTTGATTTTCTGTATTTACAATATCAGAATTTTTAATCAAATCCCATCCTTTTCTTCCCAAAATCGTTCTTGTTGCACCGGAATCGAGCAATCCGAGCATTTCTTGGCCTAAAATAGATACTTTCAAGTAAGGTCGTTGATCATTTTCAACATGACTTAAAATATAATCAATAATAACTTTATTTGACGAAGAGAGATCACTAGTAGTTGAGTTTAATGATAAAAACGAGCCAGCTAACCGACCATTTAGCGATTCGGTGATCCGTTTCCCGCATTATTACTATTGCATCTAGGGCAGGTTGTTGTGGTTTTCCCAGCATAACCGCATCTGTAGCAGTGTTTTCGTTTGGGTCTAGTACATTCTCTAAAAGTGTGTGATGAGCCGTCACAATTCCAACATACTATAGCTGATATATTAGCTCTAGAAGTATCTCTATGTGTTTCTCTATTTCTGTTAGATTCTCTATCTTCATTAGGTTCTCCATTTCTATCGACTCTTCTTTCTGAATTGCTATGAATATCTCTATTGGTGTTTCTATTTCTGTTAAAATTATTATTTCCGAATGACCTATTTTCTTCACTATTGTATCTATTGTCTCTGTCTCTATATCTGTTGTTCTCTATATTCCTATCTTGGTTTCCGTGAACTCGGTTACTGTTGTAATTATAATTACTTCTGCTCCCATTTGAATGTTGATCAAACCTATTTCCTCTATCTCTGTTATCATCACCATGATTTCTATATCTATTTCCATTATCTCTATTCCAGTTTCTCTGATCATCTCTACGTTCAGGGCTTCTAAAATTGTTCCTTTGGTTTGCTCTTGAACAAAAGTAATCTTGACAACTAGTGGATGGTTCTACATAGGCCAAATCAGGTTCGACAAATGTTCGCTTTCGCCTAGAAGAAGCGTGAAATCTATCAATTTGGATTTTCTTTTTCTCCAGTAGAATGCAAAGTTTCTTCAATTCCTCCACTGAATCGACTTCAACAAGTCCTAGCTTAAGTTGATAAAAAGGTTGAAGGTTCTTAAGAATTATTTTTAATTTTGTAGCTTCAGGAAGTTTAATTGGTAATCTTCTAGAATAATGCTGCATAGCTGCAAAATAAAGTCCAATGTATTCATTATTTCCTTGCTGTATGCGTTTCATTTCTTCAAAAACATCTTCCTCATAATCTGGATCTAAAAACTGTTTCTTCAACGCTTCAACCAGTGAATCCCAATCGTGAAATTCAATATCTCTATTAGCACTATACCACTGGTACACTTCATCATCAAAAAGGTCAATAGCTGAGTTAAAAAGTTTTTCTATCGGCATGTTTCTTGCAATACTCAAAGCCTCAACTTTCTCCAAAAAAAGCAACAATTGTCTATCAGATGGTCCTCTATATTTCAATCTCCAGTCAACGACAGGAACAGGTCTTAATCTTGAAGTATATTCTCTTATAGGCTTTCTTGAACCAGCGTTCTCAAAATCTGAATCACTATCGGATGATTCTTTTGAATCTGATTCATCAGCAACCAACAAGGATGTGTCTAGTGTTGATGACATTTGTTTCTTAATCAATTTAAGTTTATGGGCAAGGGTTTCTTGTAAAACTAGAATTTGGCTTAAAACTTCGCATCGCTTCTTATTAATTGCATCCTTATCATCCTGTCCACTAGGTTTGACTCTATCTATTCTTTTCATTATATGTTGAATCTTTGTCTCAATCTTCAAATGTTTGCTTGATCCTTCAGGCGTTTTTAATTCATTAATAAGTGTGGTTATCTCTTCGATCTTCTTTCCACTTGCATCCAATTCATCTCCAGCAGCCAATGAGTAGTTTGGATAGGTTAATGATCTTCCACTTCTTTCCAGCTTCAATAATCTTCTAAGAGTATGTCTCATATCCTCAAACTTCCCAACTTCACTTTCAAATCCTCTAAGTTTTAACTCGTACGTTAACTCCTCTTTATTCAAATGATTTGGCCTAATATGATATGAGTCGGACATCTTGATTATTCTAACTTTCACTTTCTCACAAAAAAAACCTCACCAAACCGACCACAAAATAAAAAATAATAAATCGAGAAAAAAAACTGCGCGCAAAAATGTTGTAAGTTTGGGAAACGATTTAAAAAAAATTGGGTTGCAACAAAACAAAGGGGGGGAGTAATCAAAAAAAAATCTTTTGCAAAGACCCTAACTCAATTTCCCAAGAGATGACCCCTTAATAAGAATTCCCTTCAATTCCAAACAATCAATTACAGAAATAAAGCAAAAAAAAAATTTTTGTAGAGAACCAGAACTGCAAATGTTCATCAAATCTTAGTACAAAAAAAATATATCGAAAATGTAACCAGCTATCTCCAAATATGTGAAATTAAATCAAAAACAGATTTTAAAAAAACTTAAATTTAAATGTTGCCGTCATTGAATGACCCCGAATAATATTGTGAAAGACCCCCAAGGTGATCAATAAAAAAACTGATTTAAAAAAAAAATCCAAAAAATTTTTCTGTCCTTTTTTGGAAAAGACCCCAAATGAGACCAATTGAAAAGAAAAATCAAAAGAAAACTTGAAAAAAAAGAGAAAAAAATGTCGCCCGTTTAAAAAAATTCTTTTTTTTTTGGAAAAGACCCTTAAGGTGGTCAATAGAAAAGAAAAAAAAATGTGTAAAGACGCTAAAAATTTTCCTCTTGGGAAAGACCCCCAATGTGAGCAATGAGAAAGGAATAACAAAATAACTATCTAGCACTTTTGGAAATAGGTTCTAAACTCTTTTTTCCTTTTGGGAAAGACCCCCAATAAATGAAAAAAATAAAACAAAAAATTTAAAAAAATCTTTTAAAATAGCTAATGCTTAAAAAAAATAATTTGTGAAAGACCCCCAAGATTCAGGGTAGATCCACTCGAATAAATAACTTGACTAAAAAATCTTTGAATTATGCATAAAAAATAATTCTGAAAAACCCCAAGGCAGCTTTAGCCCTAAATTAAAAATGAGAAGAAAAAACAAGAAAAGAGAATAAAAACTAATTTTATGAATTTTCCCACTTTAAATCTGGAAGTACCCCAAAAGAAATTGTGTGGGAAACCGAAAGAAAATTTATAAAAAATTTGAATGACCTCCAGCCCTTTTGTTTTGGAAAAAAGGAAGAAAAATTAAAAAAAAAATTGTGCACAGACCCACAAACAAAAAAAAATTTGTCTCAAAGAAAGAAAAAAAATTTGAAAGACTTTTGAAAATCAACGACCTGCTTTCTCAATACAACTTCAGGGGATAAGATATTGGGAAGTCGGTTTTTTAAAAACACATGTTTTGCAAAAAAATATAATATTTCTACGCTACTGAATAATTGAAATTGAGCTTTTAGACACCCTGTTGTATATTTGTTTTGTAACTTGGTTGTACCTAATGGAAAACATTTAAAAAAACACAAAAATGAAATTTAAAAAAAAACAGAAATAAAATTTAAAAAAAAAATCACTGACCATTTTTCTTCAGGGCCAAAATGAGATCTACTCAAACGGACACTCAAAAAACATACATGCTAATGAGATCTCCAAGACACTGAAAACTAAAATAGTCTATCTTTCTTCGCAAAACCAAAATACTGATTTACTCTGTTTTAGATGTCGCAGAACCCCAAAAAACAACAAAAAAACAAAAAAAAATTGCTGTCTGGCCAAAAGAAGTCTTATTTAAAACATGACAGCAACAATGACAACAATATTTTACAGAAATTTACTGAGCCATTTATGTATACTTTTTTGAAAATTTGTACTCTTATTTCTATTTTTTTTCTCTAAATAGTTAACACCGAACAAACACACCACAAAAAAATTACAAAAAAAAATTAAAAAATTTTGTAGTTTAAGCAATTTTTTCCAAACTGCCTTAAAAAAAAACACCAAAAATCTGCAGACTAGTATAAGAATGACAAACACACTAAAATTTTCTGTCACCAATCACTAATTAAAATTTTCTTTTATAAAGAAATGTGATTTTTCTTAAAAAAAAAAACACAATCTATTTGCATCTGCCACTAAAAAAAAAATTGTTTTATCTGATGCTTAAAAATCAAGATTTCAAAATCACCCTATACAAAATTGGGTTTTTGCCACACAACAAAAAAAAAAGATTTGTTTAATTAAAATATTGCAGGGTCAACAGTTAGCTTGTGAATTCCAAGACTGCTTGTGTAAAATCTGCCAAAAATAAGCAAATAAAATTAGAAGAAACACAAAAAATTTTTTACTTGGGCGCCACTGAAACCTTTCAAACCTTGGGTAAGGTGGAAAGTCTACACACTACATGGCACTAATAAAAAAAACAACTTACTATGGATTTTTCCAAAAATGGAAGCACTAATCTCCTCGGCTAGTGTTTGATCTAATTTCACTAAATGATTCTTTCTCTAGGGAGTGGGTGGACCCATTTATTTTTAGAGAATCTTCCTTACCACCAATGAGCGCCAGGTAATTTTCCCCTAGGCTCCCCTCAAAAGTTCACAAAAATTACCAAAAGGTTGGAGCTATTTTAAAAATCAATAGTAATTCATTATTCAAAATTAATTTATGGTAATCAAATTAAAACCAATGTTTTGGGAAAAACAAATCTAAAATATATTGTAAATATAAAAATAGCAAAATGTTACACAAGGAATTATTTTTGACAAATCATTAAGTCAGTCTTTTGTTTTCTAGATTCTAAACTATCAGTTCGGAATATCACAGCTGTATAAACATTATGAATTAAGGGCTAAAGTATTAGACAACCAAAAGTGCACCGTTGTTTGTGTACAGTAGTACAACTTAAGTAAATAAAAATTATTTACCTTAGTTATGTAAAATTTAGTGTCAACAATTAAACCAGGGTAATTACAAAAATATCAAAAATACCTTCACTGAAGATCTCAAACCTGCTAACTCACTCTCCGTACTCAGAGATGGTCAAAGGGGTGTACGTAGATGTACCAGGTATGGTCACAAGGGCAACTGAGCTACGTAGAGGGTTGTAGATCTAGCATGTGGCTATGATTCTGGAATATGTATGGCTTTACAATGCATCTGGGATTGTGGCAGTATTTGTGGCAACGTCTATGGCAGTATTTGTGGCAACGTCTTTGGCAATGTGTATGACCACGTGTATGGTGACAGAAAGTCCTTAGGGACTCGGCTTAAGACAATCAGAAAAATGTGCCTCAGTTTGATGCCACCAAAATCATCGGAAAATATATAAAAACATGCAGAAAAAATAGGGGATTATAATTATCAGATTTTGACTCATCTAGCGATGGAAAACGGCCGACTGGTTCTCAGGCTTTGAGCGGCGAAGTTATTTTAAGGTTAGGCGTGACACACCAAATCCAAAAATACGAAAAAAATCAGGCTATGCCTTTAAATTCAAAACCACAACATCAGGTCTAACTTCTTTAAATTGAAGAGCTTATTTAATCCCGAAAATATGGTTCGGATTGCCCCGTTTAGGCAAAAATCTTAGCTTTTCAAAATCTGAGATCCGCTTCGCTCAAAAGCCATGGAAAAAAAGACGATTTCCCGCAGAAAAATGGAAAAGATCCACAAACGTCAAGAAATGTCAAAATTGTCAAAAGAAATTGGTAAGCCCGTAAATTGCAGTAAGCCAGTGAAGTAGTTAATCAAATGATACCCCGGCGTTCCAACTATCCCTAAAATTAAATTGTACTTGAAGATTAATTTCTAACATTATTTTTACATATGAATAATCACTCCATGTACTTTCCTAAACTTTCAATAAACTAGAATGAAATTATGTTATTTTTGCAGAGTATTAATTTTTATGTTACAAATAACAGCTTAACCAAAAGATGGTGCATAGGGCGAGTCTGTAAAGTAATCTAATTTGGCTCACCGATTACATCGGTTTTTTGACATATGACGTTTGACGTTCATTTGACATTTTCATTCGGTGAGTCCGATGAACACCAGAAAATAAAAAAGAACGCGATGAATCAGAAACCTCGCTTTTTTCGATTTTGATTTATTTTCTAAAAGATTCTCTGCATTAATACATGGAAACAACATTTTCAACGTAACCCTCAATCCTGGCATGCCGCGGTCTGATGATTGATCAAAATTTTAAAAACAAAATAAAAAACAGGATTTGTTTTTTCATATTTTATAAGTGTTTTAATGTTATTTAAAGTTTTTTTTAAGCTTTTGTTACGGTAGGCTTTTGTGCCTTTGTATAGATTAGGTTAGGATTAGGATGAGGAATTTTACTTGAAAAATTTACTCTAATTTAAAACAACTAAAACTCATTTATTTTAAAAATTCATATTAGCATATAAACTTAGCATAAAATAATAATGATAAAGGGCTCTCGAGATTAAGTTCTTCTGCTCTTTAGAATAAATTAATAATAAGTTTGTAAAATGTAAATGATGTTATAACAATTTTAACTCGTATATAAATAAAGAAATTGAAATTGAAATTAACGCCAGATCTTCATCATCCGAGTCTTGAGTCACTATTTATATCTTTTAAGATAACCATCGAAACTTTGTTTACCACACTGTGGAGCATTTCACAAAAAAAACAACAAAAAGATATAAAATTACACAGCCGAAAAAAAAAAACACAAAAAACAGCTGATTTTGACGTAATTGAGATTCATCGAAGATTGCTCACCGACTCTCAGGGTCGGTGAGCATTGATGCCATCAATTGGTGCCTTGGTGAAATTCATCAGATAATTTACGAACCCGATGGATTTCAACGAATTGCACTGATTAATTTAAAAACTTGATTGTTGTCATCGATGAGCTCATCGATGCCTTTACGAACTCGCCCATACAGGTATTAGCTTAGCGGTGAATCGAAAACGCTAAGGCGCCCGAACACAACGTTACACTTCAGTGCACTGGTAAATATTAATAGAAAACGTCAAAACAGAGTTTACTAACCTCACAATTCGTGCTATGTTTTTAAAGTGGAAAAGCAAGCACAAAATGCGAAAACAAAGTCAAAAAGAATATTTAACAACAAAGACAACCTGTTGAAATGTCGAGAGACTTTGAGAGTGTTCTGGGGACAATTTACAAATGATTAAACAGGTACTGTTAAATTTATTTACAGGTACAACCTCAATTTACCTAACTCAAATTTCCTAACTAAAGGCCAATTTATATACAAACACGGTAATATTTTAAGGGGAAAATCTAGATCTAAGATCCAAATTACAGGGTTAATTTAACGAGAAACATCTTTATTAATAAGGTTATTTTAAGCGTAAAAATGGGCAAAATCTGAGACAAAAGTGTAAGAAAAATCCTATTGTTACAAACATTTTTAATTTCTTGAACTGGATAGTTTGCGATCAATTGATTAGAGTTCAGTGTGGTTAGGTTAACAGGTTAGGATCAATTGATAAAGGCCCCACCGATTGCGACCTCCCAAAATGAGATAGTTTTTCGAAGAGTTTTCTGTTTGAAGAAAATGTTTTTGAACCAAACGTTATTCAAAGAAAATGTCATTCAAAAAAGATGTTTTTGAACAAATTGTTTAAAAAAAATGTCAATTGAACAAAACATCATTCGAAAAAGATGTTTTTGAAAAAACTATAATAAAGCAATTACCACAGAACAGAAATTGATATGTTGCATTTTTTTCCAGTTTCTTTTCTAATGAAACTGCTGATGAAAACCGAGATGGTAGTACGTCGGAATAAGTGTCGCCTTACCTTTTCTCAAAATAACTCGCTATAAAAAAGAGTTGTTTTTTAGGCACATATTTTTTGTAGGTTTTTGTAGACACACCTTTAATCTTACTAAAAGGGACAAAACCACCGTCCGTCGTAGGAGGCAGTAAATACAAATATATTTGCAAGAACTTTTAAATTCAGGGAAAATTGAAAAATGTAGAGTAGCATAACCAAAAAAGCTATTTTAGTTCTGGCCATGGTTACTACCCTAATTAAAACAAATGGGTAAAAATAAACCCACTGATGGGGTGCATCTTAATTAATCCCCAAAGTAAGCAAATTGTCTCCCCATCAAAGCAATAAATCGAGGGATTTTTCAAAAAAAGTCCAAAATATCCTTATCCAAATAGAGCTCTGTTACTTTTTTACAATATTACTACCAATTTTTCATAAACAAAGGAACTAAAATTATATTTACTTTTTTATATACAAAAGAAAAGTAGGCACTACACATAGTATCTAGCTTTAAAATTGTAATAATGGGGGTGATCTAATTGTCGCTAGGAAAAGAGAACCTTTAATACCGTTTTCGGCTGCTGGAGACGACTTCATAATTCTCGGTGAGTGCCTCGGTTCGAAAATCAAGTGGGCTCTCAAGTTTTTATTAGAGCCTGACTCCTATTTTTAATGTTCGACTTCTGTATTTGAGAACATAATCTCAATCTCATAATCAACAATGCTATTAATGTAAATTTTTATTGTCAATGGGTATCTATTCAGCTGTAAACTAAATTAAATTGCTTGTTTTAATAAGATAGGTATTTACTTTTAATAAATAAATATTTTGCCGCCGTCACTGGTAAATCGATCGACCATAAAGAATAAACATACGTCTGCTGTGTGTCGCACAGCGTTGCCATCGTCTTTCCAAAAAATATTTCTATTCTTTTCCAACTTATTGAAGCATCTAGGGGTCACCTCGAATTGTTTTGATGAATGCATTTTTGCCGCGGTTCCTGGTCTCCTCCGGTTAATACGTTAATGGTTAGTAAATAAGAAAATCCGCCATTCTAGATCCGCCATTTTGATTTTTTTAAGTTTGAGTAAAAAATTTTGTCAAATCACCTAAAGCAATGTAATATTTCAATTTTGAGACAAATCGATGAGTAAATAAGAAAATCCGCCATTTTGGATCCGCTATTTTGATTTTTTTAAGTCTGAGGATAAAACTGTAGTTAGTGATCTCAGGCACTGCAAACTTTCAAGTTTCAGACAAATCGGTTTAAAAATAAAGAAATCCGCCATTTTGGATCCGCCATTGTTGAAATAAAAATCGTAAATTGTAGTGTTACCAGGTTACCAAACACTACAACTACCAATTTTCAACAGTCGACTTAATGGATTTAACTTTACTTAACAAAAACAAATTTCAAAAAAATTTGATTTTTTAAAGATGTTTTTATATAAATAATATATTTTGTTTTCCATCTACACATATTATCAAAAAAAAATTTTTGTGTCCGGCGCCGAGTTCGCCCGGCGCCCAGTTGGCCCGGAACCCAGTTGGCGGCGCCGAGTTGGCGGCAGCGCCCAGTTGGCGGCGGCGGCGCCCAGTTGTCCTAGACCGGAGATATGAGGCTCAGAAGGCGCCTAACGGCTCCCCTTGGCCATGACGCCGTGTGCGAGCGCACCGTGGCACCCCCTAGTTACGGCATTGCATTTATAATTGTTAAAAAAAGAAGGAGATGGAAAAGTTGCAGTGTGTGCGTAATAAAATTCGTAATTAACACACGAGTTTTGTAGAGCTCTTCAATTCCTTTTTGATATTTATAATTGCGTTACCAAAACTCTAAGAAGAGCCAATGGTAGTGGTAGTAGTTCTTGATCACTAAAACAACGGCTGTCAAAGTTGTCCTACTTTTAAGTGTAAGTCCCTCCCTATTATGGAATATTCTGCTCTTCAAATTTACCTTTGTGCTGTGTTATTTAATCACAAGCATAAAAATGTCTATATATTTTCTATTCTAGTTTTATTCTCTGCAATTTTCAAGAGACTTTCCGCTTTTCGCTTCTAATATGCTCTTTATCTTAACAAGTTCTTGAATTTACACATGCTAGTTCTCATTAAGTTTGACGCGCACCGCCTTCTTTAGTGAATTTAAATTTCTTAAGTCGAAAGCAAGCTTGAGGTCATAATCAGACGTTAAGAAGGAAAACCAAAGTTTTCTTTGAAATAAGGTCAGTTTTCCCTACCCTTGTGTGTTTTGTAGCTACATAGAAAAACTCAGTAAACTTCAACAAAATAGCAGTGGCTACCTGTGAGCTCTAAAACTGGGGGGTGCAAATAGCTTAAGCGTGGGAGTTTTTATTAACATTGAAAAAACACCACAATGAGATACTGTTAGTAAAAAAATTACTCTAAAAAAACAGAAATAAAAATCAACATAGGATTTAACTACGTACATTGTTTCTAATTTCCCTTTTTACTTTCGTAACGTTCAAAAGATCATCTTTTCGTGTTATATTAACCAGACCATAACATATTGCTGCAAAGCGGACCGAATAGGTGTATTAAAACGGCGGTCTGCCTCCTTACCTCGCCCCCCGTTTCCATGGGAACGCCGGCCGCAATCTAGCTCGCGGCCCAAGACAATTGAGCGAATAGCTATTATCGATTCGTACTTAATCGTGTAGGCAGTCGGAGATTAACTTTACTCATGGTATGCGAAGCGAAGGGAAAAGTTATGGAATAAGCAAAACATTTAATAAATATTGAATTATTTTTTTTGTATTTTCTGAGGGGGGCGCGGCGTAAAAACTTTCAAATTATTTAGGGACACTACCTAAGTTTAAAGCAAAGCCAGTATAATTTGAAGATTGAGGAAGCGTGGCAGAGCGAAGATAGCAAGTTTGAGAAGAGTGCTTTATGGCTACACTGATTTATCTAAACTATCAGCAAGGAGTCGTCGTCCGTCGTAAATGTAGTGAGTGGTAGTAACATTTGCTTTACATATCGGTGGTCCGGGTTGAATTCCTGGCTAGGTACTTGGTATTTTGTGATTGTTTAAAATGCTTTAAACTTGCTCTAACTTTGCAAAGAAGAGACATCAAGAAATGAGACAATAGGCACTCAAGAAATTAACCCTAAGCGACTTAAATTAATTGACATACCGGACTTTGTAAAGAGAACATGGAGGTCCAATGATCCACCTGGACCTCGAATAGAAGTGCACCAATTTGTTTAAGAGATAGACCTAGGGCATCGCAAAAATATTCTACTCTGGCCTACTTTCCAGCCTTACAGGTCACCTTATAATACTACACATACTACTAGAACATCTACATTAATAGCACACTACGATAAGTCATATTCAACGTGTACCCCCATACAAATAGGATATGGGCATCCAAAACTTGTATTTGAATCTTCCTTATTTTGCAGTCAAGTCAAAAGGCGTGGATTGTCATATGTGAAGTGGCACTCCTATTTTTTATCCCTCAGAGACTACCAGCCCAACCTATCAGAGCCACAAAGCACTACATTGTCAAGCTTTTGTAGTTAAGTCAAAGAGGCGGTAGAACGTCAAGTCGATGGACCAAATATTCTCCAACTCCTTAGAGGCTTCCAGGAACTGACTCGCCTATATTGACCAGCAAAATATAAATACCAAGCAGAGTGCAAAGATGCAGTGACCTGCCAACAGCTAATCACCCATACCATAAACGTCTTTTTTTGTTCGACTATCCCTTTAGTGGACTTTTACGACAGTTTTATGGCACAAGTTGATCCAGTCAACTTGATCCAGCCACGACACAAACTTTTATTTACCTTTATATATTTTACTTAACTCAAAAGGTTTGGCAATAAATCCTCATGTTCCCCATGTTGCATGCTCCTTATAACGGTCGTGTTGGTTCATTTATGTAGGTGTATGTCGGCATATAGTGGTTAGGCTATGATTATTTTTTAAAGAAATTATCTCTAAATATGTGCAGAATGCGCATGGATGTATGTAAATTTATTTCTATTTCATAAGTATTTGGTAAAATGCAACACTAATATAGCTTAACCAAATTTAAGTGTTGGTGTAAGTAATAGCTTTTAACAAGAATTTTACATGATATATTTTAATGCCACTGTAGTACTTAGCTGCAATCAGTAATCCTAAAGACTGTTTACAGGATGCCCATTTAAAAACTCATCTAATAACAACCTCTTACTTTTAGGGAATTGACAGAAATTCTAGTTGTAAAATTTTGTAATATTCCATTAGAAACGTGACTTTGTAAATAATTTAATGCTGGAAATAAGGTAACACTTTCAGGGATAAGACTTTGTAATTAATATGAAATAGGAACGATTAATAAAGGGCAATTTGTTGTATGTACTATGTTATTAAACGGCTCCATATTTAGGAAAGCATATTACTCCATATTTAGGTTATTTAAACATCTCTTCTAGGACGCTCACGCGTAAGTAGCTCTGTGGCGCAGGATTTCAATTTCCCCTGCTAAATAAGATTCATCCAACTATGAAGTGTGCTCTGTTTACCTACTATAACAGCTATATCTTACGATGAATTCATCGTCGGCGTCGCTTAGGTATTGCCATATAACTAAAGAGCTATGTAGCTGCGGATTTTCATCAGCATCAGCTAAGCTTTGTACTCGTCTATTGTACGAAGCAATGTTGTGTTATTATGTTTGCTTTCAGTCAGTGATTATAATTACACTTATGGAAGGGCAGTGCCGGTCTTAGGGCAGGGCCGCCAGGGCGACCTCCCGGCGCATCAAATTAATTGGCAATAATGAAATAACCAAGTGCAAAATTTGTCCGAGGGAATATACGTTAATTCTGTTTTTAAATTCACGCATTACTTAATTTACCTACCGAATATGTAAATTAGGGATCTTCTAGTAACAAAAACCGTTTCAGAAACTCTTTTTTAAAAAGAATCTGAAACAAATCTGAAAGTTTTATGTAATTTTTAAACTGCACACTTCGGCGTTCATGTCTTTTATGTACCCTTCGAACATTAAGGTACCCCTATACCTATAATATTAAAATGTGTTTATCAAATTAGCAAACATAATTTAATCAGATAGTACCAGTGGCGGCGGCTACAGGGAGGGCAACGGGGCAGTGCCCTCCCAAAACTAGACAACAACCAGTATTTTTAATGTATTTATTAAAATAAGTTTAACCTCTCCTTACGACATGTCTAGTTTTTTTTTTGTTTGCGGTTAACTGGGTAAACTTTTTTAGCTTAAATAATTAGAAGCCGGCAGCACCGAGCGGAACAAGATTTCAATTTCACCCGTTTTTCAGCGGTGTATGGGTGGCTGTTCTCGCGCGGGGGGGGGAGGAATGTTGGTTTTAGTTGATGTCGGCTATATTCATCGTGTCAAAGCGTTCCTTGCCCTTCCTACGTATTGCTGGTTCTATCCTTATTATATCCTATCGCCTATGTTTGTTTTGATTTGAGGTACGTCAGGGTCAGTAGTTAAAAGCCTTGCGGGTCTCCTGTCCATTGATGGTTTGTCTTTTTCTTTGTTTTTAAAATGGAAATAAATACCGTCAATTATGTAAGTAACTGTGTACATTTAAATACGTTGACATATGAACTTCGATTACAAATAAAATCTTTATGGCCACATAGACAGGACCTAAAACTCCTAAAAATTAACCAAAATTTAGTGCAAATAATAAAAAATTATAGGATACTGAAAACTAATTGTGCAGTTGTAGAAAACGAAATGCTTTTTTTCGCTTTATTTCTCTTATTATGAACAATTCACGAAGTGATCCTGCGTGGGTGGCAAAGGGAATGTGTGATATCAAGCACTTTAGTGAAAAGTTAAAGACACAAAGTAAGTGCTACTTATTTAAATAACCACATAGAATTTTCTATGCTAGGCAAGACTAATATAAAGTGCCAATTGAATAATGCCTATAGGCAAAATTTTACCGAACATAATGAAAATGTGGCAAAAAATAGACATATACTTAGTAGGTTAATAGACTGTTTAACATTCTGTGGGATTTTTAAGGTTGCTCTACAGGGCCATGATTAGTCTGAAACTGAGATGCTAATCCCAGCACTTTGAGCATGTAAAAGAAGTGCGAATAGACTTTATCTATAAACAAGTAAACTAAAAACTACACCAAGTAGCTGCTTGTTTGTAAAATGCTAAAATAAAATTGTTTAGGTAAGTTTTTTATCTCCTTTTCCATGCAATATAAATTTCGCCCCCTCCCCATTTTTTCTACTTGGCATACGTGATTGCAAATCGACCCATGCCGAGCATTGGATTCTAAAACCCATTAAAGAAACTGTACCCCAGCAGAAGCTATCGCCCACCGAACCAAACCCATCCTCTTGCTTAGTTATAAAATATAAGTATGAAACAAAATCACAGCACACATAACCTAATCTAAAGGACATAATCACAGTGGCGCACCCAGGAATATGTCTTGGGGGGACCCGATGTCCCTTGGGGGGGCCCAAAGCCTCACGATGTCGAATTTTAAGCTATTTTTTGTCTTTTTTCATGAAATATGTGGAAAATATGTAAAAAAATCTAAAGTTTAAGGGAGGGGCGGGCCCCGAGGCCCCCCCTGGGTGCGCCCATGATAATCAAACCAAAAGGGCATAACCAAACCAAAATTACCTAACCAAACCCTAAAGCAGTTAATTTTCGATAATAATACAAGTTTTCGTGGCTAAGCGGCTAAAAATATGTTTTTTTCATCACACGAGGAACAACACACTTTTGGTGTTCACACGCATGAAATTTAACCGTCCAGTTTACACCGCGTGAAAGAGGAAAGGATAAACCGTGTTGATTTTGGCGCGAGTCGCACCAGTCCTCTTTATAGAACTCACTCTAAAACTGCGTTTCTTGAAGCTACATGTGAACGCTGGCGCTTTGGAGCCAGAATGAGTCCATTCCATTATTACATTTGCAGTCATAAAACCGTACGAGAAATCTAAATGCGCGCGCAATACAGGACGAAAACGGTTTTAAAACTGTTTTGGTTAGATGCAACGACTAAATAGATAGTTTTTGTTCGTGCCAAATTTAGGCCCGATAACTTCACCGACAACGATAACTTTAACAATATGTGACAGTTCGAAATAGCATTGTTGGTACCGGTTTTAAGTCGACGCCGACGGTGCGGTTATCTGGCGTTTGGGGTGCAAGACTATAAAATCGTGAAATTCATTAAGGGAAGATGGGGAAGTTTTGATCTAAAGGAAAAGTTTATTTGTTGTTTTAATACTTTGTTTGGGGTTTTTCTTGTTATAAACAAGTTTAGTATGGAAATGTTTCGTATTACCCCTTCGTTTTAACTATCGTGGGGGTAATAGGAAACATCGTAATGGGGTAATAAGATATATAATATTTTTTGTTGTACTTTGATTTAAGTAGTAATGTTACCTTTTACTAAAGTACCTTATGTAAAGCTGTAAAAATGGCAAGTTGCAGAAATATTAAATGGCATCTAACACACAGTACAGCGGTGTATTTTTTAATTGATGACTAACAGGCTGAATTCTCGCACACAGCTTTATTCGGCCGAGACTAGGCGTCTCTTTCTCCTCTGCGATAATTTTTGAGAGTGATTCTAACAGAATGCGCGGGTGCAGAAATTTTCGAGCTGTGGAATAACTGAACAAAGCATATGATTTTGGGGACAATGTTGCCATTTACTTTTAAACACATACATTTCTAAGGCAAGAGAAAAAAATCAGCTATTAATTCTCAAATTATCTCAAAATTATAATTTAATGAGGTAATTTTTTATTTTTTAATATGTAGCTAAATTTACCGAATGCTGCCTAGGCCAATCTTACTCGTCTCTTGATTTCAGTTGTTTGGTTTTATTTTTTTAGTTAATAATAATTTGTCTCCTTTCTTAATATTGTAGTAGAAAATTTGAAAGGTTTTTCAGATATCTCAAATGACAAAAGACAAACTGCCAACTCGGCGCCGCACAGTGCGGACAAAAATAGGGTTTTTGGACAATAATCAATATCTTTGTTGTTTTTCAAAAAAGTTAATTTTTTTATAGGGTATGTGATAAAGTGTAGTCTAAAGGTTAAAATAAGTAAAACTTTTTAAAAATATTTATGTCATTTAATTTAAAATATTAAAAAAGTAAATTAAAGTACATTCAGTTTAATCTACAGTTACGTTAAAAATATAAATCAATTTACTTTTGCGTTAGAAATTAAACTAAAATTATTTTTTTATTCGGATTCATGGGCGTAGTTAGGAAGGCTTGGGGGGGCTAAGTCCCTTCCAAAAAAATTAAATTAGCAACCCCAAAATAATTATTTTTACCATTCACACGCACATTGCACCCTCAGTTTCTTTGTTCATAAAGATGATTCTAAGAAAGCCGTTTTAGGCCGTCCACGACTCGGTCCGGATATGGCCTCTGTTTCCGAATCTGTATTTTTTGATTTTTCTGAATCCGTTTTATAACAAAATTTCTCAGATATAATATCTTTATTTAACCATTCGAAATAACGGTTTTGAAAATAAATTTTGTTTCGTCCCGATAGCTTCCATTTGAGAGTGAGACTTTTCTAAAAATTTAATGATGCCTTATTTAGAATTTGGCTATTTTTGTCAGAACATTCTTCTAAACCCAACAAGGGTTGAATTTTTTTGAAAATATTTAACACCTTCAGATTTTCTTGAGAGGTTCATTTAACAAGTCTGAATGTTTTATGCTTATGCTTTCTAAAAGTAAAAAAAAGTGATAAAATAGTATATTATCTTCTTAGGGACTTAAGTGGCACTTTTATCCCGAGAAGAAAATATTGTATGTTGCTACAGTTCGCCGAGTGCTCAAAAGATACTTTAGTCATTTTTGGGCCCCGTTTTTATTAAAATTATTTTGCAAGAAAAACAGACTTCCCATTTTTACGTTTTATCTTTGAACGTCACTTTTTATCCACGGGATAAAAAGTGATACTTTATCCCTAAAATTTGTGATAAAAAGCGCACTTTTGATCTCCAAAGTGCAAAAAAACTATATTTTTTTTAAATATTCGCCCTAACAAACACCAGAATAAGTTTTGGCATATATATTTTAAGACTGATAGCAGTATTTTTATAATTTTATTGACTACCTCAAATTATTGTTTTTGTGCGTTCCCATTGACAAAAAATGGCCAATACGATATGCGATTCTAAAATATTTAATTTTCCATTTTGCTCAAAGTCGTATAAGGTGACTTAGTACCATAAATATTTTTTTAAAATTTATTATTACCTATAACCACTCGCCATCACCGAATAATAAGCTTCATATCTTCTCCAGATTTAGTGCCATTTTTGACACCTTGCTGCCGCCATTTTTGACGTTGATGAGAGCTGTCACAATTTTATATTTGTGGCAAATGGCGGCAAGACTCACGGTCCGTAAATAAACCAGTTGTCTGGTAACTCCTAGCCAATAAGAACTCGGCAGCTTATGACGCGGCAATATGCCTGCTCCGCGATCAATAAAGAGAGACCTATACGTGAAATAGGCAGAGCAATGTCCGTTGAAAGATAAGAGAAATAAAGATAGATGCCGCAAAAATACCAAAATTTAATCAAAAATTAAATAATTTAAAAATGTATGATAAAAATTCCAACAGTTTTATAAATATCAGATTCAGGATACGATTATAAATTTTCCTAAGTTAATTCGACTCTCTTGTTCATATTAATTTAACCTTTTTCGCCTCACACTGCAATATTGATTTTCTTAATGGATAGGAGGTAGTTAAAATGAGTTTTTTTTGAGAAATATTATCAAAAAAATTAAAAGAAAGGAAATTGAAATGACTTTAAGTCAATGGCAGTAATGGAACATTCATAAATTACATAACGCAAAGATTCAGGATTTTTGATCCACCCGTGTTAACGCATTTCAAGAAAAATTATAATAAAAATACATTGACTGTAACGCTAATATTGCTTCCCTCCTACTTGAGCATTATACAGGGTGTTCCAAGTTGAGTGTCCACCATTGCTAACTTTTTTATAATTAAAGATAGAAAAAAGTTTAAATTGGCAAACTAGTAGAATTTTTGATGCCCTTTAAGATGCTCAAATAAAAAAAAAATCGAAAATTGAGTTATCGAGTTTTTTCAAAAAACATAAAACCAGTTTTAATTTAAAATTTTTTTATAATTTTCAAAAATTTTACCAGTTTGCCAATTTAAATTTTTTTCTATTTTAATAATAACAAAGTTGGCAATGGTGTATTTTAACTTAAAACATCCAGTATATAATTTAAGAATGATCCTTTCAGCTTTGTTTTTAAATCATATTGCACGTAACAAAAAATTATACCTATCTAATTATAGAATAGTTACAAAATAATTTTCTTTTTAACTTTTTTACTGTTTTTCGACTCTCATCAGTCCCTGTATCATCAAGCTTTCGTTTTATTGTGGACTCATTTTGCTTTTTGGTATTTATAAATTTGATTCTTTCTTATTATCACTCTTTGTTTTACATATAAATTTACGAATTTATATATGGAATAGAAATATTTGTTTTAAATTTAAAATTGGCACCATGCAATTATATGAACCATTTGTCCATTTTGTTAACATTTTCTTTCCATGATGGTCAAGGCTCAGTTAAGTCTCCAAAAGAAAGGCTTTGCATCCAAGATGGCATGGCATATGAATGCATGTTGAGGGAACTCATTGTGATGCTTTCGTGCTAAAATCCTGCAATATACAATATAAACTAAACCATCTTTTTCTAAAATCTCATTTAGTTAGTCTTTAAAACATTTATAGGAAGCACGGAATAGGTATAAACACGACTTACAAGACGACAAGACCCAAAATGTACAAAATTTCCTGGTAAAAGACAAAATTACCCTATAAACAGCGTTTGACTGCTGTTTCATAGGAAAACTGTGACGTAGTTCTGACGTCACGGCCGTCATGACACCGAGTTACCAGACAACCGGTTTATTTAATGACCGTGTGCCAGACTGGTTTTAAGGGTATACCTAAACAGGAGATGATGTGAGGCCTCTTAACCGGGGTGGTAACCAATGTGTTATAAATTATTAGGATTGAAATATATTATTTAAAGAAATACAGCACCCTTAGTAGCAGCCAGTAGCAAAAACAAATAGCGTAAATGTATATCACTGCAATACTTAAAGAAATTTTTTTTTTATATTTAAATGCAGAAGCAGTAAAATTAATTTTCAGATAAGTATTTTAGACGAATTTTTTTGTACCTGTTTTAAAATAACGACTTTAACTATTTATTTTGTTCACTTTCGCAAGTGTGACTAAAAAATAGGTTATGATTACAGATAAACTGGACATTTATCTATACTTTTGCAATATTAAAACTTTTAAAATGTAACCTCAGTTTTTCGAATGTTGCCCACAGGAGTCCGCACTGTGCGCCGCCAACTGGGCGCCGGGCCAACTCGGCACCGGACTAAAAAACTTTTTTTGGAAAAATGTGTAGATGAAAAACAAAATATATTATTTATATAAAAACATCTTTAAAAAATCCTTTACGCAATTTTTTTGGAATTTGTTTTTGTTAAGTGAAGTTAAATCCATTAAGTCGACTGTTGAATCTTGGTAGTTGCAGTGTTTGGGAACCTGGTAACACTACAATTTACGTTTTTTATTACAACAATGGCGGATCCAAAATGGCGGATTTCTTTATATTTAAACCGATTTGTCTGAAACTTGAAAGTTTGCAGTGTCTGAGATCACTAAATACAGTTTTATTCTCAAATTTAAAAAATTCAAAATGGCAGATTTTCTTTTCGGTTCGGATACGTTTACAATCAATTGACAAAGGTTAGGAAAATACAAATTTCGACCTTCCAAAAGGAGGAAAGTAGACAAATTTTCAGACAGTTTCGATCCCGGGATAGAAGTCAAGGTTTTTTTGAAAAAATATGTTAGAAAGACCTTGCCTTAGTCAAACTATATGAATTGTGTTAGGTTTGGAAATCCAGGTCTAGAGCGTCTTTTTTCGAAAAGCTTGCTTTCAAAGAAAATATTTTCTATTCGAAGAAAATGTTTTGGAACAACTATTGCTTACGAACAAATTTCCGTTCGAAAACAAATTTTCGTTTGAAAAAAATGTTTTCTAACAAATTTCCGTTCAAAAAAAATGTTTTCGAACAAATTTCCATTAGAAGAAATTGTTTTCATAAAAATTTCCGTTCGAAGAAAATGTTTTCGAACAAAGCTCTGCGACCCGTCTTGTTGCTACCCAAAAAAATACTTAGAGGTGGTAAATAAAAATTCTTAGACCTTGAGTTTTTATTGGATGTTGATTTTTTTTTCAACTTTTTTATTAGTGTGTGTGTGTATAGTCCAAATTATACGCATTTGTAATGACGTCATTTTTGTTTATCTTTGTTTAGTATATTATAAACAGCGGTGCCAATAAACTTAAAAAAAAGTAGTGTCTATGATTTAAATAGGTAGGTAATTGGTTATGTGAAGTATCACTATCAGTCACTGTAAATCAAAAACATGAGTTTGTCAACTTGTCGTAAATTATTTTAAAAAGTTGTAAAATGCCGAGAAACAAATATAATAAGGATAATGAACAATCGCAGCTGATAATTTTAAATATATGGGCTTTTTTTCAACTGGAAAGGGAAAAAGTCCGAAGTGGAATCCCTCTTCAATTTGAGAATGTGATACAGCGAGCCGCAAATGCAACAAAATTGGGCCCAACAACAACGATAGTCAATATAAAAAAGAATCTACGTTTTTTTCTAACCTGGTGACGTCATTACAAATGCTTATAATTTAGACTATGCCTGTTCTTTGTTTGGACCTTTTGTTTTTCAATCTTTTGTATTTTCCACCTTTTGTATTTTCGACTTTTTGTACTTTCGACCTTTTCTTCGCCGCCCGCTTTTTTTGAACACTAATAAAAATAATAGTAGGTATATTATAAACCTGGGTAGGTATATTATAAACAGCGGGAATTTTCATGCCCGACCGGAAGGAGGGCTATAATTTGCTAAGTGACTAAAAGGGACTTTAATGCCAAGGTTTATTTTTATATACTAAAAATAATAATAATCATAAACTAAATAAATAGGTATTAAACCACTTACCGTACTGTAGTTTTAGCATGTCAACCCCCCCGTATATAATAAAACAGTGGGCAGTGATAGTTGTCATGGCATTACATTAAACAAAAGTCAGTCAGATACTAACAAACCATGTGGAAAAAATAATATTCATTTCATAACAAACTAAATAATTTTAGTCGAGAAAAAGTTCGAATTACATTTCTCGAAGATGGAACAAACAAGGGAGCAAAGAATAAAGCATAGTTTACTTTGAGATGGGCATGGAAAAGGCCACCGAAGAAAGAAAGCTTTCAGTACCGAAAATGATGCAATAAACAGAATTTCGAAAGCTTCACCGAAAAGGTATTCCTAGTTTACATCCTGGAGAAGTCTAGAAAGTTAAATGCTTCGTTTATATGGAAGAAATGTTCTATGCCGAAGGACACAATAACAATCGAAACGAACCAAGACATCAGCAAAGTACAGTAAGCTTACGGCAAGCTGGCAGCAAGAAAATAATCGTTATCGTGTATATATCTTGATTCCTTTTTGGTTTTTGTATTATGATAAAATAAAATAATCCAAAACCCTATATTTTGCCTTTATGGTTTTAAAGAAATTACTTTTAATCACTGGGGACAAGAAATACTACCCATGAAACAAGGGATTAAACGTACACTTTTATTCCCTAGAGAGCATAAAAAATTTATGAAATGATACAAAACCCAACATAATAGTTTTCTATATTTTAGAATATATATAAAACATGCAAACTATATTTTTGGTTTCTTGCGCTGTGTGGGTCCTAACACAGGGTCCTAATAAATTTTGAAATCATAAAAAACTTAGTTTTTTTAGGTTTGTTTATGTGGACAGTCAAATTTATATACCGGGTGTGATGGACAGTTCTTTACGTAGCATTTGTAAACCATTTAATTTTTTTGAACATAAAATAAGCTACGCTCCTGACAGTGTCAGAATTGCGTTTTTCTTAAATGAGGTTATGTTTGGTGTCGCTACCCCTGGAGACACAAGGCTTCCAGGATGCAGTGACCCTAATCCGAAACAGGTACAAAGCGACATCTAACATAAAATAAATAATGTAATAAATGAACAGAAACAATTTAAAATTGACAAAATCAATAAATAAAAGCAGACAAAGAAATCTTATTTGAAATTGTTTAAAACTTTAGCTACCTCTTTGAAGTGGGCATTAGTAGTGGTTTCATTTAAACGAACTGACGATTGATCAATTTCGAGTTTAGCAATCTCAAAATTTTCCAAAAAATTCAATTTTCTGCCTTTTTGGGTATCATGTAACATTCTAAAATTATTCTCTATATTAAAAGAATGTCCCGTTTCCCTCAAATGCATGCCAAAAGCGAATATTTTAGGTAGGTCCAGTAAAGAGAGATGTAGTAAAGAGTTCTACTTGCGTATGCGATTACATGGTCACCATCTTGGTTATGTTGAATTAAGTCCGCGCCTAGTCCGTATTCCGACGCATCAGTCTGTAGGACAAATGGCCTAGAAAAATCTGGACAGGCCAAAACAGGGGCCTCAGTCAGACATTGTTTTAACTTGTCAAATGCGGTTTGTTGAGTTTCAGTCCAAAAGGTTCTCTCTTTTTCAATAACTTGTTTAACGGTGTTCCTATCTGTGAAAAATTTGCAATAAATCGACGGTACCAGGATGCAACTCCCAAAAATCTTCTTAGTGCCCTTTGATTTGCTGGTGGAGGTATCTGTAAAATACTTTCCACTTTTCCTGGATCGGTGCCGATTCCTTCTGGTGTTATCATGTGACCTAAGTACTTTAACTGTCTACGGCCAAACTGACAGTTTTCTGGGTTAAGTTTCAGATTTGCGGTCTTTAAACCGCGAAAAACTTCTCGTAATTGCTCTAAATGAGAAGCAAAATCCGAACTTATTACGGCCACATCATCAAGGTACAGAAAGGCAAACCCTAGCTCGGGTCCGATTACTATTTCCATTAGTCGTTGAAACGTTGCAGGCGCTCCATGTAGCCCAAACGGCATAACTTTAAACTGGAAGAGCCCTCTTCCTGGTACAGTAAAGGCAGTGATTGGTTTACTATCTACGGTAAGTGCTATCTGCCAATATCCTTGCTTTAGATCAATAGTGGAAATGTAGCGGGCTTTACGTAGCTTATCCAAAATGGAGTTTATAAACGGTAAAGGATAAGCATCCTTATGAGTTACATTATTTACTTTCTGAAAATCTATACAGAAACGAAACTTCCCGTCTTTCTTTCTGACCATAACAACAGGTGAACTCCACGGGCTACATGACGGTTCTATATATTCTAATATCTTCTTCCAACATTCTGTCTACTTCTTCATTTATAAAGGCCTGCATCTTCGGATTCTGAGGACGGTATCGCTGTTTTATTGGTTCTGTGTTAGGTTTTAATTTAATTTTATGTTTCACAAGCGGCGTTGTGCCTACGATTTGCTCAAATTCTGTGAGTTCTCGGTCTAGAAACGCATCTAGACGTTTTTGCTCGTCTTGAGTCAATGTCAGCTGGTCAGGGTTCTCGATAATAGATACCAAATCTACAGGATTATCACTACTTGCAGCAAATTGTATGTTTTCGTTTAAGAAATCTAATTGCACTTTATTTCTGCGCATAAAGTCAACTCCTAATATTAAATCTGTCGTCATACCAGGTAAATACAACAAAGTTTCATTGTAAATCTTTCCTTTTACCTTAAGTTCTAGCAAGTATGCAATTGTAATCGGTATAACGGCACCATCGGCAACTTTTGCATGGGTAACGGGTGAAGTTTGAGCTTGAATCTGTCTTTCTTGACAATATTGCGCTAGCGTATCTTCACAATAAGACCTTTTAGCTCCGGTGCCTAGTAAAGCGGAATATTTCTTACAAAAAATCATTACGTCAACATGAGGTCGACCATCGGAGCATAATGATATTTCATCGGTCTGTGAGGCCTGAGTGTCGGGTAGCTGTGTTGGCCTCGGGTTTTGACAGCTCCCATTTAGTTTTCCTGCCTGGAACACAGACAATCTCTGGAAAATATTCCATCTTGGCCACACCTTGAGCAAAACACTTTCGGGGTGCCTCGGCATTGGTTTCTCAGGTGCCCTGTTTCTCCACATTTCCAGCAAACAGCTGGTGTGTTAATTTGTCTGGTAAACGTTCTACCTTCCCCAGAAAACGTTATCTGTTGCGTAGGTCGGTTTTCGGATCGACTGGGTCGATTTGGTCTTGTCTCTTGTCTGGGATTAGAATTTCTTTGATCTTGATTATGGTCCACGGACGAGTTTGTGCCAAACCAGAGGTGCTAAAGAGGTGGGTGGCCTTAAATCTTGCCAAACCCTTAACTGTTGCCTTGAATTAGGTAATGGTCTAACTGGTCGAAAATTTTCCACATTTGTGCGGGTCTGGTTAATTTCTTCTCTAAGTAGTTTATACTCTCGTACAGCTAGTAATGTCGAAATATCCATAAAATCAGATCTTTAAATCTCTCGTCTATATTCTGGTAATAAATTCCTGTACAACCAGGTTAATTCTTGCGATAAAGGGTACCCTCCATGTCTGCGGAGAAGCGACTGTAAATCGGTAATATACTCAGATACCGGCTCATTTGATTTTTGTATTCTCTGGCTATCTCAGCCTCGACATTTTCAAAATAGTTAATCGGATAGTAGTGATTACGGAATTCATTAACAAAAGTTTCCCAGTTTATACAGTTTCTTATGTTATTGCGACACCAAGCCGCAGCCTCTAACTCAAATAATTCTGGTAATAACGGTATGAAGGACTCTCGGTCAATTTGATGAGCGGTACATTTCTCTTCCAACTGCTTTATAAAAGACGTAGAGTCCCCACGCCCATTAAAACTGATTCTCCACTGACTTACATTAAAATGTTGATTAGTCGGATTACTTATCGAATACTGTACAAGAGACGGGTTTTGAGTACTAGTAGAAATATTTAGACTTTTATCCGGAGGATTTGCATTATTTATATGACTGATGTAGCGTTGCCGGGGTATTTCTAAAGCCGCTTAAATCGCTAGAAAACATAGGATTTCTTACGAGTATCATGATCGTTGCAGCGTTACTGGTGATTGAGGTCGACGGATTCTCATATTGACATGTGTTACTACTGCAAGATACGGGTAACTTTTGGCAATTTCTTATTACCTCAGGGTGGGACTGTACACTTTGACTAAGAATCGTAGACGGCAAACGGTTGTTAGTATTTGGAATTGTTGGATATTTTGGCATGGAATCGTAGGTAAAGGTCGAGATCATGGGATTTTCATATTGCATAGTTGTATGCGATACTGGGAGATTAAATTCAACGGATGAGCTAGGTATTACTTGTTGGCTGACATTATTACAAACGGATGTGGTGTTGGAACTAGTCGGTAGAAAATACGGTTTTGTTAGGTAATAAGTTGACCGGTAAGATGGTATATACGGTTCGGTAGTGGTCGGTACGGTGGAGTATTGAAAACTTAAGGTTATCGGTATGACGTTTGCAAGGTTATAATTTGGAATCGCTCTGTTCGGTATTATCGGCGGTGCTGGGTATGTAAATTTACAGTTGTCAACTTGCGAACTGGTATTTGATACTAACTGGGTAATATGAGGTGCTTGGTATACGGAGGTATTAGTTTGGAGTACAGAAGGGGAGCTCAAATTCAATCTAAGGGGGTCCTGATTAGGAAAAAAAGTAAATGCTGGGTTTATGACGGAGGTGATACTCGAGGTCGGAATTTGTACAACGTTGGTAAAACAGGGAATTTTACTATTGGTAAATGTTTGATAAGACGAGGTTATGGGCAAATCTACGGTACTAACAGAAAAGGTAACGGAAGTTTGTTGTGTATTTACAGAGGTTATAGGTTTATTGTAAACCACGGACATCATTGGGTTACTGGTAACTACGGGGAGCTCGTGTACAGTCGGGGTCGACCTCGGGGACTTTCGTTCTTCACGAATATATTTTCAGAGTCTCTTTCTCTTAACTTCCATGGTTTCTTCCATGGACAAGCCAAAACGCAAGAGAATTTCGTCCATCTCGCTTTTCTTAAGATAATTAATCCAAGCTGATGTTGGCAAAACCTCAAGTTGGGTTCCAGACTCAGCGGAGTCTTCTTTAGATATTGTATTATTTTCGCCCGTTTGCTTTTCCGGCATCTTTCCAAATAGGGGCTCAATATTTAAGTCGGAATCAGAAACGGAACCGTTGTCACACCGTTGTTTTATTAAGTTAGTTTTTTTTTAAACTACACTTGAAAGTCTACAATAAGGATTTTTAATTAAAGCGTTTTAAACACATGTTTGTCTAAGTAAAATCGGCTAAAGACGCAATATTCGTTATTTATCGGTTTATCGTCTATCCGAACCGATCCCAGAATGTAACTCTACTCTAGATGCAATCGGATAGGTTCGGGAGATTTCAGGTATTATCGGAAACTATCGTTTTCCGAAATGTCCCGAAGATAAACACATGTCCGCAATCGACTAAAGTTCAAAGAATCGGGTTTTATTGGCTATTACTGTTATTTCGCGTCAACCCGAAGCAAAACACGTGGTTGATTCTCAAAATAAACTAATCTAGAAAACACTTGTGACCCAAACGCAATCGGATAAAGTCGGAAGAGTTCGGGTTTTATCGGTAAAAGACGGAAATATTCGTTATGTATCGGTTTATCGTCTATCCGAACCGATCCCAGAAAGTAACTCTACTCTAGATGCAATCGGATAGGTTCGGGAGATTTCGGGTATTATCGGAAACTATCGTTTTCCGAAATGTCCCGAAGATAAACACGTGTCCGCAATCGACTAAAGTTGAAAGAATCGGGTTTTATCGGCTAGTACTGTTATTCCGAGTCAACCCGAAGCAAAACACGTGGTTGATTCTCAAAATAAACTAATTTAGAAAACACTTGTGACTTAAACGCAATCGGATGAAGTCGGAAGAGTTCGGGTTTTATCGGTAGCTATCGTTTTCACGAAATGACACCAAGAAAAACAGGTGTGTGCAGTCGACTAAGTTTGGCAGAATCAAATTTTATCTGTTATTACAGTTGTTCCGAGTCAACCCGAAGCAAAACACGTGGTTGATTCTCAAAATAAACTAATTTAGAAAACACCGGTGACTCAAACGCAATCGGATTAAATCGGAAGAGTTCGGGTTTTATCAGTAGCTATCATTTTCCCGAATTGGCCCGAAGAGAAACACGTGCAGCAATCGGCTATACTCGGAAGATTTCGGGCTTTGTCTGTTATAACGGCGATTACGAGTCAATAGTAGCCAAATAAACGTTTAGAATCGAAATGGTTGGGGTTTTAAGTCAAAATTGAGGATTTAACAAAAGGGGAAAAGAAGCAAATGGCCCATTGGGCGCCAAATTTGTAAAGGGGCCTAATTCGGGGTTGCCAAACTTCGGTCTTTTACATTTGACACTCAATATTTCACCCTTTCGGACGGAATCTTGGGCTCCACTCTAAGAAATAAGGGAGCTTAGAGCCTCCACCGGCCAGTACGACTAGCTTTTAGACAGTCGAGAACACGGGTTCATGGAATGGTTGGAAAATGAATGTTTAGGCAATTTAACTAAAATGTACCACTTTTATTTGTCTAACCTTGCTACAAGAATCAAATTTTAATAACTTTCTTACTCTAAACAAATTAAACAGGACTCCCAAAACACAGGCGGTTTCTTTGTCTTAATTTGACACAATTGAATACCTTTCAAAGTTCCAGCAAAGAACAATTCGATAATGCTTTCACGAAACGGTATATAACGGATTTACATGTCCGTTGGCTATTCTATAACTCAAATACCACTTTTATTACTCGGTTTGGTCCTAGTTAAAATGTAGATTTTTAGTCCGGGAATATGCTTAAAATCAACCCTGTATAAGACGCGTGCCTACCTGTATGGCATCCAAGGTAGGGGTCCGGGAAAACAGGGTGATTTGAGGAATTACCAACTTCGAAACCAACCCTAAAGAACGCGTGCCTGCCTGTATGGCGTCCAAGACAGGGGTCCGGGATTAGAGTGGTTTGAGTCTAAGAAACGGTGTAACGTGTCATTTTTACGTTTAAGGCAACGTTACATATTTGTTTATTTAGGTAAATAATCAAGGCTCTTCGACGCGTCTTTCTGTACACAAATTAAGGGTATTTTATAGAGCTAGGTTTGGAGGTTATATAGTGTCCAAAAAGTTACCTTATAAAGGAGACATTCCATCGAATTACTGTGGACACTACGCACATCGCATTATCTGGACATCGTAATTGGAATTTAGGATCACAGGTTTCGGAAAAATCACATAAAAACTTTTGGTTGTTTTGTTTATCCGTAAAATTTCGTAATTTTCTTTGACGTTCACGAAGATAAACAGCTAATCTTCTGGGGAATGGCGGCGTTGCCGCATCACAAATGGTTTCGGTAACAGGAAGGAAACATTTAGATGAACATTTCATTCCCTTACGTTTATTCTCGAGGATATTGGGACAATCCGAACCTCATAGCTAGTTGTGATAGCACGAAAACATATTTAGGTCCACGGTTTGACCAGTAACAACCGAGGCTCCGCCCACTTTGATATCTTTATTAATTTGAGAAGGAGAAGATAAAACAAATACGAGTTATGCACTTTTGTAAATGGGAGATAAACGATTGATAAAACCAGGACTAAAAGAATAAACAAAATCGTATTTTTATATTATATAATTTATATATAATCATAGTTATATAAAGTTAATAACTGGCTCAGTTAGTCGGATTGAAGGGTTTTGTAGGGCTAGCTAGTGGTGAGCAAACTTAACATCTGAACACTCTTGTGCCGAGTTTGAGCAGTAGTTCAAGGTGTATTTTTAGGTTCAGGTTCAGAAACAACTTTATTACAGTAGAAATGTTTTACAAAAATGGCGTTAAACCATATGAATATTAGAGAAAATATTTATAAAGAGCAAAGGAAACGTTTGACTAAGACTGTAACTAAAATACAACTAAATTCTACACTCAGTATAGCTTTACTCATATGGGAATTGGTTGAGTGTTCGAATATTCCTGGGTTTGATGCAAGCTCTGTTCTCCAGTAATTGATTTTACAGTTGATGGTTTCAATGCTGAGCTTCTTATAGTCTAGCGGGTTATTTTCCTCCTACTTGCTATGTTGGCAGGGGTCCGGTAGGCAAATGTTCGGTCTATGTATGAAGGGTGTCTTGACGTCCTTGTTATAAAAATTTCAACTGTGGAAATAGATCCGACAACACCTCAAAGTGCGATTTACGTATTTGCAATGTCCCCTTGGTCGGTGCTGCCACCTATATACCGGTATGGAACTATTGGTGTATTTCCTCATTGGTTAGTTTGAAAACCGCGGGTTTTTTCTTCCAGTCTTGCAACCGAAGTTAGAGATTTTTTGGCGAAAAAGTTTTTTTATAAATAGGTTTGCATCCTTTATTTGAATTTAACCGGGAAAATTAGGTTGGTATTGCGTTTTACTGTCCCCCACCACATTTACAAAACGGTTTCCGGCGACTTCATTTTTTTGTGTTCTCGACAAAGTGCTTTGTCTCTTCCTAACGAATTTTGGCTGGGTCGACAACAGTTTCTGGGATCGCCTTTGTTTTTGGTTATTGGCACTGCAGCGATTGCAGGAGATATCCCAGAAACTGTAGAAGTGAGTCCGTCGTGTTTAGGCGAATCCTGGAGTGACGCTCATACCCTCTGAGGGGGATTTAAGTCGGCCTACGCCATTTGTACGGGAAATAAGAGCAGTGGTAAGTTCGATTTTATTTTTTTCATTTTTTTTATTATTTGAGGACTCTTCAAGATAATATTTGCCTCCCAAATTGTAATTATTTTTCATGTGAAATGTACTTTTTTTCTGACAAAAGACGTGGGGAATTGTTGGCGTTTTTATATTTTCCTTTTAACCACGTGTTGGATAAAAACTATATATTGTTTTCTCCTTTGGTTACAGCACCGTCCATTCCATCGACGGGACAGTTGTGCTGGTGGAACGAGGTTCTGTTCCATCGACGAGCCAGTTGTAACCCTGGGAAAGGTACGTTAGGATTAGTTTAGTTCATCTGTTTAAATCTACTTTACTTTATTGAGTCGACATGGGGTTCTCGATTTAAATTACTCGGTGTAGGGGAACTTCGTGCAAAATAGACGAATTCCAGGAAACTAAAACATTTAATTTTCCACAGGGTTTTATGCTCGGGCAAGAATCAACAACCTTTTGACCACCATGTGCTGCCCTAGCACCATGTGCTAAGCAAGCACGAGGGGAGGCGCGGGCAGAACCAGGACCAGAGTAGCAGTGAGAATTGGCTGGGTACACCACTTCCAGGTTTACAAAATAAAACACACATAAAATAATCAAGGACCAAGGTAGGAGCAAGCTTCAGATATAATCTTTCACATTAATCTTCAATATAATTTAGACATAATCTTTTCATATAAATTTTTAATATAATTTTTCATATATAATTTTTCACAGTACGGCATAACGGCATAACCACAATTTTGCAGCATATTTACTAAATTGACTTGTTTTCCTTCATTTCATTTATTTAAGACAATTTCTCCTGTGAAATTTGGAGTGCCTTGCTATTTTGGCCCTAACTGATTTGGTATTTTTTCTCAGATCTAATTATACAAGATGAACTAAATCTTTTGTATGTTGTGTTATTTGTACAACCCAAAACTTTGCAGAGACAAAAGAGAGATGAGATTATATTTTTTTTAGCGGTTTCCTTACATTGTTCTGCCTCATGGGGTAGATCTCGGACTGGGTTGCTATCTGTCTCATTCTACCTAACGTAGAATGATTTTGGAAGTATATTTTTTTAACCACCATTTATACAACTGAGTCTCACACTACTGACTCAGATGTAGGTACACTATGACCTGTTAAAGGAGTCCATCCACCTGTAAAGTGCTCCTAGTTTTGTCATCTTAATTCAATCTTGTAGAATTTTATTTTGTCTATTAGTCAATTTTTTTTGGTTTTTTTTTAATTACACAAATACTCTGGAAGCCTCGGAAGTAGGTAGAATTTCATTGTTTGGCTGCAACGTTTGGGTTGAACTGTATTTTAATCAAGATCTTCTTTGTAAAACATTGATATTAAAACACTGTGGCGCACGTAAAATTTTCTTATTTCTGAACCCCCCCTTCTCCACTGTATAAAAGTTACCGGGCATATCAATGTTTTACCTAGCTGGAAAATACAGTTCTACTTCCAGATATTTGTTTAATTATTTAGTGGTTTTGTTGTGTCACAAGCTGGCAAATTGTTATTATTCTAATTACAGTGTCACAAAACTAACCGAACCGAACCGAACCGAAGCTGCCACAAATGTCACCCAACGCATTTTAATAGGCCACAAATTGGCGCCATACGTGAGTTCTTGGCTAGGTTTTTTGACATCGGATGTAATTTTTTTTTGGTTTTTTTTTCAAAAAATTTTTAAAATTTTTTCAGTGGCTGTCGGTGGTTTTGACACCCAATCATTTTTTTACTATAAAACAGGATTTTCCATCATCATGGGTTTTTTTTGAAAAAACACTTTTTAAATATTTTTTGATAATATTTTAATATTTGAGCGTTGATTTGGACTTCGTTTTGTTATCTTAGTAGTTCTCATAGAACTTATCTTCACAAGTTTTTCTTGGAAAATAAAAGATTCATTTTTATTTATTAAGGAAGAATAAGTGGATAAAAAGCATGGGAGTTTTTATTGAACCGAGTCCAACTCATGTCTTAATTCTTTAAAGTTTTTTGTAGGAAAAACACGTTTTAATTTTTAAAAAATTTTTTTTAAGAAAAATAAATACAGCAATGTAAATTTACTTCAACTTTTTTTTTGTTGATTTATAGGTGGATGGACCTCCAGACATGGTCTTTTCTATGTTTTAAATATATGACATAGGTACTGTGTTTTTTTCTAACAATTTTTTTCTGCAGGTTCATTTATTTTTATTTTATTATTTCCTTGTGATAAGATAGAAATTGTTTCACAGATTATTTTTTAGTGCAGTCAATTTATTTAGGTCAACAAGTTTTTTTTTGGTGATTTTAATTTTTTATGGGATATCACCACTTGAAAATTGGAATATTTATACAGGGTTTCACACAAATTTTTCTTGGCTGGGTTGTTTTAAAGTAAATATAGCTTAACAGCTAGTAGATTTGTTTAGTTGAAAGTATTAATTAGTAATGAAAGAAAAGGAAAATGAGTTTATTTTGCTTTGTCATTTTCTTTTCTTGTTTTGGTGGTAACTGTTGATGACAATTAAGATCTTACGTCACTCAGTTACATCGGGTCAGAGGAGGGTACTACTACTAATTATAGTTAGCTCGGAAGTTTAGGGAACACAAGGCTAAAATTCCTAGAGCAACATATTGGCTGAAGATCAACGCCAGAGGTCCAGTTAACATTTTTTTTGGGGTATTTTTTTTGGAGCAGTTTTTTTAGGTCTTTGGTTGCCAGTTTAGTTGTCTAGTTGTGTTTTTGTGACTGGTCAAATTTTTTTGGTAGAAAATACAGCGTTGGGCTTTGGAGTGCATTTTTTTTTTAAAATGACCTACGGGTATTTCTATCAATTAAAGTTTTTCTGGTTCACAATTACTTTTTTCTGTATTTTTTTCTACGTTCAGGTCATAGCTTGGTCATGGCCAATGGAGAGCAAACATTTATGTTTGAGCCTTGAGAAGTTTTGCCTGCTCCAGATTGAATACAGAGAAAATGAATTTGAAGCCCAACTAGATATAATACCACAAAAGAAATGTTTAACTGAGACAGATATAGATATAAGTTTTTTTGATTTTTTTTTTTAGTTCATTTGTAAAGTTCAGTAAATTTTTTAAGTAATGTCATTTTGAGGCCGTGAAATTGGTCAGTGAATTTAAGAGAGACTTTCAACTAAATATAAATGCTAGGTGGTGGTAATTGGTAAAAATATTTCAAAATTTTGCTTCTTTTTTTTAAATAATTTAATTTTTCTTAAAAGATTATTTTTTTTCTGTAAACATAACTTCTCGAATTCTTGTTTCGGTCTAAACGGTTTGTATAGTGGTCGTAGTTTAAAGGGTGACCAGACAGGTTGTATTTTTTTGGGGGACCAAACAGGAATTTCTTGAGTTACAAAAGGTAAACTTTTTTTGTCTTAGTTGATCAGGCAGGAATAAATAAATCTTTTTACTTCCGAATCATAATTTTAAATAACAAGATTTATTGGTTAAGTGTTTGGGTCTTATAGAAAAAAAAACGTTTTGTTTTTGAGGATACTGGTATGATATGGAATTATTTTAATTTCATGCCAAATGTTGTTTGACGGCAGATATGCTAGTCTTCAGTTTTTTAGTTAGTTTGCATTTCAGGACAGTGGCGTGTACTTAAAGGGGCCTGTCATCTGCGCCCATTGTAAAGCAACTTCGAACTTACTTGCTTAGTTTTTTCACTTAATCTTCGTTTTGTTGCTTCTGAAATTAAAGCGTTATGTTGGATAACGATGGATGGTGTTAGACTGAGAAAGTACCTAGGTATTTAGGGATGAAAACTTGGTAGTTGTGGACAATTGGGAAATAATTTTTTTTATTTCATTTTTTTTTTAAATTTTAAAATAATTTCATACTGATGACCTCAAATAATGAAGCAAATTTTTAAATTACAATACACTGTTGTGGAATAAATGGGAAAGTGTTCAGGTTAAACAATAAATTTAAGATGATTGATTTTTAAAAAAGATTTCAACCTAAGAATAAATTTAAAAAACAATAGGTTATCTTTGATGCGACTAAACAATGATGAGGGCATATATATATTTTTTTTGTTATGCATAATATGATAGTAGTACCTTTTGTATTGCAATAATTAGAGGTTTTCCTCCCGCGAGCTGGGTGGAAATGGAAGAAATGTTTGGTTCGGAGTGTAGAAATCGAGAAACGAGGACTTCCTGCTAATCTTTTTAGGATTTCGCAACTTCGGTTTTCGCTAAATTAAAATACAACTAAATTTGGCCTACAGGCTGAATCTCACATCTTCCAGGACCTTGCAGATTTGCGGAGAAAGACAATTTTTGTGATCTGTTTAGTTATGATAGGAATTAAAATAGTAACATGCACATGAGGGAACTAGATATATTTAGGTTGGAAGGTAGTAAGAACACTGATCTGAACAATTTTCCATAATAGTGTCCTATTTTCAAAGGGTGCTTCAAAATATCTTCACCCTTTCTTTGAAATAAGATATTGTTTCGCCTGTGGGCGTTTAACCGTTTGAAAAATATAGAGGGTCCAGATGGGATTGGAATGGAAATCACAAGTTTTTGGGTTTATTGACATTATACTTAGGAAATAGGGGAAATGTCTAATAAAAAGGTTTTTGGTTTTAGGCCTAGTTTTGTTGAGATAACAAAAATTTAATTGGGGCCGGGAGTTTTATTATGCTCTTTTAAAATTAATGTAATAGTTTTGGCTTCTTGATTTTTGTTTTCTGGTTTTTGCGCAGGATTATTCCCAACTGTTTCATTTCAAAATGTAATTTGTAAGTGATAGGGTCTCATTAGCCCTTGTACATTTGGTAATTTTGCTTTGACTAATAGTTGTGGAAAGGGCCCAACTTAATTTTGTATCTCGTGAACACCAGGGATAAGGATCTGAGAATGCATTAAGCAGTAATTTTTTTTTGATTAGATGTTGTGTGTAAAGACACTTGAGTAGGCAGATTTAGTTTTACAACGTTCTTATAGGTGAACCTTGAAATTGTTTTCATATTTGTTTTTTGAAAGTGCACACAAGATAATTCTTTACGGGGTTGAGGGCAAAGTTTAAAACTTAGGTTCACATTATTATAGTGGTACAGTAAATAAGTACTCACGTTGTTTATTTCCTTTAGTAATAATTTTAAACAAATATACTAACATCGTTTGTTTTTTTGGAACATAAATATTTTTTTAACTTTTCCTAAACTGATTGGTTTTTTTTTGCAATTACGATTTTTATACCTTATGATTCTTAAGTAAATTTAATTTTCAACATTTTTTGTATAGTAAATTAATTTTTCTAGCTCATTTACTTTTCACATTGCCACAGTTTTGGGAGAGGAAAGGGAATTGACAACTGTTTTTTTTAAGGAAAAGAACAAAAACTGTTGCATGACAACTCGAATAAGATTTTTCTGGTGTTGATTTTATTAAATTTTTTTTTAAGGTTCACTAATAGGAGCTGCAACCCCACTTAGACATTTTTAATTTTTTTTGAAAATATTTTTTTAATACTTTTTTTTAATATTTTTTTTAAGGAAGGAAACTTGATTTTCTTGTTGGATTTTTTTTTTTGGTGCATAGTAGTACCTGGCCCTACAATGATTTTACCAGTTTATTTAAATATTTTTTTTGTGAATTAAAATATAATTTCATTTCGAAACCTCGCGTTTTAACAACCTATCATCATTTGTTTTAATTTTTTTTCTCCCTACTCCAAACCACCTATTTTTTTTTTATTTGTCAAACACACTGTGTTTTTTTTTATTACAATCTAGTCAGTAAGACTAATTAGCAATTTTGTTTTAACTTAATTTACTAGAAAAGTCAGATTTATACTTAGGGTTCACTCAACAGTTTTCCCCGCTTTGTTTAGTCTGTAACTCATAATTGTGTTGTGTTTATAGCATTATTTTGTTTTCTGTGTAATTCACTTAGTTTACTAGCTCAAACGGCTTCACTCTTTTTAGTCGTCGAACTAGCATAGTATTGTCTAGAAGCTGAATTGCTTCCACATTCACATGCCGATGGAGTCTATCTTCATGGCTTTTTGCGTACTTTTTTATAGTCTCTGCTACAGTTTCGATTTTTAGATCTCGATGAAGGTCACTATTTCGAACGTACCAAGGTGCATTCACAATGTTTCTTAATACTTTATTTTGAAATCTCTGTACAACTAGAATGTTACTCTCTTTAGCACAACCCCATAGTTGAATACCATATGTCCATACTGGTTTCAGTATTTGTCTATAAAGCAGTAACTTATTATGAATTGTTAAATTGGACTTCCTTCCAATTAGCCAGTTCATTTTTCTATACCTTATCTCAAGTTCTTCTTTTTTTTTCTTAACATGTGCTTTCCAGCGCAATTTGGTATCAAGTGTCATACCTAGATATTTTGCCTGATTCGAATATGGTACTGGAATGTTGTTAATTGTTATTTGTATGTGATTTATATTTTTGTTTGTAAAATCAACATGAATTGATTTGGTTTCATTTAATTTTATTCGCCACTTTGTGGTCCAACTGTGAATTTGGGTGACTGCATCCTGAAGTTTCTCTATGCATTTCTCAATAGATTTTTCTACCGTCAATAAACCAGTATCATCGGCAAATGTTGCTAAGTGACAATTTTCTGGCTTTGGGATATCACAAGTGAATAATAAGTGTAGATAAGAAACCACCTATTAGGGTAGAGTAATATTTTGAAAATTTTAGTGAGCCACTAATTAATTTTTTTATTGGGCTACTGTGGTCAACACCAAAATTTTATTTATTATTATTTAAAAAAAAAATTTTTTTGGACACCTTCCGGTACGATCCTAGGGTCTTTTTGACCATGGGTTGATGCATCAAATTAGTTAAAATTTTGGGAATTTCATTTTAACGATTATTAGAGAGTTGCAGTCCTACCAAGACGTTATTTGTGTAAATTTTTTATTACCATCGGTAATTTTTTTAAAAATTTTCTTTAAATTTTTTTTAATTACACACAACATCCTTACAAGTCTAATTCAACGCAATTTCAGCGAGCGGATTTTTTTTAATTGAGCATATTTTACGATTTCTATAACATGAACATCTGTTCCGATGTTTATTGCGTTCACTTATATATTAAGGGATGATGTGGCCTTAAGCAATGCATGTTTCGTGTAAACTCAGAGTAGGTAAGCAGGTTAAAGTGGGTTTTGATTTTTTCTTTTTAGAAAAATCATTGTATACGGCAATTTGGGTTTTTTTTTGAGGAGTTTATTAGTGGAGCCGTTCTGCAATAGCAGGAGTATACCCTAGCGTTAACTGTGTACGACAGCTTTGGGATTTTCGTTATAGGTAGTCTGTTGTACGTTCCATTTAGGGACAAATTTACCTATTCGGTTGCTGAGGTAAACCAACATCACTTAAATTTAATTTTAATCCAGTTCAGCTAGGATAAGCGCAATTATTTTTTTTTTGGTTTTGCTCACGCAGGAGTGGAACATAAGACCTGAACACCTGCCAAAACTCTTGTCTCTCTTTTATTTTTAAATTTTTTTTATGGCTACTTGTTAATTCTAATTTAGGATTTAAGTAATTATTTCTCTCTGCAAGGTTGGACGTCATAGTTGGTTGTACAAATAATTAATATAAACTATGATTACATTTTTAAAGGCAAATAAATTTTATTTTCTTACTGCTCCGGTGTTCTTCGATTTTGTTCGCGTCTGCCCGTATTTAAGTTTTATATTTTCTACATTTGTGAGAAAATTTATAGTGATTTTCATTGGTGAATTTAAAGTGAACTTTGTGTTTGTTATTGCGTGGTTTAGTTTTATAATTGGGAGGTATAATTAAGAGTTTTAAAGTTTTAATATAAAAGGCACCATGGCTATTTCTTTGAGTCGGTTGTCTGACATAAGGTACTTAGTCAAGGACGAGTTAATCTATGAATTAACATGGAGAGGCATAGCCATTGGATCGGTGGAAGAGATGAAGCAACAGCTCATACTGATTAGACAGAGAGAAAGGACCGATGGAAGTATGAGATATCCTCCGTATCCCTTTAAATTTGGCCAGGATGCTTTTAGCTGCATGAAGAAGCTAGATAGTCTAGTACCGCTGGTAGAGAAGTTCTCTGGTACGAGCAAGGGGGGAGAGTTTAGAAAAATCGCTGTAAGGTTGGAACACGTGTTGGCCAGGATAAATAACATGAATCCGTCTAACTTTGAAGAAAGCCAAACGAAAGGTGCGCTCAATCGAGAAAGGTTAGGAAACACCGATTTCAACCTTCCAAAATGTGGACCGGAAAGCTAATTTAGGGAAATCATTTTTCGAAAATAGGTCTCAGTTGGTTCGGTTTGGTTTCACACCCTCTTGGATCCCGGGAAAGAAGTCAGGAAAGTTTTTGTTTCCAAAAATTGTTAGAAAAAGACCCCATTAGTCGAACTATATGAGTTGTGTTAAGTTTGGAAAGCCAGGTCTAAACATTTTTTTTTCGAAAAATTTGTTTTCAAAGAATTGTTTTTGAACAAATTTCCATTAAAAAAATATATTTTCGAACAAATTTCCGTTCAAAGCAAATGTTTTCAAACAAATTTCCGTTCAAAGAAAATGTTTTTAAAAAATTTCTATTTGAAGAAAACGTTTTCGAACAATTTTTCTTTCGAAAAAAACGTTTTCTAACAATCTTTTGTTCGAAGAAAATGTTTTCGAACAATTTTCGGTTTGAAGAAAATTATTTTAGAAGTTTATGCTTTCGAACAATAATATTAAGATATTTATATGAAATGTACTATAAAATTATAAGTAATTAAAGCCGAACCTTACTAAAACTCGAACTGATTTGGGCTTTTTTTTGTCCTTTGATAAAATGTAAAAATCGGGATAAAAAGTGACTAAAAAAGAACCACAATACCTAAAAACACCGAGAAAATAGAAAAAAACTTGAAAAGTAAACTAAACAATGCAAAAAATAGCGTATAAACCTTTTTATTAAAGTTTCATTTTGTCCTTTGATATATTAATAAACATTTAACATACAAATGTATTTCTGTGCTGTTTATTTATTACATATTATTTTTATGCAAAAAACACAAATAATATTTAAAAGAAAATGATTTTTAACAATAAATATACCTACAATAAATATTCATAACCCAAAAACACAAGGAACATATTTTTTATTTCTTAAGCTGTATAAAAACGAGTTCTTTTTAAGTTTTATTAAAACATTTTTTTTTCTCAGACTGTATAAAAATAAGTATTTTTCACGAACGTCTATGGAATTTTGAGTACGGTTTTGACACTCGTGTCGCTACCCCTGGGAGACGCCAGGCTTCCGGGATGCAGTGGCCCTAGTTTCGGATATCTGGGTTTTGTTTATATTATTTATTATTTTAACCTATATCTTCTTTGTCAATTTATTGTATTTTATAAAAATTATGTGTTTATGTTCGTTTGACTGATTTTTAATCTGTATGTTGTTTTAGACTATTTTAAATGTTTTGTAATTTTGTATTTTTGTGTTCCAGTTTTTCATTTGTTTCAAAGATGATTCTTAACTGTCTGTAAGTATTTTTTAGCATATCTTATTTTAAATAATATAATTTAATTATATTTTTTCATTATTCTTACAGACCAGACCACTTGATAATGGTTTTTAAAAAAACCGAAACGCGTCGTGGTTAGGCAATAAAATATTTGTGAAGTAAGCAGGACTTTTCGTTTCTTCTCCTTTAACAACACTACACTAGTTTTGATTATTGTTTTTATATTGTATATTTTGACATTTTAACTATTTGAATAGACTTTACTACTTTGTTTCTTAATTTGTTTTAGTTCCCTCTGAAGATGATCACGTTTATTGATCGAAACATGTTAGCGTAAAATAAAAACAATATTTTGCAAACTGTGTGAAGTTATTTGTTCCTCTCCCTCTCCACAAATTGAAAAATGCTTTACGACGGACAGTTTAGAGAATTTATTAAAGTAATGACTTAAAACATTGAGGCATTTTTGTTTTCGTGATCTAGCCCAATCTTACCAAGCTTCTTAAACATACTCAGGCGTACATTTGTGCAAAATTTCAAGTTAATAGAGACTTATTGGAATAAATCCTGACTTTATTTTAGAGTCGGCTTTATTCTGACAGATGTACAAAGGAAATTGACAGCTGACCTCCCAAAATTGATATACCAAAGTCAAATTTAAAAATAAAGTCGCTAACTTTCATCTAATAAATACAGACACTACTAAATCCGGTTCTTAAATACACAAAGGCCGTATTTTGAAAGAAAGCAGCTATTTGTTTGAAACTCGTAGACAATGATTGTGTAGAAATAAAATTTCGGACATTGTCTTTATTTATTTTAAAACACGACGTTTCGGTTAGTAAGTATCTCTAACCGTTATCAAGTGTAAACTAAACAATCTAGTCTTTAGGCTACTACTTATACTACTTGGTGTGCAGTCAGTTGTGACGGCCCGCCCCCTTTTTTAATCCTACGACGCCTGTTTTTCTTAAGGAGTGGTTTCCATATGTTTGGTATCTCCGCGCTTGGTTGACTGAAAACTTCTTTATTCTGCATTATAAACGCAGCTTCAATAAACTTTCGTTTTTGCCAATGCGGCTCCTTATGTAAAACTTTAGCTTCTGACCACTGAATCCTGTGATCATTTGACCATGCATGATCTGCTAAACCGGATTTTTCAATTTCAATTTTACTAAGTATCGGTTCGTAGTCTTCCTCCCATGTATGTCGTCTAATTTCGTCAAAACGCTCCTCCATTTCGGTGTTCGGTGTTGACAGTACGTGCAACAGAGAACGACAGAAGATAAGATCAACTCACCGAGAAAAACTAAAGAAACTACAGACACGTATCCAAGATAGAACAGACTCAGCGACACCAAGCACTATAGTGAACATCTCCAAAAGGACTCTGAGCACCAACAAAGAATTGGTACTCAGTAAGGGACTTAAGTTCGCCATTGCACCGGCACAGACACCGACACTGAAAATTATTGCGGCAATAGAGACCGTTAGTCTACCTCAATCCGAAGCTGATGAGTTTCGCCATAAAGTAAGAACAACGTTGGACAGAAAGAAACAACAAAAGTCAAACATTACCAGTCAAGAACAACGGGCAATCAAGAACCTGCAGGCTGACAAATCAATCAAGATTCTACCGGCCGACAAAGGAAACGCGACGGTGATCATAGATGTCGAGACTTACGACAAAAAGATCCAAGAAGTTCTGGAGAAAGGAGACTACAAGCAACTACCTAAAGATCCAACCACCACCATAGAAGGACGCATCTACAGGACTTTGAAGAAGTATGCTGAAAATATCCCGGACGCTGTTAGATCCCGCCTGACTCCACACCACAGTAAGGCACCACATTTTTATGGATTACCAAAGATCCATAAGAAAGATATACCATTGCGACCAATCACCAGCTCCAGGGACTCACCGACCAGCACTTTGTCGAGGTTTTTGTTGGACATAATTCAACCACTACAGGGTAAGTCTGAATCTTTTGTCAAAAACTCGGAACATTTTGTCGAGGTTTTAAAAGGTATCGAATTAGATCCCGGCGATAGATTTGTAAGTTTTGATGTAGAAAGTCTCTACACCAACGTGCCAATAAATGAGTCACTCAGTATCATCAAAAACAAATTACAAACTGATGATACACTTCACGAGAGAACAACGCTATCGGTGGAGGGGGTGATGGATCTCTTGGAGCTCTGTCTCCGTAACTCTTACTTTCAAGTGAAAGATAAGTTTTACGCGCAAAATGATGGACTCCCAATGGGTTCATCTCTTTCGCCAGTGGTAGCAAACATCTACATGGAGTGGTTCGAGGACCATGCGATATGCGATCAACACAGCAAGAGTCAAACCAAAACTATGGCTACGATACATGGATGACACATTTATTATATGGCCGGAAAATGAAGACGAACTACAGAATTTTCTACATCATTTAAACGGTATTCGACCAACAATCAAGTGCACCATGGAAATTGAAAAAGATTCGGCCTTACCTTTTTTGGAAGTTCTTGTCAAACGATCAGACAGAAACATTCAAACCACTGTATATAGGAAACCTACACACACGGGACAGTACCTAAATTTTAAGTCTAATCATTCTGTTGCTACAAAACAAGGAGTTATAAGAAGTTTGTATTTAATAGCCGTAAATTTTTGTAGTAATAATGAAGAATTAACCACAGAAATTAACAACATTAAAAAGGACTTACAACAGAATGGTTATTCCGAGAAATTAATAAACTCAACGATATTTAAAATTAAAAACAAACTAAATGTACCAAATTCTCAAAATAATAATCCGTTAGGTGTTATTAACATTCCATATGTTCAAGGGATTTCAGAAAACATAAGACGAATAGCTAAACACTATAATATAAAAACAGTATTTTCTTCGGGAAATACGATAAGAAGTTTTGTAACTAAAACAAAACCAGACAATCCCTCAAATAATAAGGAATGTATTTACCAAATCCCGTGTGAGTGTGGTAAATCATATGTAGATGAAACGAAACGCCCTCTTCAGGTTAGAGTAAATGAACATCTAAAAAGTACCCAATTAGGGGATATTGAAAAATCCGGTTTAGCAGATCATGCATGGTCAAATGATCACAGGATTCAGTAGTCAGAAGCTAAAGTTTTACATAAGGAGCCGCATTGGCGAAAACGAAAGTTTATTGAAGCTGCGTTTATAATGCAGAATAAAGAAGTTTTCAGTCAACCAAGCACGGACATACCAAACATATGGAAACCACTCCTTAAGGAAAACAGGCGTCTTAGGATTAAAAAAGGGGGCGGGCCGTCACACCTGACTGCACACCAAGTAGTATAAGTAGTAGCCTAAAGACTAGATTGTTTAGTTTACACTTGATAACGGTTAGAGATACTTACTAACCGAAACGTCGTGTTTTAAAATAAATAAAGACAATGGAAGTCCGAAATTTTATTTCTAGAAAGCAGCTAGTTTTTAAATCTGTTAGAATACGGCCGATTTTAAAATAAGGTCAGGTTTTATTCCAATAAGTCCCTATTATGTTAATTCCATGAACACTTATCGCCGATTGCGGAAGCACCATTTAACATTAGGGACTTATTGCAATAAAGCCAGGCAGTAATTGTGCCTGGCACTATTCTGACAGTATCGCATTATAAGAACAGCAGTCTTCTTTCAAGGCCTTTGTATATTATAATAACCGGAATTAATAGTGCCGCCATTATTAATGGAAAATAAAGATTTATAAATTCGACTTTGGTATGTCAATTTTGAAAGAACAACTGCCAGTTTTCAATGGAAAACTGTCAGAATAGTGCCTAGCACTATCACTGCCTGGCTTTTTTGCAATAAGTCCCTATTAGCTCCATTGCGGTTTCGCTATTTTGGTCCACGGTCCACCGTGTGTTAGTGTATTGTGGTTTCTATTATTTATTTAGTATTTACTTAACACACAGCTATCGTCAACTTAAGAGCAAAACTTAATTTAAAATTTTGCTTGATATAAAATCCTGGAATTATTAACAGTTCCTGCTCCTGGAGTGCACAGCATAAGCTTTAACATAAAAGAGCACTTAAGAGAATTAGAAATGTGAACTTGGCGACGAACGGTGAAATGGAAAACTGCCTTTATTCCTGGTACTTTCCATTTGCAAATTACTCTTTGGATAATCCTTATCAAAAGTTATTACGTATTAGTTTTAATACAACCCACATAGGAAAATTTTAAAAAATAGTTGGTCAAAATAATTTTTGAGTCTTTGATTTAAGTCCTATATTTTAAAAAGTAACCGTACGTAATTTCTTGCTAAGCAAATGTCGCACAGACTGGTATTTTTGCCAAAAACCAGGGCAAAAATATTTTCTTGGTTTTTATATGTAATATATTATGTTTATAAGTAAAAATACATTTATAGCTAAAAACTTGTAAAAAAATAAATTACAAGGTGTTTCAGCTAAAAACAACCATGTACATGGGGTCTTACGGGAATTTCGGAAACGGTAATATACAATTTTGATTAGATGGAAAAAAGTGGCGACATTCCGAGCCTAATCAGATACTGTATCAAAATTAAAAATATCTACAAGGGCTTTCAAAATATCGAGTAATAAATAAAGAGTTAATAATTAAAGACAATGTTTAGTTTTCCCTTGAAATTTTGAAAACAAATGCAGATACTTATAAGCGGACATTCACGGTTCCGTCGTTTTTGTCCACTTATTGTAGGTGTCCGCTTATGAGAGAGAACTGCGAAATTTTAATATAAATTTATTAACAATTTCCGCTGCTTGAGTTTTTCCGATATAAAATTTTTCAGCAATCTTTCATGCTGATAGATCTTCCTACTCCGAAACGTTAACAACTTCCACTTTTTCACGTAAACTAAGAAATTTTTTACTAGGCACCAATTCAAAAAGAATGAACCCAATTGAACAATTAAAATAAAACACAGCAGTCCCGCCTCGCCGAATAAAATATGTTGTAAATACGACAGAAGTATTTAGTCGCCGCATTAAAACGGAAATTGGTAAATCCCCGGCTGCAGAGTGCGTTGTTGCCAACATACTACATAATATTTATGCCCATGTCGTGCAACGCTCCGTCCCGTGTCAGAGGTTCGCGTCCAGTTAAAGAAGGTTTCAGAATTTTTTAACCAAAAAAAATTGTCCGCGTCCGGTGATAGAAAAGAATTTTACATGTAAAGAAATAGGGAAAAGCTTGGTTCCAACAAATTTGCCCGCCTAAAGGGAGTGTCTGCTTAATAGAGGTGCCCGCAGCGAGAGGTTTCACTGTATATGAAATAACGCAACTTTTTTCCCAAATAACTAAAATTGTATATCTTACATATATCTCAAATGTTTTTTTGTTTTGTTAGCTTTTTTACAATATTTAATTTAATTATTAAATTACTTTTTTATACTAGTGACAGTAATCATATTTACGTATGTACCTAATGCAATCTGGATAGAAAAAACATTTTTAGTTTTATTGAAAATTATATTTGACATAAAAAAATAGAAAACATTATAAATGATATAATGACAACTCAGGCGAGCAATTTTTTTTTACATTATTTACAAAATTATTTTTTATCCAGTGGCGCACCTAGAGATATATTTTGGGAGGTTGAGAACGAGGGGTGACTCGGTATTTCCGTTTGGTGTACAGGTTAGAGGAAATACCAGTAAATACTTAGGAAGTACTGGGAAATATACTAGGAAATACCGGGAAGTGCTTGGGAAATGCCTTTAAAATTTGAGGAAATACTGTGAAATACCAGGAAATACCGTAGGTATTATCACGTAGGTATTTCCTTTTGGTATACAAAAATCGGCGATCGAGCCACCCCTCGGTTGAGACCGCTAATGCCGTATTTTATGCAAATATATATTTTTTTAATATGTGCAAATATCTAACAAAATCTTAGGCTTGGGAAAGGCCCGGGACCTAACCCACCCCCTAGGTGCGCTCTTGTAATGTATTTGTAATTTTTTTTATAATTTAGCATAAGTATGAAAGAAAACATTGCGCTTTTTCGAAAATGCACATTTTTGTATTTTATCCTATGTCTACGTTATTGTTTCGACTTAAAATAAACTAAGCCTGAATTTTTTTATGCATACCCTTGCGCAATTTTTTATTATTAATAAACTGTTTTAAAATTATTTCAATAACCCCATATTTTCCCATGTAACGAAGTATGTTATACTGGACACATGTTATATTTGGATCTTTAATTTTTTTTAATGTGAAAGCTCGGGAAATCTTTTTTGATGTAGGTGTAGGTTCATTCTACATATTTTGAAGTTTAACCAAAATAAGTTTTATTTTGGGGCGGTGAGCGTTCAGTGTCTAAAAACACTATTATATGCAAAAAAAGGTTTAAAAAATCAAAGATTTTTCAGGAAGGGTTGTAGTTTGGTAAAAACACGTATAAAAATACCAGAACATTTATACAAAAATTATTAGCACAATGTAAATAACATCTGTAACAATATCCATAATAATTTTTGCCACAAAAATATTCCAAAATGCTAAAATCCAATACTGCGAACGAACACTTCCGTTAATAAAAAGCAATGTTTTCAAGAGAGGGTTGTATAATCAAAGTAAAAAGTGACAAGTTTCGATAGTTCCTACCATTCACTGATTGACCTCATATATTATTTCACTAGACGACTACATGTTTATATACTAGCTGTTTACAATTTTACCTTTTTGGCGAGCTTTTTAGCTATAATACCAGTCCGTGTGTTCATTCTTTTTCGTTTGACGTTTGGTTTTTGCAATAATTCATTTAAATCTCGTTAGACAACTTACGAGAAAAAACAATTTCTTTAACTTACCGAAAATAATTCCAACAAGAAGCCACTGGTCAAAATAAAAAAAAACATGCCACACATCAGAAAATGCCTCGTGATGAATAGAAAATATTTACCGAATTTCACAAAAATATCTAAAGAGAAGATTTAAAAAAAATTATCACTATATCTCAAACGGTAACACTTTTATTATATATGTTCATATAAAGTTTTTTTCTCAAAAATGACCCAAGAATGACCTCCTTCAATATTAGCATCTTATTAAAAAACGCTCTGTATATTGTGGTCTCCAAACTACACACCTTGTAAAGTATTCAAAAAATGTATAAAAACAAATCATAACATCACATTTTCATTTCTGCTTTCGCGCAGTATAGTAAATTCCACTAGAATTTGGGAAATTATTTTGAACGGCCGCTATGTTTTTTCTGAGTAAAAATAATAAAGTTCAAAAAGTCCTTGGCACACATTTACGATCACTCCGAAATTAAAATGTTCCTACCCATAAGCGTTGTTATGGGATATCTGTATGGGGGCGTTTGGCAGAATGGATAATAACTTTTGAACTAAGACCGTTGCACCGCTGTTTGAAGTTCTTAAAATAACAATCCTGTTTTATGTCTAATTGGCTACTTATAGGGCAAGCGCGGATTTGAGGAGGGGAAGGTAACGTGGTAATTACCCCCATAAAAAAAAAATTTTGCACGTTTAGTTAATAAATAAAGGGCTAACCAGATAATAAAAAAAAGTACACAAATAGTTTTTCCATCGACCATTACCCCCTAGATTTTGATCCAGATCCGCGCTTGTTTTAGGGTAAGGAGTAAATGCCTCTTTTCAAACGACACCCATGACTTTGCCATCAGCGACGGTTTCTCTGTAATATTACGTAAAAGCGTGCACCCTCATACAGAATTTAAAAGAATAATAAAATATTTAACTAATACAGGGTATTTCAACGAAAACTTAACAGAGTTCTTTTCGGGTTTTTTGTTATGGGATTTCAAAAATCCATCTGACACGTTAAATTCGTCTGCGAGGGGTAGGCTATATTTTGAATAGGAAAAGTGGTCGGGTGACACTTTGTTTTAAAGGTGTCTTGCTTGATTGTCTCTACAACCGTGTTAAAGTTTCAAAAATGTATCGATTTGTTTATGAGATATTTGCCTCCGAATTTCCAAATTTAACCCTTTAATATCAATAACGGGCCACCACTGATACGATAACTCCGAAATTAAAATATCCCTGCTAGTCTGCGCTGTGAAAATGTTTTAACCCCATCTGCGAAATTGTTTGCTCAACGCCTGCTTCGCAAGAAAAATAGAAAAAGCAAAATTGTATTTGCTTTTCGCGTATGGTTTTGAATGCAAATCTTCGTGACGATCGTTTTTTACGATAATCAGTGAAGTACCCGGAGCTTAAATAAGTAAATATAATGTTTTTATTGAATAACCATTGTAAGAAATAAATATATGTACTGTCCTGGTAAACAAATCACAACTGACGGATAAAGAAAATAAACACCAAAACAGCAAGAGAAGGCAAGCAGTTAGATAGGTAGTTCAATCATAGTTGTCAGGTACTTCAAGTACAAAACTTGAAATTGTTCTTCAAGTACTGTACTTCAAGTACATCTACAATCCAGTTATTTTACTTGTTATTTAAAATCTTTTAACAATATACTTGGAAATCTACTTGATTTTGTCAACTAAAGTAGGTACTTTATTCGAATAACTTCAAGTACATTCGAATTACTTCAAGTATATAAAAAGTACATCAAGTACAATAAAATATTCTTACTTGAATTATAATGTAGATAGATGAGATATAACTTTAATATGCTGAACACAAGTGGTAAGCGGGTTTTTATCAACTTGGCAGAGAAGTGCGGTATTTTAGCAACTTTGATAGGCGCGGATTTGAGTCGACTGTTATCCCCCCTCTAGATTTTGACCCAGATCCGCGCTTGTAGGTATGTCTAACTAAATCGGCCAAAAAATGGTAATATTAGGTACACACTTATCCAAAGGATAATACCGATAGGCTTTTATAGAGACTTATTGGAATGAAGCTATGCAATAATAGTGTCAGGCGGTATTCTGACAGATTTACATTGCAGGCTGACAGTTGATCTTTCAAAATTGACATAACAAAAACGAATTTAAAACTCATTATTTATCTATAGTAAACAAAATCCTTATGTTAAAAGATTAGCTGTCATATTCCAATGCAAAACTGTTAAAATACAGCCTGACACTATTATATCATGGCTTTATTTAAGTCCCTATTATTTGCACGCACCTTTGTTATTTCGTGAAACATGCAATTTAAATTCAGTGTAAAAAAGCAGTAATATCGTGCCTATTGAGGGGTATCAGTAGTATGGCAGTTCAGGGATATTGCACTTGAAGCTCAATTTTTGGGGATCCACCTACTAATCGAACAGCAGACGTATATTCTTCGTTTGATGGAGGTTAGTTTAAAGAAACTGAAAATGTATTTATTCTTTGGCTAGTTACACCTCAAAAAATTCCTTGTATATTTACGTTTGTTATGTTTATTAAGTTTGGACTAAACAAGTTTTTACGCAGTATTTGGTGGGCTAATATAAAAATAGTACTTTCTGTGAGTGATTTAGAAATTATTGATGGTAAGACCAGTGCCCCAAATGCACCATCCAAAAAAAATCACTTAAATCAAACCCTGACTCTCAATGATCTTGAATAATATTTTGCAAATGCGAAGCCTTATAAACTATATTAAAGCGATTTCCTTCTATAGTATTTTTTTTACTAAGACCTATTACACCGCTCTACAAAATAAGAAAAAGTTCTTGTTGCAAAAAAAATTGAATTTTTATTCAGTGCTAACTACTGATTCCGTAGCTATTATTGGTTTGTTCATATTGGCTCACTTTTGTGTAAAAAAAACGATTTTTCTTTTTCACCGTGTTTTTCGTAAAAAAAATTACCTATAACTTTAAAACTATGGGCAGCAATTTCTCAAAATTTGGCAAAATAATAAAGTATTACCTGGAGAATTTTTGTGCACAAAAATGGTATATTTACATAAGCGCGCTTGATTAGAATACGTTTCAAAACCGAAAAAAAGCGATTTTTCAGAAAAAAATGAATTTAATAAAAACCGCTTGGTAACGTGGCTTGTCAGTCATACCGTTAAATTCCTTGGAGAAGAAGCCAAAAAATATGTCATATACATTTTATCGTAAAATCATCAGGTTAAAAGATATCTAGGTTTGAAGTAGAATTGTTTCTTATTGTCAAAAAAAAAATAAGATAAGCTATGGTTTTAGCTCGTTTTTTATTATTTTGCAATTACGACGCGTCAGACAGTCCTCAAAGAAAAGTTTTCTGTTTTAAATTAACAAAAAAGCGATTTAAAAAGAGTTGTATTAATTTCAGAGACAATCCATTTTTATTTTTGATCAAATTTAAACCAAATTTACTCCCATAATTGTGAACGTCTGAAAAAAGTATATGGGACATTTTTTGTAGTAAATTTGTTATTTGATACAACTGTCACCCAAATTTTCTTCTTAGTTATTCGTTTTGTTGTATTGGCTTGTTTTCAAATTTATCAATTTTTAGCAGTTTTTTTGCCTTATATTCGTAACACGGCTACGGATGGTTTTTATACTCCGCTGGAAGATACAGCTAATGATCCCTCAATTTTATCCCAATTTCGAGTTGTATACCTTTAGAGATATCATTTTTTTGATATAAATTTTACGAGAAACAGTTTTTTTTCCTACAAAAGTTAGCCAACTTAGATAAACCAAAGGTGGGTATGGAATCAGGGTATCCTGGAGAATAATAATCCACAAAAAATATTCTTGCAACATTTTACCTGTTGAGCGGTGTTATTGGTGCGGGCACCATTTTATGTACACACATCATTATCCTTCTTTAAAATCTTAAGATTTACTATGATATCTCTTATTATGGAAATTTTTATAACTCTCTTGTCGCTTTTGCAAGAATTTTTATGGGAAATTCAACATTTTTTTTTAACTACAAATTTGAATATCAATATCTTCTGATATTCTTCTTGACGATCAAATACTAACTCTGAAAGTGATTTATTAACTTTTGTATCTATTGGTGAATTGCGGTACTTTATTGATGCAATATGTGGATCAAATCTTGAATTAACAGCTTTTTTTAACAACAATATACAAATTCGAACATGGCGTTCTACCATCCCATTTGCTTCGTGATAGTAGGGACTGGACACAATTTATTTGCCAGGTTTTGCCAAAATCTTTAAATTTGTAACTTTTAAATTAAATGCCTTCGTCTGTATAAATTAATCTAGCTTTACTATACCTAGCAAATGTAGATTTCAACGAAACAATAATAGTTTCGGCAGTTTTAGAATTTCAATGCATAAAATCAATGTATTTGCTGAAATAATCAACCACAAGTAAATAAGCTTTATTCATAAAATAAAATATGCCCACTTCCACCATTTTGAATGGCTTACTAGGAATTTTTCCAAGAATTAGTTCTTCACGACTCTGTGTTTTTTGAAATTTTGCTCAAGTATTACAATTTTTTTATGAGATCTTTAATTTCTTTTGTTATGTGTGGCCAAACTAAAATGATTTTTGCTCGATTTTTACACTTTTCTATACCTAAACGAGTACAACGAATAAAACTCAACATTTCTTTGTGTAAAGACTTTGGTACAATTACACAGGTATTTTTGAAAAGTAGGTTTTTCGACAAAATGATGATGTTTTATCAAAATTTTATTTGGAATTTTTTAATACTTTGACCAACCTTGTTGTAAGTATTTTATAATTTGTGTCAAGTCAGGGTCTTTAGAGGTTTCACAAACAAAAAATAGCACGTTTACTATCAGAAAATAGTAAATTTTGTACCCAGTGGCGGTTTCTCTATAAGTGCACATGTGCAACTGCACTCCCAAATTTTACTTAAAAAAATACTAAAATTTGATCATTCTTTAATTTAGTTAATAATTACTCCAAACGGAATGCACTAAAGACTGGAATATTACCTACAAATTAATACCCGGTATGTATGTGTTTGTATTCGTGTTCAAACCACCTGCGGTGCCTGGCGGATGCGCTATTTAGTTAATTCGAATCTAATTAATCACTTTTATTTGCTCCGTTGTGTCGCATTCTAATTACGAAATATAGAAATAGAGGACGGCATGTCCCAATAGAATTTTACAGTACATAGAATCTGAACCTTCCTGCGGCAGCGCCTAGGACAAAAACTTGCCTCGATGCCGCCTGCACCCCCGTGACGCCCCCCGCACCAAAAGTTCGCGTTGCAGGTTAGAGGAGCTCACGGACACTTTTAATTAGTGCACTTAGACACTTTGGCATAGTGATGTGCAACGATTACTTTTCCAAGTATTGAGGAGTAGATACTGATACTTTCTATTCGAGTATCAGAGTATCAGATTTTATTATTATATTTATTATATTATCGGTAAATCCAATAAATACTGAGATTTTCTGTGTTGTCAATCGTATACGTATACGTAATAGTTCATTTAATAATTTAAGTAAATAAATATCGGTCCAAATGATTACTAGTACTATACAATTGATAGGAAAGTAACTTCGGCTTCGGTCCCATTCGGGATTCGAGTAAGAAGTATTAAGGATTCGATTACTTGGAATCCGCCCATGTATCAGATATTAAAGTATCGAGTAGATAGTATTTGCACACCACAAATTTGGCATTATCGGTCGGGCGCTGGCGGTTTATTTTGATTTCAACGATTTGATTTGGTATTTACGACAATGGCGGTAGTTTCTAATTGTGATAGCATTAGCGTGCAATATTTAAAAACAATTAAATTTTCATCTTTGCCATTAGAAGCGAAAATATGTGAACTAGGTATGATACATTTATTATTTATTTATAATTTCAATAATAATAGGTAGGTAACTAATATCTAACAAAATATCTCATTCTTTAATTATTTGGAAAAAAATTTCGCCTGCGCCGCAATTTTTTTATTTATTTTTGGTGTGCACTCCGAAAGCTTTTTACCACGCGCCGCTACTGTTTGTACCACAAATTCGTCAATATTTGACAACTTATTAATATCTTTTAAGTAAGATCTAGACAGACAATCAGCCAGTAAACGATCTTTGCCTGGTTTGTATTTAACAATTTTAAACGCTTGTAACTTTAACCTTAATTTTTGTAATCTTAAGTGTCAATTATATGCCTTTTATAGATCTGCTCTAGTGGCTTATGGTCTGACTTAACAACTATAGTTTTACCAATACTGATGAAACCTCTCACAGCCATGGAAAATAGCAAGCAATTCTTTTTCTATCTGTGTCCAGGACCGTGGAGTAGGTGTCAGTGCTTTAGAACCTTAAACTATAGGTAAATTTTCCTGTATAATAACTGCGCAAACTTTAGTGCTGCTATCTACTGACAAGACAACATATTTTAAAACTGGGGCCTTTGTTAGTAATTTCTTTAATTTTAGAAAATCAGCTTTATGGTTTTCTGTGCTGACAAAATTCAACATTAATTTTTAATAATTTTCTTAATGAGTAGGCGACATCAGACAAATTAGGAATAAAGTTGCTTACATACCTCCATATGCAAAATTGCACTAACCTTTTCTGGATCTGGATTCAAACCATTTTTACTGAACAAGTGTCAGACGTAGACACTTTCACTTACACACACAAATTTGCACTTTTTATTAAACCGCAAATTTTACTGGTTAGCCCTTTTAAATACCTTATTGAGTATTTTATAATGTTCCTTCTCATCTTTAGCCCATACGATCACATCATCAATGTACTTTTTTATGGAGTACCTCCGGAGCAGAGCAAACAAAATAATAAGGGACTAACTCTCTTATAGGCAAATCTTCCATAACACGTTCGTCTGCTAGCTTTATCTGGTAGAAACTTAGAGTAATATATATGTTATTACTCTGAGGGTAGAAACCCATCTAAAATGAAAAATATGGAGGCTCTTGCCAATTGGGAAGCTATTTATTCAAATTCAAATTTAAATTACCCTTCTCGTGCAATTGCTTCATTGGGCCATTTTGGATCACTTTTTTGCTATTATTTTTTGCTTTTTACTGCTTTCGCCCCTGCTTTGGCTAACCTCCAGCTTTTCTGCTAAGTGGTCACTAGCTGCTTTACATATACTCAGACATGTCTTCAAGTCAAGTTTAGCCTTCTGAAACTAAGTATTTCTTAAAATCCGGTCTTTAAAATAGTTACCATAGTTGCAGTTGGAGCCAATTTTTTAAATTCGGTAAATTGCATGTAATGACCTACACTCCTGCTGTTTTCTCGTGTCAAACATGTGCCTGTTGACAGCTTCATTTTCTTAGGGTTTGAAATGAGATTTAAACCGTTTTAGCAGTTTTTGCCAATTATTATTCCCATTTTCTTTAAGTTCTAAAGTCTCAAAAAATATCTTGCGCTTCTGGCCCCAGAAGTATTACCACTTTTGTTCATAAATTTTAATAAAATCGATTTTTTATTTTTAAATTCACCACCCTGTATTTCTGAAACGGAGCAATTTCGTACTAAAGTAATTTGCAGTAAATCGACTTATTTTGACCTCAGGAATATGTGCTAAGATTTTGTACAGACGTTTTAGAGACATTTTTTGCTGAAACTAACAAATACAAGCTCTGTCAGGGATGAGCATGAAGTTAGCGAAGCACCCATCGCAATTCGAGCCGCGGCTAGGTGGATAATTTGCCGTTAATTAGTCGTGAATTAGTTGTGGAAAAATTAATTTTGTCGCTCTTATTTTTGACCGTTTTTTAGGGTGCTTCGTTAACTTCATATGAAGTTAACGAAGCACCCTCGTAAAAATGGCTTCAGAAGAAAATGGTGGATAATTTGCCGCTAATAAGTCGTTAATTAGTTGTGGAAAAATTAATTTTGTCGCTCTTATTTTTCACCGTTTTTTGGGTGCTTCGCTAAATTCATATGAAGTTAGAAGGCACCCAAAAAACACTCAAAAATAAACGCGACAAAATTAATTTTTCCACAACTAATTAACGACTAATTAGCGGCAAATTATCCACCATATTCGATTTCGATAGGTTATGTCTAAAGCCATTTTTGACGAGAATGCTACTTTAACTTCATATGTATCTTCGCTAAAATTCCAACATAAAAAACTAATGAAGTATGGACGCATATACAGCAAAAAAAACTTTGATAATTTTAAGATTTTATGTTTAAGGTCCAGTTGGGCTAAGGTATACGATCACCGTGAACCATTCAACTGTTTTCACAACATCTTAGTAAACACTTTTTGCACATATTTTGCACTTCACAAAATCAGGGATAAAAAGAAAAAAGTTTGGGTAACAAAGGGTATTAAAATAGCCTCTAGAAATATTAGATTTCTTGACGAACTAAAAAGGTATTATAAAAATGAATTTGTGACCAATTATGTAAAATGCTACAAAAATATATATAAGAAAATTATAAAACTTGCTAAAGATAACTATTATAAAAGCAGAATAACTGAGGCGGGAAATAGTGCGAAAGAAAACTGGAAGATAATAAACTCACTTCGTGGTAAATCAAATAATAGTAAATCACTCAAAACAGCGATACAACCTAGCATATTAAACAACTTCTATTGTACAGTAGCTAATAAACTAACAGCTCATATTGCCCCCTCAACAGACCCTTTAAGCTATTTGCCTTCCTTAAATATACCTTACTATTTCCAGTTTAACCACACTACTATAGCTGAAATAAAAATGGTCTTGTCAAGCATAAAAAATAAAAATAGTTCAGGAGTCGATGGAATATCTACTAAAATATTGTTACATTTACCAGATAGAGTAATAAAGTTATTGGCCGATCTTATAAATGACTCTTTTGACAAGGGTTATTTCCCTAGCTGCTTAAAATCAGCTCTAGTGATCCCTATTCAAAAAGGTGAAGAGACAGACGACCCTGCTAATTTTCGCCCAATATCTCTTCTATCATCGATCTCTAAATTAATTGAAAAAATTGTTAAAAGATTAAATGACTATCTTTATAATCTTAACTTGCTCTCAAAGGTCCAATTTGGCTTCCAGAAACACAAAAGTACTAACGACGCCATGTTCTCGTTTTTAGAGAGTATATATCTCGGCATAAATGAAGGAGAGTGTGTTGCAGCGGTGTTCTGTGACTTCTCAAAAGCGTTTGACTGCGTTGATCAGAGGATACTGCTGCAAAAACTTAAACACTATGGTATTAAAAATGTTGAACTTAAATGGTCAGAGTCGTACCTTACTGAAAGAAGCCAGGCAGTTAAAGGTGAAGATGGCCAACTGTCTAAAGTCCAAACCATAACAAGAGGCGTTCCGTAAGGGTCAGTACTTGGTCCTACACTTTTTAAAATTTATATTGATGATCTTGCATATCTGGATATAGATGGAAAAATTACAATATTTGTGGATGATACAACCATCCAGTGGAAAGCACCTAAAGAAACTATCAATCATATAGTTTCTCGAGATGTGCAAAAAATAGGAGCATGGTGCGATAGTAACCTTCTCTGCTTCAACATAAGCAAAACTAACATTCTCTCCTTTCGTTCAACAATAGAATCTATAAGCATAGGGAATCAATCAATTGACCCTAAACCATTTGTAAAATTTCTGGGTCTAGTTGTTGATAGCAAACTTAACTTTAATCAGCATATATATCTTCTTAACTCAAAATTATCATCTGCATGCTTTGCTATAAGTGTAGTTAAGCGAGAACTAAACTTTGAATTAGCCCGAGCTACTTACTTTGCCTTATTTGAATCCCAAATGAGATATGGGATTGCATTCTGGGGACTTTGTTGTGTCACCCTTTTTGAGTCAGTCTTTATTCTACAAAAGCGAGCAGTACACAAACTATTTAATGTCAACTCTCAAGAACATTGTAGGCCACTTTTTAAAATTGTAGGGATATTAACGTTACCGTCTTTTTATTTTGGAGACAGTCAGCCTGGTTCATAAAAAGAAGCTTCAAGAACCAAATACTCAAACTGGTCGTTACTATACAACTCGTCAATCTGGGAACTTGCCACTTCCAATACCTAGGCTAGCTTCGACAAAACATTCATTGATTTACGAAAGTATAAAATTATACAATCATATACCCATCGCATTTAGACAAACTCAAGATGTAAAAGTATTCAGAAGGTTAGTACGTAATTGCTTTGAAACAAAAGCTTACTATAGCTGCAATGAGTATTACACAGATGGCCTTGATACATAATTTGAGTAACTGTGATCATATGTCTTATATTTTTATTATATTTTTTTATGTAACCTGAATTTTAATTTTAGATTAACAATTATTACTTTTTTTTAGTAGTTTCGTTCCAACTTTCTAAACGATTGATTGTGCTGTTGTAATTGTGTATGTGTGCATATTCATAGTTGTCCATATTTTACAGAAATTTTAAAATAGTTGGGTACAATTTTAATTTATATTGACTTAAACATGCTCGTTCGAATTTTACTACAATTGCGCTTAACTCTCAATGGCCTAAAAGGGGGCTCTTAATTACAGATTGTGTGTGATTATCCGACTAGACAATGTCGTAGCTTTTTTGAATTGAATTGAATTGAATATGAATTTAGCGAAGCACCCAAAAAATGGTCAAAAATAAGAGCGATAAAATCAATTTTTCCACAACTAATTAACGACATATTAGCGACAAATTATCCACCATATCCGATTTCGATAGGTTATGTCTAAAGCCATTTTTGACGAGGGTGCCTCTCTAGCTTCATATGAATTTAGCGAAGCAACCAAAAACCGGTCAAAAATAAGAGCGACAAAATTAATTTTTCCACAACTAATTAACGATTAATTAGCGACAAATTATCCACCATATTCGGTTTTGATAGGTCATGTTTAAAGCCATTTTTGACAAGGGTGCTTCGCTAAAATCATATGAAGTTAGCGAAGCACCCAAAAAAACGGTCAAAAATAGAGCGACAAAAATAATTTTTCCACAACTAATTCACGACTAATTAACGGCAAATTATTCACCTAGTCGCGATTCGATTTGCGATTCGCTAACTACATGCTCATCTGTCATGAAAGGGGGGGGGGGTGGATTCGCTTTGTTTGGCTTCTAAATTTGTTCCGAAGAACTCAATTTCGAACACACAGTCAGTAGGAAAAAACGATTTACATTTTATGAGTATGTCTAGAGTTCAGAGGCGCAGCAGGGCCGTGCCATTTTGGAGGCTTGAGCCCCAGGGTTAATACCTATAAAATGCAAAAAAAACTATTACAGGAGAAAGAAGGGCGAGGGGTGTAAGATGGCTTGACACACCTCAAGATGGAGAAAAAGATGGCAATCGACTGGAAAATTGAAAAAAATTTGCGATATAGACGAAAGTTTTCAAAAACTTTCGACTATAGGTACTTTTCAAAAAAATTGCGTCGCAGGAAAAAATTTGTAGTACAATGAGAGAACATAGCAAAAAAATTTTCGCAGGTAAAAATTTTAGAAAAATTAAGTTTTTTTAGAAAAAATGGCGCCAGAGATATTTTTGCTAAACAAGAAAAAAAGGAAACGAAACATGTTTTGGTTAGTTTCAAAAGTGTAACGCCGCAATTGTAAGTTCGCTCCTGATGAATTATGCTTATTTCTTTGAGGGTCTAATTTTAAATATTCATTGAAGCGCCCCCTAGCGCTTGGCGCCCTAGGCAGGTGCCTACGCCTTGCTACGGAACTGCCATCATATAAATCTCGAATTGCGATTTACACTTTACAAAGTCCATCTCCCTCTAAGGATAGACCTGGTGGTTTCTTATCCATCTTGCTAGAATATCTAAACAATCACACTTTTCCGGGCACTACTGGGCAACTAGTTTGTTGCACAATCCTTGAAAAGCGGATCACTGAAAACAGACCTTTATTACCGTTTGCCCCAATGCCAAAATTTTGCCTGTGTTTTCCCACCAACTCTGTTAAACAGAAGAACGTTTTTTTCTTTTAGTATGTGTTTAATTACATATTTAAACAGATTTTTCTTTGTTTTACCATTTTTCATAAATCTTCATTTTTAGTTAAATTTATTATTTAAACACAGGTGATCTTGAGAAATTAGGTTTTAATAACATAAATTAACCTTCTCAAGTTTACCTGTTTAAATTATATAAATTATTTAGCTTATAAAACACATTATATTGAATTTTATATTTTATAATTTATCACGAACTATAACAATTTTTGAATATAAAAAGAGAGGATTTATCTCAATAAAGCAGATTCAACATTTGATAGTTGTTCTCACTATACCTACTTAGTTTACTGTACCATAATGGTAGTGAGGCTGCTCCCTGGTAGTAAACTTTTACTTTAGTCCCGCTGCTTAACCAAGCCGAGTTAAGCAAGTGTAATTGTCAAGCACAGCTTGCACAGTATGTATCTTCTCAGAAACAATGAAAAAGCATTTTTACTCAACCAATTAAGTCCCATAATAACAACCTTACAGAGGTTCTTAAAGTTAGGAACCTTCTTACAGCAAAAAATTGATAGTAAATTTACTAAAAAACATTTTTGCTCTGCAGAAAACGATGACACAACAAAATGCCACTTTGTTAACCTTAAGACAGAGCCTCTTTTTATTTTTTTATTATTTTTTTTTTATTTGTCAAACACACTATGTTTTTTTTATTACAATCTAGTCAGTAAGACTAATTAGCAATTTTGTTTTAACTTAATTTACTAGAAAAGTCAGATTTAAACTTAGGGTTCACTCAACAGTCCTCCCCGCTTTGTTTAGTCTGTAACTCACAATTGTGTTGTGTTTATAGCATTATTTTGTTTTATGTGTAATTCACTTAGTTTACTAGTATTGTCTAGAAGCTGAATTACTTCCACATTCACATGCCGATGGAGTCTATCTGCATGGCTTTTTGCGTACTTTTTTATAGTCTCTGCTACACTTTCGATTTTTAGATCTCGATGAAGGTCACTATTTCGAACGTACCAAGGTGCATTCACAATGTTTCTTAATACTTTATTTTGAAATCTCTGTACAACTAGAATGTTACTCTCTTTAGCACAACCCTATAGTTGAATACCATCTGTCCATACTGGTTTCAGTATTTGTCTATAAAGCAGTAACTTATTATGAATTGTTAAATTGGACTTCCTCTTTTTATTGAAAATAAATAATAATACTTGGAGAATTATAACAATCATAACTGTTTGTTTTTTCCGTATTGTCATTTTTGCAATTTCCCTTCTAAGTTTACGACTTAAATTGGAAACGGGTGAAAAAAAGTACAAACCGGCATTTGTTTCCCAAGCATGGAAGAACGTTTGGAAACTTTGAGGAACAGGCAACAGAAACATATAAGCTGCTTATTATTGCTTCAGTATGCAAACGTAGCCTGGCCACAAGAGCCTACGACCGGCTTACAAGATTTTTGGAAAAAGACAACAAAAACCCAGAATGTTTCCACAGTGGAAGCATAGCTTAAGATGCAGAGTCGTATAAAATATATTTTTAAGAAAATTCCTGAGCAGCTTAGTAGTCGGACGCGACTCTCCTTGCTATATTTTGCTTGGTTTCTTTTGAAACGCCACTGCTTAAAAAATATCCAAAAGAAACGCAGAAAAAAAAGATTTCTTTTTGAGATTTAAAGTTATTGGAACATTTTAGCTGTTCGCCATATGCGTTTCCATTTTATTTTGATGTTTATTGTTATTGTTTTAAAAGTAAAAAATGTTTTCCATTATTTTTTTTTAAGCGGGTGTTGGTACATCTTAGGTTTATTCGTTACATGATTTTTATACCCTTTTAAATTTTAGCTTCATAAGTTACTTCTTTAATTTCTTTGGTCGTGTGAAACGACGACTTTAACAGCTGTTATATTTTTTCTCTAATTTTAGTGTTCTTTCGGATCGTTTTATAAATTAATGTCGAAGAATAAAAACAAAACAAGCTCTAACAAAAAAAACTAAATATGACCTCTATAAGCATTACCACTTAAGATTTGTATATTCGCAATATATGCATTAATTGTCGTAAATTGATCGTGGAAGAAAAGAATTTGTCGCGCCACCCGTTTTCCTAGAAAGAGGTGGTAGTGCTAAGTCTCAACTTAGCACTACCACCCCAGAAAAAAATTAACATTTTTAAAAACCAATTTATAAAATAATTGTCTTATACCTGTCGTGAAAACAAAAGTTTGCTCCCGAGAACTGTGAGTTTTCTTACGTTAGGTTACGTGAAGATTACAGTAACTCTGTAGCGCTATAGTAAAAGTGGTAGCTTTCCAAAATGCCGAAAACCAAATAAGTTAGCTATAACATATTCGGTTTTGACCATGTATTTATGCTAATAAATACATGGTCAAAGAATCGAAAAATGAAGCACTCAAAGCTGGCTTTGGAAGCAATCGCAAATTTAAATTTGCGGTCGCGAATTTTCAAGTGCACATGCGTGTGTTTTGTCATGTAGACACACAGCTGCTGTGTGACTTGAGGCCATATAAGCATTTTACAGCGTTTTGCGTTTGTTGTGTAAAATTATGTTTTTTTTATGTGAAAAATGGGAAATAATTTACGTAAAACATGTGCGGTTTGTGGAAAAATGTCCGGGAGAAGTAAGGGAGTGCCATTCCATAGGTAACTACTTGTACTTTTCTTTATAATTTGTTAATAAAGTTAGGAGTGGTTTATAGATGCCATTAAACACTCTTCAGGGTATCTACAATAAATATGCACAATTAGTTTTAAAAAAACTACAATTTTAATACACAATTTGATAAACTTTCACCCAATCAACTAGTTTTTAGAAAAAAATAATAGACACATAACACTAAACATTTGACAATTGTCAAAAAATGTAGTGACGTAACGGAGTATGTTCCAAAACCACGAAAACTGACTCATGCGCAGTAACCGAAATCCTGTCTACCCGAAAAAGGAACATTAAGAATTAAATAGGGGTCCTGGCTTCAAGCATCGCGTGTGAGAATAACTGGGCATGCCCCATATTTATGTTCAAACGTATTTGCCGAAAACGAACCTCCGTTAGAAGCTGCACACTTATTTGATGTTTTAAAATAATTCTTATTTTTTTACTTTGTAACATTTCAGTATGTTAATTTCCTAATACTTATTATATTGTGGATAAATGTAAAATTCGTTTTATTTTTATGTAGACTTGTCACGCCATTCAGTGCGATATAGGACGTCGGAGACCGATGCGAACACACACCTAGTTTTAGAGACCAAGCAGCTAAAGATTCCCGAAATCATTTGTTGATATTGATCCGCAAAAAAAAATGGAGGGCCCTGAGAAAAAAATTATCCACCTTTTTCGGTGCCGCAGTCAATGTGTTAAAATTTTCAAAAACTAACCTATGAATAATTGTCGTTAATTTGTCGTGAAAACAAAAATTTTCTCGCGTCACCCGTTTTTCTAAAACGGGGTGGTAATGCTAAGTTGAGTCTCAACTTGTCATTTCCACTTAAGAACTGGATATTTCCAATAAATGCTGGCTAGAAACCGTTTGTTTTTATTTTTAATTTAAAATTGTTTTTGTTTATTAAAAATGCGGGGTTAAGATTTTTAATAATCACCTGGGTTGTAAAATCCTATTTTAGGAAAAGCGATTTTTAGCACCTTTTTTGGACCTTTTTGGTCATATGACTTTTGTCAGCTTTTGTTAAAATCGCGATAAAACCACGTTTTGACTTTTTGGAAAGCGCCGACCTGCGCCAGAAAGAGAAAGCAAAACACTTCCGTCGAAACTTTTGCCGAGAACGCATCGCAACAAAAAACCTTAATAGTTATTTACCTAACTAGTGCGGAAAGTGATACGTTTACGCACGCGACGGCAGTCAAGGGCGGAAAAGGCACTTTCCGCAAGAGTTAGGTACAAAATTTTTCCTAGTTGCATAAAAAGCTTGGTTTTACATTTTAATATATTTGGTATTTTTTACAATAAAACAGCAAAAAACAAATTCTGTTTTCATTTGTAATTTAATTGAGTTTATAAATGGGTCAATAAGTCTAATTAGGCCTCATTTTTAATTTAATTGAGTTTATAAATGGGTCAATAAGTCTAATTAGGCCTAAAATTCACGGCGTGCGGAAAGTTCAACTTTCCGCACGCAAATGCGTGCGTACAAGTGCACTTTTACGCACGTAAGTAGGAAAAACCTATTTTTCGGGAGTGAAAACCCGGATCGGCCCTACCATCACTGATAAAGACGAGCGAAGCTGCAGAAAACAAACTGGTAAGTCTTAACGTGGGCGAAACTAATTTAAAACATCACAAAATTAACCTTTTTTATAGAAATCCCAAAGGGGTGTTTTTCAGGGTATTTTTTCGTTTTTTGGGGAAAATACCAAGGACCACCAATCCAAGGACCACTCTTTTGGGACTCCACCCAAATGCATTAATTGTCGTGAATATGTCGTGAAAGACAAAAATATGTCGCGTCATCCGTTTTCCCAAAAACGGGCAGTGAGCAATTTGAGATTTGCTGGCCAAATCTCAGTGATCTTTAAGTTCTTTCAGAAAACATGCGATGATGTAGTTTAACCTTTTTGCGCAATTGTACATTTTTCGTAAAACAATCATTATATTACGCCCCGCTTTTAAAAATATTCCATAAATTAGTTCTTCTCAAACTTGCTTATGGTAATAACACCACAAATATTCTGCACATATGTTGACATATACCTCAACCGTGACCTTGAAAAACCTGGTTAGGTTAGAGATAATTATTATTATTATTAATAAATCAAAACAATAAAGTTCATTTAGCCTAGATGCTACAAATTTATCAATTTTTTGGTTAAAAATCATCATCGTGTAAAGCGGGTATTAGGAAATCGAATAAAAAGGTAATAATTCGAACATCTACGGCTTACAGATACTTACAGGGGATTTTTCAATTTCCCAAAGACATAACATTTTATGTTTGAGAACAGTAATAGAATATTCTGGTTTTACTGCTCTAATACGTAGATTTGCAATCCCATGTAAGGGATAAAATATATATATATATATATATATATATATATATATATATATATATATATATATATATTATATTAGGGAGTTTTGAAATTTCAATGGTTTGGATCAATGAACTTGCAGTTGGAAGCAGAATGAGGGACCCTGACATGACATCGGTTGTATAAACAAACAAATATATCTCATCTAGGGACACTAATCTTGCCTGCAACTGCAAGTGAATTGCACAATGTCAAGCGGCCTTAAGGGTTAAGGGGGCGTGGTCACTTATAGTTATCTGGACCGGTTCGGATACGCTAACTATAACTAACCGATTTGTCTCAAACTTCAAATATTACATTGCTTGAGGTCATTTAACAAAAATTTTTACTCAAACTTAAAAAAATCAAAATGGCGGATCCAAAATGGCGGATTTTCTTATTTACTAACCGATTTGTCTCAAACTTGAAATATTACATTGCTTGAGGTCATTTAACACAATTTTTGACTCAAACTTAAAAAAATCAAAATGGCGGATCCAAAATGGCGGATTTTCTTATTTACTAACCGATTTGTCTCAAACTTGAAATATTACATTGCTTGAGGTCATTTAACATTATTTTTTACTCAAACTTAAAAAAATCAAAATGGCGAATCCAAAATGGCGGATACTAACCGATTTGTCTCAAACTTAAAATATTACATTGCTTGAGGTCATTTAACAAAAATTTTTACTCAAATTTAAAAAAATCAAAATGGCGGATCCAAAATGGCGGAATAAAAAATTTTGTTAAATGACCTCAAGCAATGTAATATTTTAAGTTTGAGACAAATCGGTTAGTAAATAAGAAAATCCGCCTTTTTGGATCCGCCATTTTGATATTTTTAAGTTTGAGTTAAAAATGGTGTTAAATGACCTCAAGCAATGTAATATTTCAAGTTTGAGACAAATCGGTTAGTAAATAAGAAAATCCGCCATTTTGGATCCGCCATTTTGATTTTTGTAAGTTTGAGTAAAAAATTTTGTTAAATGACCTCAAGCAATGTAATATTTCAAAAAGGATCAGGCACACCTCTTATGGGATTTTTGTACTCCGTCAAACTTCATGAAATTTTGGTATGTTGTAGACTAAACCTTTCTTATCAAAAGTTCTCATGGGCCCAACTCAAATTAATGACCAGTTTTTGAAATACAGGGTGTTGAAAGTGATAATATCAAAGAAGCATAATAGCTTTTTAGACGGGTTTTCCAAACATATACGCTATGTTAGGATAACATAGATTTACGATTTATTTATCATTTTCAATCTGTGCCTCTAAAACATTATCTACAGGGGTTTAAGTAAATTAGTCGAATGTTTTAATGACAAACCAGATTTAACATGTTGTAGACTAAACCTTGCTCATCAAAAGTTCTCATGGGCCCAACTTAAATGAATGACCAGCTTTTAAAATACAGCGTGTTGAAAGTGATAATGTCCAAGAAGCAAAATCGCCTTTTAGACGGGCTTTTCAAACACTTATGCAATGTTAGTATTACATACATATACAAGTTATTTATTATTTTTAATTTATACCTTTAAAACATTATCTACAGGGTGTTTAAGTAAATATTAGTCGAAAGTGTTAATGAGAAACAAGAGTTAGTGTATTTTAGATTGAACCATTCTTATCAAAAGTTCTTATGGGCCCAACTTAAATTAATGACCAGGTTCTCAATTACAGGGTGTTGAAAGTAATTCAAGAAGCAATATAGCTCTTTAGACTGGTTTTCCAAACACTTACGCAATGGTACTATTATATTATATTCACGATTTATTTATTATTTTTAATCTGTACCTTTAAAACATTATCTACAGGGTAGTTTGGATTTTATTTAAAAAATCTCTCTCAACGTCCCTTTTTCTTATACCCTTTTCACTTTTTTTGCAGCACAAACTTCGCTATAAGTCCTGTATTAATAGTAGGATGCTTAATAATATATATAATACACAGATTTTTTAATAGTATTTAAAAAATTATATTTGCCGAAACACCCTGTATTAAATACTAATAGTATAATAGTATCATTGCATATAGGCTTGGAAAACCCCGTCTAAAGAGCTATTATGCTTCTTGAACACTATCACTTTCAACACGCTGTATTTCAAAAACTGGAAATTAATTTAAGTTGGACTCATGAGAACTTCTGATGAGCAAGGTTTAATCTACAACATACTAAAGCTTGTTTCTCATTATCACATACGATTAATTATTACTTAAACACCCTGTGGATAATGTTTTAAAGGTACATATTGAAAATAATAAATAAATCGTAAATACATATATGTAATACTAACATTGCGGATATGTTTGGAAAACCCATCCAAAGAGCTATTATGCTACTTGGACATTATTTTTTTCAACACCCTGTATTTTAAAAACTGGTCATTAATTTAAGTTGGGCCCATGAGAACTTTTGATGAGAAAGGTTCAGTCTACAACATACCAAAATTTCATGGAGTTTGACGGATTACAGAAATCCCATAAGAGGTGTGCCTGATCCTTTGAGAGAAATCGGTTAGTAAATTAAAAAATCCGCCATTTTGGATCCGCCATTTTAATTTTTTTAAGTTTGAGTCAAAAATTGTGTTAAAGTACCTCAAGCAATGTAATATTTCAAGTTTGAGACAAATCGGTTAGTAAATTAAAAAATCCGCCATTTTGGATCCGCCATTTTAATTTTTTTAAGTTTGAGTAAAAAATTTTGTTAAATGACCTCAAGCAATGTAATATTTCAAGTTTGAGACAAATCGGTTAGTAAATAAAAAAATCGCCATTTAGGATCCGCCATTTTGATTTTTTTTAAGTTTGAGTAAAAAATTGTGTTAAATGACCTCAAACAATGTAATATATTAAGTTTGAGATAAATCGGTTAGTAAATAAGAAAATCCGTCAATTTGGATCCGCCATTTTGATTTTTTAAGTTTGAGTAAAAAATGTTGTTAAATGACCTCAAGCAATGTAATATTTCAAGTTTAAGAGAAATCGGTTAGTAAATAAGAAAATCCGCCAATTTGGCTTCGCCATTTTGAATTTTTTAAGTTTGAGGATAAAACTGTATTCAGTGATCTCAGGCACTGCAAACTTTCAAGTTTCAGACAAATCGATATAAAAATAAAGAAATCCGCCATTTTGGATCCGCCAATGTTGTAATAAAAAACGTAAATTGTAGTGTTACCAGGTTACCAAACACTACAAGTACCAAGATTCAACAGTCGACTTAATGGATTTAACTTTACTTAACAAAAACAAATTTTAAAAAAATTGCGTAAAGGATTTTTTAAAGATGTTTTTATATAAATAATATATTTTGTTTTTCATCTACACATTTTATCCAAAAAAAAATTTTAGTCCGGCGCCGAGTTGACCCGGCGCCCAGTTGGCGGCATCGAGTTGGCCCGGCGCCCAGTTGGCCCTGCGCCAGTTGGTCCCATTCCAAGCCTGCGCCACCAAATGGTGCGGAATTTAATGGAAGCTCGCTTAAAAACACAATTGCGCACGTTCTACGTTTGTCAAAAATCCTATGTTAACCGTCCGGTCCGTGACTATGCGGCGTTCCACGGAAGCCGCTAACGACCTGTGACGTTCAAATGTCAACAGTGTCAAGTTGCGTTAGTCGTAGGCCGTTTTTGGCATGACCAAAAACTATCTAATAACTAGTCCAAAAAACGAATGCTGTTCGCTTAATTATCGATTTACTTCAGTCATGTGATATATACAAGGGAGTTAAATTAAAAGAAAGGGTAGGTTTCGCCGTTTCGCCTGAAGGTAGATCGAAGGTAAAGCATGAACTGAGAGCTCTAAATTAAAGTTGCACACAGAAAAAAGAGATTTGTGAATTAGTTTGCAAACCTGCTTATTGTATGTAAATTTATTTAAAAAAATTACGGCCACACTAGTTTTATTTCCTACACATTTTTTGTAAAATTACATAGGTTTATCAGAATACATTTTTAATTTTAGTTCTTTAAAATGCGGATGAAATTACATTAATTAATTTCACAAAGTTTTTGGGAGTTTAGTCATTTTTAGGAAATATAGATCGTGATACTTCTAAGTAGTTGAGAAAATCACATTTTTGTAGCTTGAACATGAAGATGCTTGGACACAATATAAGCATAATAGCAGCCTACGCACCATCAAATGACGAAACGGTAGCTATAAAACAAATGTTCTTCGACCATCTTGATGAGACTATCAGTAAAATCGGCAATACCAGGGAAATAATTATGCTTGGCGATTTTAATAGTCGAACTGGTAGACAAACCAAAAGCAAAGTGGTAGGACCATTTGGAGAGGAAGTAACAAATGATAATGGCTTGAGACTGATGCAATTGTGTAAAACCCACAATCTAAAAATAAATAATGGTTTTTTTAAACATAAGGAAATTCATAGAAATACCTGGATTCAGAACAAGAAATCTTAGATCAATCATTGATTATGCTACAGGTGGACAACACTCGGAACTAAAGTGGTATGATGTGCGAGCACTTCGTGGTGTTACCTGTGGATCTGACCACCATCTGGTAAAAGCAAAAATATTATTCCCTGTAAGAAAAACAATTAGAGACGAAAGTATTGGAGAAAGTGAAAACCTAGAATGCTTCGAAGAAAATCAAAAATACAACTTTAGAAGTCTAGAAACCGAGAGTACGCAAAGATTGTATCAAAAACGATTAGATAAAAAATTAGTAAACACACAGCATTCATTTGAAGAGATATATACAAACATAGTAAAAAGCTTGAAGGAAGCAAGCAAAGAAGCTGTTGGATACCAAGATAATAAAAATAACAATAAGATGTGGTAGACGGAGGAAATACAGGAAATGGTCAAGGAGAAAAAACGTACATATTTGAAATGGCTCAGTACCAAAGAGCAAAGAGACATAGAAATCTACAGGGAAACCAGAAGACAGCTAGGAAATCTGATACGCACGGAAAAAAATTAAATGTTCGTGCGAAAATGCCATGATATAAATACACCCGTACGAGGTAGGCAGAGTTCTGAAGTATAAAAATTCATTTCAACGTTAAAAAAGCCAACAAAAGAAAAAGTAAACATCCAGATCATCAAACCAGAACAATGGACAGAACACTACAAGAGACTGCTGCAGGAAACAAGACCCGAATATCTATCAGACTCTCCGAGGAGAGTGAAGTGATTATCGAAAAAAAATTATAAAGAATAGTATTAAAAAGCTTAAATCCGGAAAAGCTAGCGGACCTGGGGGAATATACGCTGAAATGCTCAAATATAAATCAGAAAAACTACTAGAAAATCTCACATATATTATCAATCAATGCACAAACGAGCATCCAGTACCTGATGAATGCAAAATAGCATTCATATCCTCAATACATAAAAAAGGAAACAAGCAGGATTGCAACAACTACAGAGGAATTTCAGTAACCAGTACTTTAAGTAGATTGTACGGTAGGATTCTTAGGGCCCATCGCACCGACTTTTAAAATTGTCTTTCCTAACTATGGATTGCTTTAATTTTAAGCTTGCATTTTTAAACTTGTTGCACCGAGCAAAAATCTCCTCTCCTTTGTTAAGATGCGGCGACCTTGTGGCCCAATCAGGCAACGCCGCTGTTTCAACCAACAAAATTTCTAACTATGAAAAAACAACAACACCCAGTACGTCCCAAAATAGTTTTGTCAAAACCCATCAATTTTCTGTGTCAAGTCGCTTTTAAAAATTTATTTACAAAAATTAACGTTCTTGAATTTTTGGAAGGATGTTTGGAAGATGCTGAAATCGAGATGGTGCTACTTGATTTTTTGGAATTTGGGTGTCCTTGTCGCCTGGTTGGTACAGTCGCATATTTTTTCTCGGGCTGGTTTACGATTCCCCATCCAGCCGGGAAAAAATCCGCGCCCGGCCCACAAATCTTCTGCTCATAAGGCACAGGCCGATAAGGCACCTACCCATAATATACCAAGAGCCCGTGACACAAAACTCTACGTTATCAGTACCAAAATAATTCACCGTCAAATATTGTCATATTATCCTTCAAATATATGTGCCTATTTTAGTTAATTACGAGACGTGGTCTGAAGTCGCTAATTAAGCGAATTGTATGAAAAGATTTACAGTGTCATTTATACCTCTCCTTTATAAATCCTTCATGCTGCCTCAAGTTGCCTTATCCCCAGTCAGGTAACACCTGCCTCACACTGCACTTTTTTTTAGATAAACTACCTTACTAAATATCAAAACAGCTTTTATCTAATTAGTGTCAGATGAAGCTATTACTAACATAATAGTTAACTATCTTCAGCCAAAACTGATTACCGCCAATTAGTTTAGTTTTAATTATTTTTGGGTATTAATTATCTATTCCACTGTGGTTATAAGAAAATTGAAACTTGTTTTTATTTTGTATACTTTGGATTTATATTCTTTCTTTATCGTTTTTTCAATTGGGATGATATTTTTGCTGCAAAAAAATAGACATTGTGCACAGACAAATTTAAAGTGGATTTTTAGTATCTAAAACTCGCTTTTCGAATAAACCTCGAAATAAACTCTTATTTACCTGCGCTGTTAATATTGAAATTAATTACTCGATTTTGCCTGTAAAATTGTGAAACCATAACGTTATTTTTTATAAACTCTAAACCCCTTAAAATATAAACTTTGAGTGAAAAGGTGTCGCCACAGCTGCAAGGAGGTACCTCCAGGATCAAAAAAGAAGAACAAGTGGGGTAAGTCATCCCAATTGTCGTTTCTCTCTACTACTCTAAAATTTTAACTTTTTACAAATCTAAGGCCAGTGGAGTACTACAGTTATCGAAGGGAATAGTACATTTTTTGGTCCTTCGAGCCGGATATATACCAGTTCGCATTGATTTTGTGGAAAGTTTCAATGTTTCTTATAATAAAGTATAAAAAACTTATATATAAAAAAAAATAATAAAATTAAAACTGTAGGTACAAGGTCGCTTAATCTCCGTGGCGGTTCGCCAGGCAGAATATTTTCTTTCTCTCTCGTTACTCGTAAATTTCTCTCTCATAAGTGTATTTTACCAGTTTTTTGTAATTAAAAAACTTTGATAAATTTGGTATTGCTTTTTCCACTATACTAAAGGTTTTTTTAATAGTATTTTTTGGTCTTTTTTTTTGGGAAAAATGTCGACCGAAGCTAAAATAAAACAAGCTAACATTTTGTGCCAACAATTAGAGGCCAAAATAAATGATTTACACACTATCGCAAGTGACGCGTTAGAGGACCCTCTTGTACGCCCAAATTTTGAAATGCGCATGCGCCATCTCGAATCTATTTATAAAGATTTTCAAAAACAACACGCTTTTCTATTGCAATGTTTCTCAATGAAAGAGGAGGCCGATGATCATCTAAAGAGCCTTATGGATATGGAAAAAAGTTTTTGCGATAAGTATTATAAGATTTTAGAAATTAATGAATCCCTGTTTAAACCTAATGCTCTACCCAGATTAATCAGCCAACTTTGCGCACAAATGCCGAGTACCCTAAAGTTAGAATTCCTACCTATTCGGGCGATTTAAAACAATGGAAAAGTTTTATTGACATGTATGACGTCATTGTTCATAATAACCCAAATATTGCGGATATTGAGAAATATAATTTATTAATAAGCTCCTTAGAAAATGAACCCCTTTCGATCGCTAAATGCACCCCCGTAACTAGCGCGAATTACGAGGTTGCTTATGAGGCACTTATGGAACGTTACGATAACGTACGCTTAATAGCTAGTTGCCGATGGCAAGAAATTGAAAATGCCAAAAGGATAACCTCCCAAACTCTCAAAATTTGCGCGCACTTTTAAACACGTTTACAGAAAATGTTTCGGCTTTAAGTAATTTAAAATAGACACCTCTGGATGGGATTTTATTTTACGTCAAAAATTATTGCATTGTTTAGACCAGGACACAGTGACTCGATTTGAATTACATCACACTCAAAAAAAATACCAAAATTTTCTGAACTTCAAAGTTTTTTATGTAAACAATGTAACGCGCTTGAAACCGTTGATTTTAATACCGAAATTAAATCGCAGTCCTCCTCTCACTCAAGCTTAAAACCTCCAAATACTAGATCCAAGACGTTTGATACCAGAACATATAATTTAAGACCAAGGCATCATTCATTATTTACAAATAATAATTCACCCTCAAATAATAATGTTTCCTCAAATAATACATGCGCCGTTTGTCAAGCTCAAGATCATTTGATTTACCGCTGTCCTTTGTTTTTAGAAAAAACCCCTCAAGAGCGTTTTAATATGGGTAAAAGCTAATCGCTGGTGCGTTAATTGTTTAGGATTAAAGCACTCCAAGGAGGGCTGTAACTCCAGTATTTTGTGTTTAAGATGCGGAGAAGCCATCATACTTTACTCCACTTCCCTCAAAATGATTTTCGCCCTCAAACGCAACCTCAAAATACAAATAATTATAATAACTCGCCTCAGAATTACCGAAACAACTCTCCTCAAACTCAAAGCACACGAAATAGCTCCCCTCAAAGCGGACCTCAAAATACTAATAATAGTCAAAGCGTAAATAGTCAATATTCTAATCCCAGCAGCTCTCAGGCAATGCTTAGTTTTGATTCAAACTCCTTTAATAATACCTCCTCTTCGTTGACCGGTGTTTTGCTCTCTACTATTATATGTGAAATTCGTGACTCTCAAGTTATTATCACGAAATACGCGCGGTTTTGGATGGAGGGAGTGAGATTTCGGCGATAACCGAAAATTTGGCTAAAAAATTAAAATTACCCTATAATAATTTAAATATGAATATTAGCGGGTTAGGGTTAATGAACTCTAATGCTTCAAAAATAGTGATTTGCAACATACGCCCCAAAAATGAAGAAAACCCCCTCTACACTGTAAGTGCCATTGTCTTACCTCAAATTTGCAATAAGCTTCCCTCTACTCGCTTTGTAGAAACCTCGTGGAAGCATATTTCTAATTTACCGCTCGCCGACCCTCATTATAATATGCCGGGGCCGATGATATGCTATTAGGCGCAGATATTCCCCCTCGTACTACAATCGCATAAAATTTCTGGTGTCCACTCTAACGAACCTACTGCTATTTTAACCACGTTTGGTTACGTAATCACAGGCAAAGTTAGCATCCCCTCTCAATGTAAAATTAACTCTTTTTTATGTTCTAGTTTTGAATCTGAACTCGATAAAAATTTAAAACGGTTCTGGCAAATCGAGGAACCACCCTCAGCACCCCTTTTAACCCCTGATGATCAACTCGCAGAAGAAATATATTGCAAAACACTCTCTAGAAATAACGAAGGCCGCTATATTGTTAGTCTGCCATTTCGCGAACCCGCTCCCTCTTTTGGAGATACTCGCACTCTAGCAATGAAACGTTTTTACTCCCTCGAAAATAAATTATTGCGTAACCCGAAATTTACCAAAATACTGCGAATTTATGTCCAATTATTTGCAAAATAATTTAATGGAAGAAATTGTCGACCCCTTCAAAAATTTAGAAAATTCTTTTTATCTCCCACACCATTGTGTACTCAAACCAGAAAGTGCTACCACAAAACTGAGGGTTGTTTTTAATGCGGCAAGTCACGTTTTTAGACACCCCAGTCTTAATGACATGCTTTTTCCCGGTCCAAAATTGCAGCGCGATATTTGTGCAATTTTACTTAATTTTAGACTGCCTCTTGTAGTTTTTTCGTGCGATATAAAAATGATGTTTAAACCAAATTCTTTTAAATCGCAAGCATGTTGATTACCAACGTATTTTTTGGCGTTTTTCTAATTCGGAACCTCTAAAAGAGTATAGGCTCTTAACTTGCACTTTTGGTGTAACGTCATCACCTTTCCATGCTATTCGAACTTTATTACAATTAGCTCAAGATTATCGAGACCAATATCCTGTCGCTGCAAATATCTTAGAAACTCAATTTTTTGTCGATGATGGTGCAGCAGGTTTCAACTCTATTAAGGAGGCTCTATGTGCTCAAAGGGAGTTAATTGACATTTTAAAATGTGGAAATTTCGAATTAAGAAAATGGCTAGTAATGAACCCTCTTTACTCTCTCACTTACCCCCCGAATATTTACTCCATGAATCCCTTTCATTGGATCTCCATGATGAGAATTTTAGTTTTTAAAATATTAGGCTTAGAATGGAATCCCAGCTCCGATCATTTTTCTTATAATGTAACTTGCCAAAATTCTGTTTGCACTAAACGCTCTTTACTTTCCGAGATACATAAAATTTATGATCCTCTAGGCTATTTATCTCCTATTACTTTATTTGCTAAGTATCTTATTCAGTATTTGTGGAACTCTAGGTCTCGACTGGGATCAAGAACCTCATCCGACGTTATAAATAAATGGCAACAGTTTAAAGTCGAGTTACCCCTTCTTAAAAATTGCATATATACCTCGTCGAATTATTTCTAATAATTTTTTATCATGTCAATTACATGGTTTCTCAGACGCAAGCATGCGTGGGTATGGTGCCGCGATTTATATTCGCATACTTACCATTGAAAATAATAAAATAAAAACATTCTTAATCTGCTCTAAATCAAAGGTTGCCCCGCTTAAAAAGGTTACCTTACCACGTTTAGAATTGCAAGGTGCTGTTTTATTATCAGATTTACTCTCCTTTGTAATAAAAACTTTCGAAAATAAAATTCATATTAATAAAGTCTTTGCATGGACTGATTCTCTCGTCAACCTTGCTTGGATAAAAAAACCACCCTATTTGTGGAAAACTTATATTTCTAATCGCGTGAACCATATACAAGAAAGGGTTTCTCCGATTTATGGCATTATGTGCCAACTGAAGATAACCCGCTGATCTGTGTAGTAGGGGTAAATTACCCCCGAGTTAATCAACAATCCCTTATGGTGGGGGGGGCCTATTTTTTTGCAAAAAACTTCCGACACTTGGGACTTAACTTTGGATGAAGTAAAACCTTGTTCCATTGCTTTAGAGGAGCAGCAAAAAGTTGTCCTTGCTAATTTCGCCTGGACACAGATAATTGATACGCTCATAGAAAAATACTCCTTTTTATCTAAGATTCAACGCATTATCTGCTATATTTTAAGATTTGTTTATAATTTAAAAAATAAGGATAATAAAAAAACTGGGTATTTTAGTTTAAAGGAATTGGACGAGGCTCTTTTGGTATTAATAAAACGCGTCCAAAATATTTATTTTTCAGAAGAAATAAACAATATTCAAAATAAAAATTCTCTATCGAAAGAATTTAGAAAATTAAATCCCTAATCCCTTTATTGATTCTTCTGGTTTATTAAGAGTTGGAGGTCGTCTCAGAAATTCTAACTTAGATTACTCGCAGAAACATCCTATATTGTTACCCCGTAAATGTCGCTTAACATATTTAATTATTGAGAGTTATCATAAACAGTATCTTCACCCTGGGGTGCA